>CM055120.1:267011861-267239158 GCA_029206835.1 Rana muscosa | reverse complement strand
GTTTAACTAATCCTTTTTTGGGGGGAATAATTCACCTTTAAGAAGGTGTTTTAGGAGGTGTGTCCTATGCCTACATACTTTTGCTAATAGGTGTCCCTTATACCCATCTCAAAAAGTTGGGAGGTAAGAAATCACCTCCTGAAGTCGCCCAAAGTAGTGTAGGAACTACTTTTGGGAATCTGTGTGGCGTCGCACCGATTTGGACAGTTCTATTGCCCTCAATAGGCGCCGATTTGGCCTGCAATTTGACATGTCAATTCAGAGCTATGTGAATATGGGTGAAGTTGCATAGATATGAATGGAACTCATGGGAGGTAACTGTTTGTCGTGATATATGTAGAGAGACAGCACAAACCATTACTGTACATAAGCCATGTTTACTGAAAGAACCAGCAGGAAACAGGAAACACAACACAGGAAGAAGTACAACAGAGATGCACCATAGAGTTGCATTTAAAGAAACATGTCATCCATAACATCTCCTCCTTTTAGTGTTAATAAATGAACATTGTGAAATTTAAAAGAGACAAAGCAATAACACATTCTACAGGTTAAGTCTCATAGGTGGTTTTGAACATCTACCACTACGGGTGAAGACTGGCCCTTGTACAAGGATTCCTTTAGCCCTTTCTGAAGTTACTAGGCTCCTCTCATCACGTACTGGCATGCTCTGCGCTTGACAGCTGTCAGGTATACTTGGTTGCCCAGAACTGTCATTGCCGTTGGTATGAGGCATTCCCTCTGTATATGCCTCACTGTCAATGGGTGAGTCTGATCTATCAACGGGATACTGAGAATCAGTCTGCTCTGCCACTCTCAAATCCACTCGATTGCGGCGATAGAGAGTTCCTTCAATGTCCACAAGATAGGAGCGTGGTGCAACCTTTTGCAGACAAGTACCTAGTCTCCAACGGCCTGTTCAATCTCCAGGTAATGGTTTTATACGGATTCGTTCTCCAATATTTAATTCTGGCAAATCTCTGGCCGATGTGTCATATCGTGCCTTTGACACTTGTCTCTTAATCCTTATCTTTTCTGGAACACCTTGTATAACAGAGGGTTCAAGCAGCCTATTTGATACTGGTAAGGAGGTCTTTAATCTCCTTGACATCAGTCTTTGTGCCGGGCTACTATCCATGCCTTCAGTCGGAGTGTTTCTCCAATGTAAAATGGCCTTCCATGGGTCTTTACCATCACTTTGTGCTTTCTTGCATAAATTTTTAACAATCTTTATAGCTGATTCAGCTTTGCCATTAGCCTGTGGATGACGTGGTGAGGAAGTAACATGCTCAAACTCCCATTCAGTGGCAAATTTTCTGAACTGTAGGCTAGCAAACTGAGGGCCATTGTCGGAGATCACTGTATCTGGTTGACCATGACGTGCAAACTGAGCCTTGCACCTCTTAATTGTAGCTTTAGTGGATAAGTCGGGAAGAAGGTCTATTTCCCAGAAGTCTGAATAATGATTGACTAAAAGCAGGTATTCCTTGCCTGCGTAGTTGAATAAGTCCATACTGATAATCTGCCACGGACGTGTAGGTATCTCATGTGACATCATGGTTTCTTTCTGTTGCAAATGGGCATATTCATTGCAGGTGGGACAATTACTGACAAAGTCTTTGATTTCACTATGCATGTTGGGCCAGTAAAGAGTATCACAAGCTTGCCTGTAGCATGCTTCACCACCAATATGGCTGGAGTGTATGCATAATAACATCTCTGCTCTCAGTGACTTCGGCACGATGACCCTTGGACCTTTGTACAAGATACCATTTTGTATGCTGATCTCATCTCTAAAGGACCAGTATTCCCTTACAATTCCAGGTACTGCATCTTTTTCATCTGGCCACCCACTCAAAACAATAGACTTTAAAGCTTGTAAAGTTGCATCACTGTCAGTGTGCTGTATGAGTTGATGTAGTCGTTGATCTGTGACATTAAGATAGTCTGCTTGATTGATATCGGCAAAGAAATGTTGTTCCTGTTCCAGCAGACAAATTGTACGATGCTCATGCTCACCTCCAGGTGCCACATTATCTGACGTAGCTCTGCTCAGGGTATCGCTGATATACATTTCACATCCTGGCTTGTAGACAACATTAAGGTTGTAATGCTGCAATGTAAGCATCATGCTCTGCAAACGCTTGGGAGCACACAAAAGGGGCTTTTTGAATATGGCTATCAAAGGTTTGTGATCAGTTTCAGCTGTAATTGAATCCCGTCCATAAAGATAATGATGGAAACGCTGGCAAGCAAATACAATGCTTAAACATTCCTTCTCAATTTGAGCATAATTTTGCTCAGCTGATGAAAGAGCTCTGGACGCATATGCAACTGGCTGACCTTTCTGCAAAAGGCAACAGCCTAGACCATTTTTACTGGAGTCACTTTGTATGGTAACAGGCTTTGTGACATCATAGTATTTCAACACTGGGGCAGAGGTGACCAAGTGTTTTATATCCTCTACTGCCCGGTCATGCTTGGGAAGCCAGTGCCAAACTGCATCTTTGTCCAGAAGTCGCCTTAGTGGCTCACACACCTCAGATAAGGTGTGGCAGGAATTTTGCTAGGTATGTAACAAAGCCAATAAATCTCTGTACCGCTTTGGCATCAGCAGGTTGTGGCATGTCCACAATGGCTTTAATCTTATCCGGGTCAGCTTTTAAGCCTTGTAAAGACAGGATATGTCCATGGAAACTGACTTCTTCCACCTTGAACTGCAATTTCTTCACACTAAGCCTCAGCATCACCTGCCTACAACGATCCAGTAGCGCTATTAACTTTTCATCATGGTCTTGCTCAGCCTCCTCATCTGTATTGCCGCAGCCAACTATAAGAATGTCATCAGCTATTGGCTCAATTCCATCAAGACCACCTAATAGTTCATGCTGCTTTCGCTGGTATACCTCCGGTGCTACAGAGACTCCAAATGGTAGTTTGAGCCATCTCTTTCTGCCCCAAGGAGTCCAGAACGTGGTCATGTAGCTACTCTTTTCATCCAGTTTGCACTGTAAAAAGGCATCTCTAGCATCCACAAGTGTGAAGACACGTGCTTTAGGTAGTTTGTGCAAAATATCATCGAGTGTTGGCATTAAGTAGTGTGACCGTTTCAGGGCCATATTCAGAAACTTGGGATCAATGCATATTCTGATCTTCTCAGGCTTTCTGATAACAACCATGTTACTGATCCAATCTGTAGGCTCTGTTACTGAAGTTAGATGTCCTTCAGCTTCATATTTATCTAGTTGAGCTTTAACCAGTGGCTTAATGGCTATAGGCACATTGCGTGGGGCACATTGTACAGGTTGAATGGTAGGATCAAGTTCAAAACGAACCTCTCCTGGAACAGAGACTATCAGGCCCTCAAACACATCACTGTAGGTGTGAAGAATTTGCTGTTTTGTCAGTGGCCTAGTCAGAGATTTTGCAGGCTGATTATCAACATTATGTAGCTCAGCAGGAATGGTGAACAGCATCAGTCCAAGGCGCTCACATGTTGAACCTGATAATAGCGGTTTCTGATTGGCATCAACAATCTCAAAGTTCAGTTTGTGTATACAATCACGTATGCTGCATTCTGTTTGGAATAGCCCCAATGATTCCATTAGTTCCCCTGAATACAACTTTAGTTTGGTGCTACTAGGCTGAAGGGGTGCTCTGGGTGCCAGTTTCATTTTGTCCTTTATACTCATGACATCACACGTTGCACCCGCGTCCAGCTGGCAGGGTTGAATTATATTGTTTAATCTGAGGTTTACAAACCATTTTTTTTGCCCTTTGTGTTTACAGCACCAATGCATTCTGAGGAGTAAACCATATCAGTGCTAAGCAGGTGTGCGTCCTCCGGATCTGACATTTGCTCAATTTTGTACAGCTTCCTTGCTTCCATTTTACTGGAGAGACACACTCTTGCAAAGTGATTTGGTTTACCACATGCAGTACAGATTTTCCCATATGCAGGACACTTTTCTTTCTCTCGTACATGCACATTGCCGCAATACTTGCATGATGCAGGCTTCCTCCCAGGTGAGTTGTGTAGGTGACCCTTGTGCTGTTATGCTGGTGGTTTTTGAAGTTTTGCTGTTGTTTAGAGGCTGCATTGATATTGTCAATCAGTTTATCCTGTTCCATAGCTTTCATATGTTTGTCAGTAAGTTCATCAGTGCGACATATCTCAATTGCTGTTTGTAGATGTAAATCATGTTTCCTCAATAGGTGGCGGCGTGTGCTTTCACTGGTGATACCCAAAACTATTTTATCACGAATAAGTTCATCTCTCAGAGAGCCATACTCACAGCTTGCAGCTTTTGCTCTTAGCTGTGTGACAAACCTGTCTATTGATTCACAGTCTTCTTGCTTACAGGAGCCAAATATATATCTTTCATAGATGACATTTTTAGAAGGTCTGAAGAAAGCTTCTAATGCATCCAGAATGGTTTTGGTGTCACTCTTTTGCTCCTCTGTGAGGTTCAGATTATGCTTGTAAACATGGAGGCATTCACTGCCCATTATCCTTCTCAGCGTGGCTGCTTGCACTGCTGCAGACTTCTCATTTAACCCTGTGGCTAGGGAATAGTCCTGAAACTCAGCCCTGAAATTGTCCCAGTTACTGCCAACATCTCCACTCACCCTCATTGCCTCAGGCAGTGGAATGCTGTTAGCTGCCATGATGCTGTTTTCCTTGCTGCAACCAGGACAGGACTGCAATTGTCAGGAGGCACAATCAGTTCCAAGAACACTCACATGAAGGCTGGCAGGCTCTCAGCATCAAATGTGTAGAAAGAGCATGGATCCAAATCTTCTGACACCATGTTTGTCGTGATATATGTAGAGAGACAGCACAAACCATTACTGTACATAAGCCATGTTTACTGAAAGAACCAGCAGGAAACAGGAAACACAACACAGGAAGAAGTACAACAGAGATGCACCATAGAGTTGCATTTAAAGAAACATGTCATCCATAACAGTAACTTTTAATGTGACTCTGAGGTCCAAAGCTGCATGAAAAGTCACATAAAAGTGTGAAAGTAACCTAATGAGATTAAATGATAACACCTTTGAATAAAGCCCCATTTGCACTTATGCGACCTTAAAATTGCATAGCTTTGCCATGACTTGAAGCAATGTCTGTGTAATCTTGTGGTGTATGGACCTCAAATCGCATCAAAGTCAAACCAAGGTAGTGCAGGGATGAATTTGCCCCACTTTCAGGATGCACAAGTAACAATAGGGCCAAATTCAAAGATATCCTTGAATCTCTTTCACACTGCTCCGACCTGAAAGTCACACTAATTTGCTGCCACTTTGCCACAGCAACTTGGCCCCAACTTCTGGGGATGCCTGTGTAATATTGCACCCTATGTACCTCAAGTCACATGAGGCTCTGTTTCCACTATTGCAACTCTAAATTGGCATGATTTTGCCGCGATTATGATGCGACTTGGAGCAATGCCTGTATATTCTTGAGGTCTATGGACCTCAAGTCGTATCAAAGTGGGACCAAAGTAGTGCAGGGACTACTTTGAAGTCACACAGATATGAACCATACTCATAGGAAATCATGGGGTATGACATGTCAATCGACTTTGCAGTCCCAAGTCGCAATGCAAGTCGCACTAGTGGAAACTGAGCCTGAAAGTCACACCAAAGTAGTACAGGGACTACTTTGAAGTTGGTGTGACTTAAAGTAGCACAGATATGAATAGTTATCATTGAGAATAATGAAAAGTCGCCCAACTGTGAATCAAGTCATATATATTTTAATAGAAAGGAGCTCTCATTTATACTTGTGTAGCGCTACCCTCAACTAAGAGGGCCGCAGATTTGGCTTGGGCCCTGAATACAGCTCCACCACCCCCCGGCTATATACTCGACCCTTTCTGGCACAGTTAGTCTAGGGGTATACACATTTAATACTTATACTTTATGAGAGACTCAGACACAGAGTAGTTGTAAAGGAATAACAGCTTTTACTTTCAGCTATGCAAAGAGAATAAACAGTGATAACAACTTGACCTTTAGATTATACGCAGAGCCCTGCAATATCACAATATCAGTCACACTACACCATAGGAAGGGGGGGGGTGTATAAGGAGACGCCACGTGGGGCGACTGTTAACTAGGCGCCCTGTGGCGCAATAACTAAACTAGGTCCCTAATGAATCAGGTCTGATTCCTAATTCTAGAACTCAGTCCTGTATGATTGATGGATTCTTCACCGGCAATCTGTAGAGGTGGTGCACTTAAGAATAAACAACAATTGTAATCCAGGAAAAGGGACTGTTGATAACTGGCAACATTTCACTGGAGATCCTCTGGATCAGTCCTGCTGTGGATCTCCAGTGAGAGTCTAACATGAGGTAGTAGGCCTCGGCAGTCTATAGGCACAGTACTATCAAACAGGTTATGGAATGAGCTTACGCTCGCTCACCCGCCGGACACGATCTCCGTCCGGGACTTCCACCGGCTGTGTCTTCACTCGCCCACAGCGGTCGCTGCGATCGGGTCCCCGATCGAATCTAGGCTGTAAGTAGAGATGTCGGATGCCACCCAGGCTTGCAGTGGGGTGGAAGGCTCTTTGGTCAGCTCCGGAAAGGCCCCAGGCTTCAGGCCCTACCCAGCGCAGGTCCGCACAGGTGTATCAGTCTCTGCCGTCCCGTGTCCAAAGAGACCGAGCCAGGCCTCGCCCCTCCCTTATATCTCCGCACCCATGAGTCTCTGGGGCAGAAGCAAAACATCCTGGGAACCAGTGGGGTTCTGGGAACAGTAGTTCAAGAGTCTTTAAAGGAACCCCGCTACACACTCCCCCCACTTAAACTCTTTGGTCCCCAAAGATAAACTTCAACAAATGCTATGTACAATTTTGGACAGTGTCGAGTATGATGTTGGCATAGGGAATTCCCACCAAAATTTTGGGGTGGAACTCTCTTGCCCACAGGTCACACTACCATGAGTGGCCTGCCTAACTGTGCCAGAGAGTGAGCTGGGGTTGCCCTCCACCAAATGGACAGTGGAGGGATCAGGATGCTCAACACTTCTCCTAGCCGTTACAACAGAGTCCTCTGAGCTCATCCCCATCTGGGGGTAAGTTAGTTTCTTGGGAGGCCTGATAACTCTGCGAGCCCTCTGTTCTCTTGGGGCTTCTGGCACCACAGGCTCTTCTTCAGGAATAAGTTCAGGTAACATTGCTGGTTCTGGAACCTCTGATTCAGAAGTTGACTGGTAATTGAAATCTCTAGGATCCTCCTCTGAACAAGTATCAGGAACATCTTCCCAGTAATCAGCTGAGGGACTGAAGGGTATGAATTCAGTGGCCTCCGGATTCAGCGTTGCATCTGGAGTATACCTTGTATTTGGGAGATCTATGGCGGACGTCCCCGGAGTCGAGGAAGGCCACAGCCAGTCCAGTTCTCCTTCTTCATCAGTACTCAGTTGAGAGGCCTCCCCATCTTCAGCTCGAGAGGTCTGAGACCGAGTGCTCGGCCTGGGAATATCCAGTATAGAGACTGATTCCGGGGGGTCCCTTGCTGGGGGTATCCTGACTGCTTCAGCAAGTGGGAGCAGGTGGTTTCGATGCCACGTCTTTAGGGGTCCCACCTTCCCTTCTGGCTTTAGTTTGTAAACAGGCAAACCGGGCAACTTCCTACAGACGACATAGGGTTCCGATCTCCATCTGTCTGCAAGCTTGTGCTTTCCAGGGACCCCCAGATTGCGTAACAGTACTCGGTCCCCAGGCTGCAGATCCTGCACTCGAACCTTCAGATTGAAATTTCTCTTGTTGCGGGCTCCCCTTTGATCCGAGGCCGCCTGGACCTGTTCATAGGCCACCTGCAAGCTGCGTCTAAGTCTGTCCACATATCCCTTGTGAGATGTAGCTGAGGTATGATCTAAAGAAGTGCCAAAGGCCAGATCCACGGGCAGCCTTGCTTCTCTCCCAAACATGAGTCGATAAGGGGAGTAGCCAGTAGCATCACTTGTGGTACAGTTATAGGCATGCACTAGGGCTGATATGTGTTGGCTCCAGTGTTGCTTCTTCTCTGTTTCTAAAGTTCCCAACATGTTGAGCAGGGTCCGGTTAAACCTCTCCGGCTGAGCATCTCCTTGTGGGTGGTAAGGTGTGGTTCTGGTCTTCTTTATTCCCAATGAGTCCAGAAGTTTCCGGATCAACCGACTCTCAAAGTCCCTTCCTTGATCTGAGTGAAGCCTCTGTGGTAGTTCGTAATGGACAAAATACTTCTCCATAAGTATCTTGGCCACGGTGGATGCCTTCTGGTCTTTGGTTGGGAAAGCCTGGGCATAGCGGGTGAAATGGTCGGTTATTACCAGAACATTTCCCAATCCACTCAGGTCAGGTTCGAGGCAGAGAAAATTAATGCATACCAGATCCATTGGGCCTTGACTCTGTAAGTGGCCCATTGGGGCAGCTTGATGGGGTAAAGTCTTTCTCTGAATGCATCGTGCACAGGAATGGCAATACTCCTCTAATTCTGCCCTCATGCAGGGCCAATAGAACCAACTTCTGACAAGCTGGAAGGTCCTTTCTGCCCCTAGGTGACCATGATGGTCATGCAGAGCAATTAGTACAGTCTCTCGGTGCTTCTCTGGGAGGAACAACTGCCACTTATCTTCTGAGTCATCAGAGGGGCCCCTTCGGTAGACCACTCCCTGATGCACCTGCAGCCTGTCCCATTCCTTCCTCAACAGGCGGGCCTCCTTTGAGGGGTGATGTAAGAGTTTGTTGGGATCCTGATTCTCCAGGGCTTCGAGGACCAATCTCCCCATGGGGTCTTCCAGTTGGTCACACCTCAACTCCCTCTTGGATAGCTTCGGCAGGTTATCTTCTTCTAGCTGCGTTACTCCACAATAGTGTTTAGGGACTCTTACCATTGTAACTCCTATCTCCTCTGCCCTGGAGCCTCCTCTGGCTTGAAATTAAGCTCCTTGACAAAGGGCCCGTACTCCCTCAGGTGCTACTTGGGTCCAGTCTTCCCAGTCCTTGGTCATGGCATGAGATCTCCGGGACAGGGCATCTGCATCCCTATTTCCAGCCCCTGGTCTGTACTTCAGACTAAAGTTGAATCCTAACAAGGCAGCCAACCACCGGTGTCCGGTTGCATCTAGTTTTGCGGTGGTGAAGAGGTAGGTCAGGGGGTTGTTATCTGTCTTCACAGTAAACTCCGCCCCATACAGGTAGTCTTTTAGCTTGTCTACTACTGCCCATTTGAGAGCCAGGAATTCCAGCTTATGAGTGGGGTAGTTCTTTTCTGAGGGGGTCAGGCTCCTGCTCACATAGGCCACCGGTCGCGGTTGTCCCTCATGTTCCTGGTACAGCACTCCGCCCAGGCCCTCATGGCTGGCATCCACATGTAATTCATAAGGTCTGGTAGGGTCGGCGTAGGCCAGAACTGGGGCAGTGGTTAAGCTCTTCTTCAGGGCCTGGAAGGCCTCTTCACACCTTGAGTTCCACTGATCTTGAACTGACTCACCAGGCCTCCTGGGCCCTGAGTCATCCTCTTCCCCTTCTGCCTTTAGTAATTCATTCAACGGGCGGGCAATCCGAGCAAACCCCTCCACAAACCTCCTATAATAGGAGCATAACCCCAGGAAGGATCGGAGCTCTGTTACTGTGGTGGGTCGTGGCCAGGAGGTGACTGCTTCCAACTTCTCGGGATCTGTGGCCACCCCTTCTTCAGACACTATGTGCCCCAGATAGTTCACAGAAGACTGGTAGAACCGACACTTCTCAGGAGAAAGCTTAAGTCCCTCCTCACTGAGTCTTCTCAATACTTTCTCCAGCCTGGCTTCATGTTCTTCCAAGGTTCTCCCGAAGACAATGATATCGTCCAAGTACACAAGGACTTCTATAAGATTCATGTCTCCAATAGGGATGAGCCGAACACCCCCGGGTTCGGTTCGCACCAGAACCTTCGAACGGACCGAAAGTTTGCGCAAATTTTCGAACCCTATTCGTTATAATGGACGCGAACGTTCGAAATCAAAATTGCTAATTACAACGGCCAATATGCATGTTAATGTCATATAACAGGTTTGGGGACCCGGGTCCTGCCCCAGGGGACATATATCAATGCAAAAAGAAATTTTAAAAACTAACGTTTTTTCGGGAGCAGTCATTTTAATGATGCATAAAGTGAAAAAAAAAAGTGAAATTTTCCTTTAAATATGGTACCTGGGGGGTGTCTAAAGTATGCCTGTGAAGTGGCATGTGTTTCCCGTGTTTAGAACTGTCCTTGCACAAAATGACATTTGTAAAGGAAAAAAAGAAGCCATTTAAAACCACTTGCGGCTTTAATGTCATGTCTTGTCCTGGCCGCCATATGGCTGAAAATCCTTGAGAAAAATGGCATGGCTACCCCATCACCCCCCCCACCCCAGCCCCTTTGGGTCTTGTATGGATATTAAGGGGGACCCCACACCCAAAATAAAACCCTATACCTACAACCCTATATACTCTGAACAGCAGTATATAGGTGGTGCAAACAAGACACGGACTGTAGGTTTGTTCTTAAGTAGAATCTGAACAGGTACATTATGAAGTGTAGCTCCATCCCAAAAAAATCTATTTTTAAGCTTTTTGGAGAACATAGGGAGGGGTTATCACCCCTGTAACATTTGCTGTCTTTGCACATCTGTTCAGAACATGTCACCTCACTTTCCGTCCCAATGACAAATGTTTTTGGAAAAGTGGGGTTTTAATTGAAACAAGGATTGGTGATAAAGCATCAGTAGAGAGGAGATACCTTTTTCCCAAATTAAATCTAACAGGATAGAATTTCCCTTCCTAGGGGTAGATTTCCTCTCACTTCCTGTTTTCTCTTGCCGTTTGCAAGTAGGAGTCCTTTGTAAGTTGGATGTTTGAAAGTAGGGGCCTGCCGTATATACTCTGCAGAAATTTGCCCTATTAGATGTTGGTGTAGCCACAAGACTGGTGGGCACAGGAATGGGCCCTGCTGTGAGTTAATAGATCAAGATTTGTACTTGCATGCACCTGTTGAACCGGGCAGAAAAATTGGGCCTTTGGTGGTGGTGGTGGTGGTGGTGGTGGACGGTGTTGCCACAAGACTGTAAGCCCTCACAGTTACTCTTGGTGGGTGCAGGAATGGGCCCTGCTGTGAGTTATTAGATCAAGATTTGTAATTGCATGCACCTGTTGAACAGGGCAGAAAAATTGGGCCTTTGGTGGTGGTGGTGGTGGTGGACGGTGTTGCCACAAGACTGTAGGCCCTCATAGTTACTCTTGGTGGGCGCAGGAATGGGCCCTGCTGTGAACTATTAGATCAAGATTTGTAATTCCCCCCCCCTGTTAAACAGGGGCTGAAAAATTGTGCCTTAGGCATTGGTGCTGGTGCCACAACACTGCAACCCCTCACAGATACTGTACTTGGAGCACAGCAGTCACACCTGTTGCGAAGCATCTTTTTAAAAAATTGTAATTACACGCCCCTGTTATACAGGGGCTGAAAAATTGTGCCTTAGGCACTGGTGCTGGTGCCACAACACTGCAACCCCTCACAGATACTGTACTTGGAGCACAGCAGTCACACCTGTTGCGAAGCATCTTTTTAAAAAATTGTAATTACACGCCCCTGTTACACAGGGGCTGAAAAATTGTGCCTTAGGCACTGGTGCTGGTGCCACAACACTGCAACCCCTCACAGATACTGTACTCTGAGCACAGCAATGAGACCTGTTGCAAAGCATTGCCTAAAAATTGTAATTACACGCCCCAACAGGGGCTGAAAAATTGTGCCTTAGGCACTGGTGCTGGTGCCACAACACTGCAACCCCTCACAGATACTGTACTTGGAGCACAGCAGTCACACCTGTTGCGAAGCATCTTTTTAAAAAATTGTAATTACACGCCCCTGTTATACAGGGGCTGAACAATTGTGCCTTAGGCACTGGTGTGGTGGCATGGATCATTGAGGAGGAGGAAGAGGATAGTCAGTGAACATAACAGGACAGTCACTCAGCATCAGCATAGGCAGTCTTGAAGGGATGTGACATTATAAATTATTCCGTTATATCCGCTTCAGGTGTCTGGTAGCTGGTGGTGATCCAAGACTGATTCATTTTTATGAAGGTCAGTCGATCAACCGAGTCGGTGGACAGGCGCACCCTATGATTGGTGACAAATCCTCCAGCAGCACTGAATGTGCGTTCGGAAAGAACGCTGGATGCAGGACAGGCCAGTAGCTCAATTGCATACTGTGCAAGCTCTGGCCAGTGATCCATCCTCAGGACCCAGTAAGCCAGAGGATTTTCGGTGGGAAAGGTGTCCAAGTCTGACCTTGCCCCTAGGTATTCCTGCACCATGTATATCAGACGCTGGCGATGGTTGCTGGAACCGATCATACCTTGGGGCTGCGGACTAAAAAATTGTCTGAACGCATCGGTCCGACGTCCACCTTCCCCACCGCTCCTTCTGCTACTGACCGAAGCCTCAGCAACTCGTCGTCCAGGACCAGGAGTTTGTAACCTCCCAGTTTCTGGGAACGCGTTGCACAGACCTTTCTGCAAGGCCTCCCTGAGATGTCTCATCCTCTGCTCCCTCTGCGACGGCAAGATAAGGTCCGCAACCTTACCCTTGTACCGTGGATCAAGGAGAGTGGCCAGCCAGTAATGGTCCCTCTCCTTGATCCGAAGTACACAAGGATCCTTCCGCAGGCTTTGCAGGATCAGGGAGGCCATGCAGCGTAGGTTAGCTGAGGCATTCGGTCCGGAGTCTTCTGGGTCACTGAGGATGACATGATCGCCAGCCACCTCCTCCCAGCCACGTACAAGTCCACTGGTTTGTTGGGACTGTACATCATCCCTAAAAGACTGCTGCTGCTGATGCTGAGTGCCAGGCTCCACCTCCATGCTCACACAATCCTCCTCCTCCTCCTCCTCCTCCTCATCCTCATCCTCTTCCTGTGTGATGGGTGGGACAGAAGGAACACTGTCTGGATAAAGGGGGCCTTGAGAGGCAAGGAAGTCCTCCTCTTCCTGCCTCTGTTCTGCCTCAAGTGCCCTGTCCATTATCCCACGCAGCGTATGCTCCAACAGGTGGACAAGAGGTACAGTGTCACTGATGCATGCACTGTCACTGCTCACCATCCTCGTGGCCTCCTCAAATGGTGAGAGGACAGTGCATGCATCCCTGATCATGCTCCACTGGCGTGGGGAAAAAAAGCCAAGCTCCCCTGACCCTGTCCTGGTGCCGTAGTCGCAAAGGTACTCATTGATGGCCCTCTGCTGCGTGTGCAGTCGCTGCAGCATGGCCAACGTTGAGTTCCACCTGGTGGGCATGTCACATATTAGGCGGTTCTTGGGGCAGGTTCAGCTCCTTTTGCAGCTCAGTCAGCCGAGCACTGGCATTATAAGATCGGCGGAAATGCACACAGACTTTCCTGGCCTGCCTCAGGACATCCTGTAAGCCTGGGAACCTGCCCAAGAACCGCTGCACCACCAGGTTGAGGACGTGAGCCATACAGGGCACATGGGTGAGCTGCCCCTGTCGCAGGGCGGAGAGGAGGTTGGTGCCATTGTCAGAAACGACCATTCCTGGCTTAAGCTGGCGTGGCGTCAACCACCTCTCGGCCTGCCCCTGCAGAGCTGCCAGAACCTCTGGCCCAGTGTGGCTCCTGTCCCCCAAACACACCAGCGCAAGCACGGCATGGCATCTTTTTGCCTGCGTACTCGCATAGCCCCTTGTACGCCTACAGAGCACCGCTGGTTCCGAGGACAGAGCACTCGAAGAGGACATGGAGGAAGAAGAAGAGGAGGGGGTGGAGGAGAGAGGTGTGTCACAACCAGTAGTAGCATTTTGGAGGCGTGGTGGTGGAACAACCTCCAACACTACTGCACCTTGTCCTGCATCCCTCCCAGCTGCCAATAGAGTGACCCAATGGGCCGTGAAAGAAAGATAACGTCCCTGTCCATGCCTGCTGGACCATGAGTCAGCGGTAATATGCACCTTACCGCTGACCGCCCTGTCCAGCGAGGCATGGACATTGCCTTCCACATGCCGGTAGAGAGACGGAATCGCCTTCCGTGAGAAAAAGTGGCGTTTGGGAACCTGCCACTGAGGAACCGCACATTGAACAAACTCACGGAAGGGGGCCGAGTCTACCAACTGAAAAGGCAGCAGTTGAAGTGCTAGCAAATTAGCCAAGCTAGCATTCAACCGCTGGGCATGTGGATGGCTGGGAGTATACTTCTTTCGACGGTCCAGCAGCTGGGGCAGGGAAATTTGCCTGCTACAATCGGACGTCGGTGTACTGCAAGTACTTGGTTGTGACACACCTAATTCTACACCTTCAGTCCTCTCAGAGCAGCTTTCAGAGAGGACTGAAGATATAGTGGGGATGGAGATCCCAGCTGATGAGGAGCAAGGAGAGGTCCGCTTTGTTCTTTGGTGTGGGTCTTTTATGTGTGCTTGCCAACGAGCTGCATGGCAGGTCGACATATGTCTGCTCATGCTTGTGGTGCCCAAGCGGCTGATGTTTTGGCCACGCGAGATACGCTTGAGACAAATATTGCAAATAGCAGTGGTGCGATCTGATGCACTCGTCTCAAAAAAGGCCCACACCAAAGAACTTTTGTGATAATGTGCAGAGGCAGCGCCCTGCACAGGCGGAGCTCTGCGGTGTGGTACAGTTGCTGTGCTGGCCTCTAGCTGGCCTTCAGGGGGCATCCTGCCTCGTTGGACATGTGACGCCGCATCCTCCTCCTCCTCCTCCTCCTCTCTCCCTTCAGGCACCCACGTGGAGTCAGTGACCTCATCATCCCCTCCCTCTTCACCACTAGAGCAAACCTGGCAGTAAGCTGCAGCTGGTGGAACAGTACTGCCAGATTGCTGTCCTTCAGCATCCCCTCTCTCTGCGCGCACACTACTGACTTCCTCAAGCTGGGTATCATCATCCGAGCCTTCGAATCGTTGGGCATCCTCCTGGAGCATGTACCCAACACTGTGCTCAAACAGTTCGGGGGACTCCTCAGGAGGACATGGTGGGTCTAGGGAAGGGGTGGCTGATGATGCCATTGAGTACGCGTTGGCAGCTGCTCTGCCAGTACCCTGAGCCTGGGTGAGAGAGGATGAGGAGGATGAGGAGGGCTTGGTCATCCATTCTACCAAGCCTTCGGCATGATGCGGCTCCACATGTCCAGCTGCCGAAAACAAAGACAAGCGTGTCCCATGGCCAAGTGCTGATGACGATGCACGACCACGTCCACGGCCAGCACTGTTGTCTCTAGAAACAGAGCCTGCCTGCCCTGTGTTCTTGCCTCGGCACGCTCTGCCTCTCCTTGGCGGTCTTCCAGCCATTGTAGTCGGTAGTGTATATAGTATAAAAAATAGAGCTCCTATGTGTGCTCACAACACACTGTAGGTCTTATGGGTGCTGACACTAACACACTATAGGTACTATGTGTGCTGCTGACAAGAAAATATAGGAGCTCTGTTTGCTGCCACTAACACACTAGAAGTCCTATGGGTGCTGCTGAGAAGAAAATATAGGAGCTCTGTGTGATACCACTAACACACTAGAAGTCCTATGGGTGCTTCTGAGAAGAAAATATAGGAGCTCTGTGTGATGCCACTAACACACTAGAAGTCCTATGGGTGCTTCTGAGAAGAAAATATAGGAGCTCTGTGTAATGCCACTAACACACTAGAAGTCCTATGGGTGCTGCTGAGAAGAAAATATAGGAGCTCTGTGTGATGCCACTAACACACTAGAAGTCCTATGGGTGCTTCTGAAATGAAAATATAGGAGCTCTGTGTGATGCCACTAACACACTAGAAGTCCTATGGGTGCTTCTGAGAAGAAAAAATAGGAGCTCTGTGTAATGCCACTAACACACTAGAAGTCCTATGGGTGCTGCTGAGAAGAAAATATAGGAGCTCTGTGTGATGCCACTAACACACTAGAAGTCCTATGGGTGCTTCTGAGAAGAAAATATAGGAGCTCTGTGTGATGCCACTAACACACTAGAAGTCCTATGGGTGCTTCTGAGATGAAAATATAGGAGCTCTGTGTGATGCCACTAACACACTAGAAGTCCTATGGGTGCTTCTGAGAAGAAAATATAGGAGCTCTGTGTAATGCCACTAACACACTAGAAGTCCTATGGGTGCTGCTGAGAAGAAAATATAGGAGCTCTGTGTGATGCCACTAACACACTAGAAGTCCTATGGGTGCTGCTGAGAAGAAAATATAGGAGCTCTGTTTGCTGCCACTAACACACTAGAAGTCCTATGGGTGCTGCTGAGAAGAAAATATAGGAGCTCTGTGTGATGCCACTAACCCACTAGAAGTCCTATGGGTGCTTCTGAGAAGAAAATATAGGAGCTCTGTGTGATGCCACTAACACACTAGAAGTCCTATGGGTGCTTCTGAGATGAAAATATAGGAGCTCTGTGTGATGCCACTAACACACTAGAAGTCCTATGGGTGCTTCTGAGAAGAAAATATAGGAGCTCTGTGTAATGCCACTAACACACTAGAAGTCCTATGGGTGCTGCTGAGAAGAAAATATAGGAGCTCTGTGTGATGCCACTAACACACTAGAAGTCCTATGGGTGCTTCTGAAATGAAAATATAGGAGCTCTGTGTGATGCCACTAACACACTAGAAGTCCTATGGGTGCTTCTGAGAAGAAAATATAGGAGCTCTGTGTAATGCCACTAACACACTAGAAGTCCTATGGGTGCTGCTGAGAAGAAAATATAGGAGCTCTGTGTGATGCCACTAACACACTAGAAGTCCTATGGGTGCTGCTGAGAAGAAAATATAGGAGCTCTGTTTGCTGCCACTAACACACTAGAAGTCCTATGGGTGCTGCTGAGAAGAAAATATAGGAGCTCTGTGTGATGCCACTAACACACTAGAAGTCCTATGGGTGCTTCTGAGAAGAAAATATAGGAGCTCTGTGTGATGCCACTAACACACTAGAAGTCCTATGGGTGCTTCTGAGATGAAAATATAGGAGCTCTGTGTGATGCCACTAACACACTAGAAGTCCTATGGGTGCTTCTGAGAAGAAAATATAGGAGCTCTGTGTAATGCCACTAACACACTAGAAGTCCTATGGGTGCTGCTGAGAAGAAAATATAGGAGCTCTGTGTGATGCCACTAACACACTAGAAGTCCTATGGGTGCTTCTGAAATGAAAATATAGGAGCTCTGTGTGATGCCACTAACACACTAGAAGTCCTATGGGTGCTTCTGAGAAGAAAATATAGGAGCTCTGTGTAATGCCACTAACACACTAGAAGTCCTATGGGTGCTGCTGAGAAGAAAATATAGGAGCTCTGTGTGATGCCACTAACACACTAGAAGTCCTATGGGTGCTGCTGAGAAGAAAATATAGGAGCTCTGTTTGCTGCCACTAACACACTAGAAGTCCTATGGGTGCTGCTGAGAAGAAAATATAGGAGCTCTGTGTGATGCCACTAACACACTAGAAGTCCTATGGGTGCTTCTGAGAAGAAAATATAGGAGCTCTGTGTGATGCCACTAACACACTAGAAGTCCTATGGGTGCTTCTGAGATGAAAATATAGGAGCTCTGTGTGATGCCACTAACACACTAGAAGTCCTATGGGTGCTTCTGAGAAGAAAATATAGGAGCTCTGTGTAATGCCACTAACACACTAGAAGTCCTATGGGTGCTGCTGAGAAGAAAATATAGGAGCTCTGTGTGATGCCACTAACACACTAGAAGTCCTATGGGTGCTTCTGAAATGAAAATATAGGAGCTCTGTGTGATGCCACTAACACACTAGAAGTCCTATGGGTGCTTCTGAGAAGAAAATATAGGAGCTCTGTGTAATGCCACTAACACACTAGAAGTCCTATGGGTGCTGCTGAGAAGAAAATATAGGAGCTCTGTGTGATGCCACTAACACACTAGAAGTCCTATGGGTGCTTCTGAGAAGAAAATATAGGAGCTCTGTGTGATGCCACTAACACACTAGAAGTCCTATGGGTGCTTCTGAGATGAAAATATAGGAGCTCTGTGTGATGCCACTAACACACTAGAAGTCCTATGGGTGCTTCTGAGAAGAAAATATAGGAGCTCTGTGTAATGCCACTAACACACTAGAAGTCCTATGGGTGCTGCTGAGAAGAAAATATAGGAGCTCTGTGTGATGCCACTAACACACTAGAAGTCCTATGGGTGCTGCTGAGAAGAAAATATAGGAGCTCTGTTTGCTGCCACTAACACACTAGAAGTCCTATGGGTGCTGCTGAGAAGAAAATATAGGAGCTCTGTGTGATGCCACTAACACACTAGAAGTCCTATGGGTGCTTCTGAGATGAAAATATAGGAGCTCTGTGTGATGCCACTAACACACTAGAAGTCCTATGGGTGCTGCTGAGAAGAAAATATAGGAGCTCTGTGTAATGCCACTAACACACTAGAAGTCCTATGGGTGCTTCTGAGATGAAAATATAGGAGCTCTGTGTAATGCCACTAACACACTAGAAGTCCTATGGGTGCTGCTGAGAAGAAAATATAGGAGCTCTGTGTGATGCCACTAACACACTAGAAGTCCTATGGGTGCTGCTGAGAAGAAAATATAGGAGCTCTGTGTGATGCCACTAACACACTTGAAGTCCTATGGGTGCTGCTGAGAAGAAAATATAGGAGCTCTGTTTGCTGCCACTAACACACTAGAAGTCCTATGGGTGCTTCTGAGATGAAAATATAGGAGCTCTGTGTGAAGCCACTAACACACTAGAAGTCCTATGGGTGCTGCTGAGAAGAAAATATAGGAGCTCTGTTTGCTGCCACTAACACACTAGAAGTCCTATGGGTGCTGTTGGGGTGCAATGCTGTGCTAACAGCACTGCGGTTGGTACTACTGCAATACTGTACTAACAGTAAGCACGCACCAGACTAATCCCCAGCAGCAGCTAATAACACACTAACTGTGCAATCAGCAGCAATGAACGATCAATGACTTAGGTAGCAATGGTTTAGCAAAGAAATAGCCAATGGTTTAGCAAAGAAGAGCAAATCTTTCAGTATCAAGCAAAGACAGAATCAGCAGACTGATCTCTCCTAAAGCCGGAACTCATGTGACCGGGGCCGACGGCGTGGCGGCCTTTTAAATGGTGGGGCGTGTACTAAAGCCCCTGAGCTGTAATTGGCTACAGGCGTCCTGCCTGTAGCCAATTATTGCTCTCCGAGTTTCGGGCGCTGTGATTGGCCAAGCATGCGGGGTCACAGTGCATGCTTGGCCAATCATCAGCCAGCAATGCACTGCGCCGGCCGCGCCGGCCGCAATGCATTGCGGGGCCGCTCGCATAACACGAATGTGATGCGAACGGCCCAAATAGTTCTGGGCTCGCCGAGCGAGCGAACGCCCGGTGCTCGATTCGAACGTGGGTTCGAATCGAGCACCGGGCCCATCCCTAGTCTCCAACAGTCTTCTCCATAAGGCGTTGAAAGGTAGCAGGAGCTCCAGACAGACCCTGAGGCATCCTATTGAATTTGAAGAATCCCACCGGGGTTATGAAGGCCGTCTTCTCTCTGTCTTCTGGGTGCATAGGGATTTGATAGTACCCACTCTTGAGGTCCATCACACTGAACCATTTGGCTCCAGACAAACTCTGTAAGGCATCTTCTATCCTTGGCGCGGTGTATTGGTCAGGGATGGTTCTCCTGTTGAGGGTCCTGTAATCGATACAAAGCCTCAACGATCCATTCTTCTTTCTGACCACCACTATTGGGGAGGCATAGGGGCTTCTAGACTCCTGGATCACACCAGTCTTCTTCAGTTCCGCAAGTTGTTCCCTCAGATACTCCAGATCTGCCAGGAGAACCCGCCTGACCCTCTCTCGGAAGGGCTTATCTTCTTGGAGGCGGATTCGGTGGGTGGCACTTCTTGCACACCCCACATCAAATTCATCTTCGGAAAAGATCTTCTCCCATCTAGTCAGCTGGGCCTTGGCTCTTTCTTTCCAAGCCCTGGGTAGGTTCGGGTTTTCCATGGACAGCTTTTCCCAAACATCTCCTCCGTCACCCGTCCCCTTGACTTCTGACAGAGTGACCGGGGCAGCAGGGCTCACCTGGCCCAGCAACATTCTGGCAGGGATCTCCATGGGCCCTCCCGTAGTGTTCCTCACACTCACCGGAACTCTGCCATGGGCCTTCTTCAGGGCCTTGAGCGGGATCACTTCTGGTACCACTTCCAGGCCTGAGGACTCCTCCCTTGGGTCGGATTCCAGCATAACAAAGGGGCCAGGTTGTTCCCACGTAAGCTTCACAGTGGCCCTAAGACAGGTTACTTCTCCGGGCTGCAGCACTACTCCTTCTCTACCAAGTCTCCATACCTTTCCTATCCCCTCTCCCGGGGTCTTCTGCTCTAAGACCAGTCGTTGGTAGGCCGTCTTTAGCATGGGATGGATTTTGGTGGCTGAATGGTTTCTTTCTTTCACTAGAGGGGTCAGGAGTCTCCGGACTAGATCCGTGTTTGTCCCTTTAATCAGGGAAGTCTTGCTGGCTCCAGGCGGCCGAGGATACACAACTGCCAGGGTGTCAAACACTTCAGCCTTCCCAGCTACGGATGGGTCGAAAGTCATCTTTATGGGCAGGTAACCATCGTAAGGGAAACTCTGGGTTCCAAGTCCCCATATCTCCAGCTCTTCTATCTTCTGGATAGGCAGATGACTCAAATGCCTATCATAGAAGTCTCGGTATAGTAAAGTCACCTGTGCTCCGGTGTCCAAAAGAGCTTTGGTATAGACTCCTTCCACTTGAATAGGCACAGTAGGAGATGGGCCCACCAGTTCCTCTGGATATGGCCGGACTAGGGTCACCTTCTTCTTTGGACTTTTCCCCGCCCAGCTCTTTTTTGACTTTATTCTTTCCTGAGCCTGGTATGCATTGATTTTCCCCCTCTCAATGGGGGTACAAACCCGCTGAGGGATGTTATTGTTCCTTTTAGGTGAATGTTCCTTCTTTGGGGTGCTGTATTTCCACTGAGGGGTATTGCCCCCTCCCTCTGGGGTATATCTTGGTGGGGGGGTACTATATCTCCTCCTAGGAGTTTTGCCTCCTCCATTCTTGGCCTTTTTATTCAGGTTGGAGCGCACTGAAGATGATGGGCACCCGGTTGACTCCTTCACCGGGGCCCTTTGGAGTTTCCCGCCGGCTTGTAATTATCTGTTCTCTTCTTTGGACTGGAGCATATGTTAGCAAAGTGGCCACTCCCTCCGCAGTTATAGCAAATCATCTCTTCTCGGTCCTGTAAGGAGGCCGGTGCCGAGGTGTTCGGAAACAACTCCTTCCTTGGACTTGGTTTCTCTGGTCTTCTTTGATCTTTCTCCATCAAAGAGGTCAGCACCCAGGCTCGCAGTGGGGTGGAAGGCTCTTTGGTCAGCTCCGGAAAGGCCCCAGGCTTCAGGCCCTACCCAGCGCAGGTCCGCACAGGTGTATCAGTCTCTGCCGTCCCGTGTCCAAAGAGACCGAGCCAGGCCTCGCCCCTCCCTTATATCTCCGCACCCATGAGTCTCTGGGGCAGAAGCAAAACATCCTGGGAACCAGTGGGGTTCTGGGAACAGTAGTTCAAGAGTCTTTAAAGGAACCCCGCTACACTTGCATAGTCCTTACTGGTTTACATCAGCAGAAGAAATGCAGGAAGTAGTGATGTGTGCACATGGGCCAGAAGCAAATGTGTGGTGATGCCAAACAAATCAATGAAGCCCACCCACACCAAATCCACCCCCACCTTGAGTAAGCACAAGTACATATCCTACACTTACCCGGCAAATCAGCAGCACCTCCTCTATGCTAAAGAGGGAGCTCGCCATGTCCACCTAGATGGAGATCCTGACCAGCACAGGAACTTCCAGGTGATTACAATGACTAATTTCCGGGTCAGGAGGTGAAACCACGCTCTGTTGATTGCAGCTGCGAATATTTGATCTCAATCACGATTAGAATTTATTATTTTTGATTATTTGCAGATAGGCAAATCTGTATTTTTACAAATAATGATATTTGAAGGTAAACTTAAGGGAGTTTGATAAGAAATGGTGTCTCTGGCATAGCAGCAGGTGAATTACAAAGGCAAAAGGCCCAGTTTGAGCTCTGCTTTACAATGACAGCGGGAGGAAATCGTTCAGCTAAACGCACACGATTTCATTCGGGCATGTCAGTCCCGACTGCAGGGGGGGGGGGGGAGACATCAGAGAAATCTGTGCAGGTTTCTGCTCTGATATCAATACAAATCGCACCAATTAGAACAGTGCAATTGCCACCGTTTTGACATGTCAAATCGCACCAATGTGAACCAGAGCTGACACATAATACTGCCTATCCTCCAGCTGAATTCATTATCTGCAATTCTCCACAGCGGTTATATATAAAGATTCCACCTTTATCATTTACTTGCAGGTGTGCTGAATTTCAGAAATCAAATCGCATGACTATTGGTGGCAATGGCAGTGGCAATGGCACTGTTCCAATCGATGCAACCCCAATTTTGTGGCACCGCACTGATTTGCCAAAGTAGTTCCTTCACTACTTTTGCCGATTTCAGGTGCGACTTCAATAGACATTTGTGTATGAAGCCACACAGATGTCTATCAAGTAGTACCTAAAATCGTGCTAGCTCAAGTGAAGTAGGGCGATTTCAAAGTAGCATCAATGTGAACCAGAGTGAAGAGATTTGTTTTTTGGTGCACAAATGCATATAGAAATAAAATATAAAAAGATATTGCACTTTGCCAAAACCACCAAAAAAATAAAAAAATAAAACCACACCCAAGCTCAATAATGTACTTTTATTTTGCCAGCAGAAACAAAATTATGTACATTAATTTACTAGCTTCAAAAAAATTTGGACAGGATACATGGTACTACATTTAGCAATTGGATTTTAAGGGCCCTGCTCATAGGAGCTTACAATCTAAAATTTGTCAAAACCTTAGAGTGCACACAGCTTTACTTTTAGTGTATAACGGGCAACACATCCCATTTTTATCTCCAAGATTATAGAAACATACTCAAGTCATTATTCTTACAAAGCATTCCAACATAATAATAAAAAAGACACATGTTCAAAACACCCACCCCCACCCCACAATCCACATATACATACATTGGTGACCATGTTCTGCTGGAATCTGCATTTCTGTGTACATGATTAAGCAATGAGATCCAAGAGTAGAAGGTCAGCAGATGCTTCCAAACGATTTTGCATGGTCAGACAGGAACAATACACACACAATTTTTGATTGAAAAAATGCACAAGCATGCGTGGAGTCTAGCTCCACACCGTTCGGGAGGAGAGCCAATATTTCCACATAACCCGCAAGTATTTGGACATACCCACGGGGGTAAAGCTAGTACCCAGGACTATTCTGGTCAATTTGTGGGGGAAATTATGGCTTTGGGAGGAGGCCGTGCGAAGTTAAAGAATCCCCTCATGAAGGACTCTAAGGTAGGGTGACCAGACATCCCCAGTTTCAGGGGACAGTCCCCGAATTGAGGACACTGTCCCCAGATCAAGTCTGTCCCCAGTTTTGTCCCCGGATTGGATTTGAACAGGGGCTGGGGCAATTTCAAAGACCGTCAGTGCAGAATAAAAAAAAAAAAAAATCTGAATTACACACCCACCGCTCCTACTAGCTTAGGGGTTACATTTTTTTCCATTATTTGTACCCCTTTCTGATGATCATGTGCTGGTCGGAGCGGAGGGAATATTTCTTCAGTTTTGGGTGCATGCCCATTCAGCTCCGCTCGCATGTTCTTCTGCCTTTGCTCAAGTCCCGGCCAGCCGCCTGCCTATCTCCTTGCCTTCCCTGGTGGAGTGATCTTCCTCTGCTCCCCACCCAGTAGTAGCTGGGACCCGGAGAGTAAGACTTGACAGGCTGCGAGGCGGGCGGCGGTGGCGACGGGCAGAGAGTCGCTGATTGCTGACATTACTAGGAAAAAAAAGATATGTCCCCAGATTTCATTTAAAAAATCTGGTCACCTTACTCTAAGGGGAAAACTGCAGCTAAAATGGCACCTCCCCCCTCTTCATACACAGCCTCTATGCGCTCTCACAGACAAAGCCTGACACAACCTGACTCCCCAGCTGATTCTGACAGTGAACTATTTACCTCACAAGACCCCATACAGATTTCTCATGTAACTCCAGCAGTATTAAAGCAATTTGAACACACGTTGAACAAAGCCTTAACCACTTAACGACCGCCCACTGTAAAAATACGTCGGCAGAATGGCACCGACAGGCAGAATCACGTATATCTACGTGATCGCCTTTGTATAGTTGGGGGGTCCGATCGGACCCCCCTTCTTTACAGTGAGTGGTGGTTAAGTGTTCGGGAGCGATCCGGGATGAGGGGACGGCCGTTCGATTCCGGCCACCCCCTCGCGATCGCTCCCGGCGAATGAGAAAGCTTCCCTGCCTGTGTAATGTTTACACAGGCAGAGGAAGTGATGTCATCTCTCCTGTGGCGCTCACATATACCGAGCGCCGCACAAGAGAAGATGCCAGGTTAGTGCACAAAACACTACACTGACACCAGGACACATAGGCACATAAATCGCCCCCCAGGCCCCCCCAGGCCCCCCCAGACACCCCAGATCACCCCCCAGATCACCCCCCAGTCACAGTGTCACTGATTGCAGTGACCATTTATTTACTGATCACTGCAATCAGTGACATTTGTGACTGTAAAAGTGTCACTAAAGTTAGTTTTAGGTCCAGTGTAGCCCCCTAACCCCTCCCTAATAAAGGTTTAACCCCCTGATCGCCCCCCAGATAACCCTTTCACCCCCTATCACCACTGTCGCTAAGCGATCACTTTTCTGATCGCTGTCTTAGCGTCGGTGATGCCGATCGGTAGACAGTTATTTTTTTTAGGTTCGCCGCAGGTTTTTATAGCGTCAGGTACCCCCATATATTACCTAATAAAGGTTTAATCCCCTTGATCGCCCCCCAGGTAACCCTTTCACCCCCTGTCACCATTGTCGCTAAGCGATCGTTTTTCGCTGTCTTAGCGTCGGTGATGCCGATCGGTAGCCAGTAATTTTTTTTAGGTTCGCCGCAGGTTTTTATAGCGTCGGGTACCCCCATATATTACCTAATAAAGGTTTAACCCCCTTGATCGCTCCCCAGGTATCCCTTTCACCCCCTATCACCACTGTCGCTAAGTGATAGTTTTTCTGATCGCTGTCTTTGTGTCGGTGATGCCGATCGGTAGCCAGTAATTTTTTTTTAGGTTCGCCGCAGGTTTTTATAGCGTCAGGTACCCCCATATATTATCTAATAAAGGTTTAACCCCCTTGATCGCCCCCCAGGTAACCCTTTCACCCCCTATCACCACTGTCGCTAAGCGATCGTTTTTCTGATCGCTGTCTTAGCGTCGGTGATGCCGATCGGTAGCCAGTATTTTTTTTTAGGTTCGCCGCAGGTTTTTATAGCGTCAGGTTAGAGCTGCATGATTCTGGGAAAAATGAGAATCACGATTCTTTTGATTAGAACAAAGATCACGATTCTCTCACGATTCTTTAAAAGTGTAAATTTAAAAAAAAAAAAAATTCGCTTGTCGTTTATTTTTTTTTATTTTTGCAAAATTTTCTTATTTTTAATATTTGTATTATTCTTTACTTTTTAATTTCTTTATTTTATTAAATTGAATATTTTTTTTATCATTTTTTTTCACTTCAATTTATTGCTACCACACAGGAGAAAACAATTCCCTGTGTGATAGCAATTGGAGGAGATAGGTTCTCTTTATTGACCCTCTCACTTCCAAAAACAGGAGTCCTAGCACTAGCACTGTGCTAGAACTCCTGTCACAGCTGAGATGGGAAGAGCACAGCTCTCCCCTCTCACTGTGAACATAGGCGGCAGGGACAGGAGACAGGAGACAGACTTGGCGGCCAGGGGGGAGGAGGGGGGGGAGGACGGAGTCCCGAAGACAGCCAGCCAAGTGTGGTATGTGGGGGGGGAGAGGGGGGAAAAGAGAGGACGGACGGACAGCAGCACACATATTCTGCTAGAAACTCACCGCCCGTATGTTGAAATTGTCTCTCCTCTGCTCGCACACAGCCCCGCCTCCTCCTAACCCCACGCTGTGATAGACAGAACACATCCCAGCATTGGACCCGCATTCTGTCTATCACAGCGTGGGGTTAGGAGGAGGCGGGGCTGTGTGCGAGCAGAGGAGAGACAGTTTCAATGCATCACGCTCTATGATCAATTTGCGTTCCACGCTGGTTACGTGGAACTGGCGGGGATTTAAGAAAATCGTGGTCATCCAGCCTGGAGATCGTGGGGTGGGGGTGAATCGAGATTGCGATCCTCAAACGATTAATCGTGCAGCTCTACGTCAGGTACCCCCATATATTATCTAATAAAGGTTTAACCCCCTTGATCGCCCCCCAGGTAACCCTTTCACCCCCTATCACCACTGTCGCTAAGCGATCGTTTTTCTGATCGCTGTCTTAGTGTCGGTGATGCCGATAGGTAGCCAGTAATTTTTCTTAGGTTCGCCGTCAGGTTTTTATATAGCGTCAGGTACCCCCATATATTACCTAATAAAGGTTTTAACCCCCTAATTGCCCCTAGTTAACCCTTTCACCAGTGATCACCATATAAGTGTTACGGGTGACGCTGGTTAGTTAGTTTGCTTTTTATAGTGTCAGGGCACCCGCCGTATATAACCCAATAAAGGTTTAACCCCCTGATCGCCCGTCGGGTGATATCAATTAGGTTTTAGTGTCAGAGAGGGTCTGCGTCACACCCCAGGCAGCGTCAGGTTAGTGCCAGTAGCGCTAACACCCACGCGTGAAGCATACACCTCCCTCAGTGGTATAGTATCTGAACAGATCAATATCTGATCTGATCAGATCTATACTAGCGTCCCCAGCAGTTTAGGGTTCCCAAAAACGCAGTGTTAGCGGGATCAGCCCAGATACCTGCTAGCACCTGCGTTTTGCCCCTCCGTCCAGCCCAGGCCACCCAAGTGCAGTATCGATCGATCACTGTCACTTGCAAAACACAACACACATAACTGCAGCGTTCGCAGAGACAGGCCTGATCCCTGCGACTCCAGTGCTGTAGGAGGTGATTTCACCACCACAGTTAAAAAAAAAAAGCATATATGCCGAAGCATTGGGGCAGCAGGGGCGGAGGAGCGGAGGAGCGATTTTGCTCCTAATGCCGCGTACATACGGTCGAAATTCCGACGGAGGCTTGCCCGTGGAAAAGTCTGACCATGTGTACGTGGCATAACTTTTGCGGGAAGATGCCCCCATGCTTCGGCATATATAAATGGTGCATGTATGCTCATCATTAGAAGTGGGTGGATGAAGGGCGGTATTCTAATGGTGGGCATACCCACCGATCAATCTTTTTTTTTCGTTCAGCCAACAGGCTGCATGAAAAAAAAGATTACAATACATGTCCAACAAGAACCAGCAACGTACTGGTATGTTGCTGGACTTTGAATGTTTATACCAGAATGATGCCTGCGGGTTTAGGTATCATCTTGGTATCATTCTTTTCAGCCAGCGGCCGGCTTTCATGTAAAAGCAATCCTAGTGGCTAATTAGCCTCTGGACTGCTTTTACAAGCAGTGGGAGGGAATGTCCCCCCCCCCGGATATAAAAAGCACCATTGGGAAATTGGGAAAGCATTTTATCACACCGATCTTGGTGTGGTCAGATGCTGTGAGAGCAGAGGAAAGATCTAGGGTCCAATAGACCCCAGTTTTTTCAAAAAAAGAGTACCTGTCACTACCTATTGCTATCATAGGGGATATTTACATTCCCTGAGATAACAATAAAAATGATAAAAAAAAATAAAATATGGAAGCAAAAGTTTAAAAATAAAATAAAAAAGCAAAATTAATAATAATAATAAAAAAAAAAAGCACCCCTGTCCTGCCCTGCTCTTGCCCAATGGCGAACGAAAGCATCGGTCTGGCGTCATATGTAAACAGCAATTGCACCATGCATGTGAGGTATCACCGCGAAGGTCAGATCGAGGGCAGTAATTTTAGCAGTAGACCTCCTCTGTAAATCTAACGGCGTAACCTGTAAAGGCTTTTAAAGGCTTTTAAAAATGTATGTAGTTTGTCGCCAATGCGCGTTTGTGCGAAATTTTAAAGCATGTCCCGTTTGGTATCTATGTACTCGGCCTAAGATCATCTTTTTTATTTCATCAAACATTTGGGCAATATAGTGTGTTTTAGTGCATTAAAATGAAAAAACGTGTATTTTTTCCCCAAAAAATGCGTTTGAAAAATCGCTGCGCAAATACTGTGTAGAAAAAAAAATGCAACACCCACCATTTTAATCTGTAGGGCCTTTGCTTTAAAAATATATATAATGTTTGGAGGTTCAACATATTTTTCTTGCAAAAAAAAAAATATATGTTTTCATGTAAACAAAAAGTGTCAAAAAGGGCTTTGTCTTCAAGTGGTTAGAAGAGTGGATGTAAGCTTCCTAATGTTGTGTATAAAATGCCAGAACAGTTCAAAACCCCCCCAAATGACCCTATTTTGGAAAGTAGGCACCCCAAGCTATATACTGAGAGGCATATCGAGTCCATGGAATATTTTATATGTTGACACAAGTTGCGGAAAAAAGACAATTTATTATTTTTTTTTATTTTTTTTTGCACAAAGTTGTCACTAAATGATATATTGCTCAAACATGCCATGGGCATATGTGGAATTACACCCCAAAATACATTCTGTTGCTTCTCCTGAGTACGGGGATACCACATGTGTGAGACTTTTTGGGAGCCTAGCCGCGTACGGGACCCCAAAACCAAGCACCGCCTTCAGGCTTTCTAAGGGTGTAAATTTTTGATTTCACTTCTCACTGCCTATCACAGTTTCGGAGGCCATGGAATGCCCAGATGGCACAAAACCCCCCCCAAATGACCCAATTTTAGAAAGTAGACACCCCAAGCTATTTGCTGAGAGGTATGGTGAGTATTTTGCAGATCTCGCTTTTTGTCACAAAGTTTTGAAAATTGAAAAAAAATAAATATATAATTTTCTTTCTTCATTTTCAAAAACAAATGAGAGCTGTAGAATACTCACCATGCCTCTCAGCAAATAGCTTGGGGTGTCTACTTTCCAAAATGGGGTCATTTGGGGGGGTTTTTGTGCTATTTTGGCATTTTATGGCCTTCGAAACTGTGATAGGTAGTGAGGAGTGAAATCAAAAATTTGCGCCCTTAGAAATCCTGAAGGCGGTGCTTGGTTTTCGGGGGCCCGTACGCGGCTAGGCTCCCAAAAAGTCCCACACATGTGGTACCCCCGTACTCAGGAGAAGCAGCAAAATGTATTTTGGGGTGCAATTCCACATATAACCATGGCATGTGTGAGCAATATATAATTTAGTGACAACTTTTTGTAATTTTTTTTTTTTCCTTTAGTCATTATTCAATCACTTGAGACAAAAAAAATAAAAAATATTCAATGGACTCAACATGTCTCTCAGCAATTTCCTTGGGATGTCTAATTTCCAAAATGGGGTCATTTGGGGGGGTTTTGTACTGCCCTGCCATTTTAGCACCTCAAGAAATGAGATAGGCAGTCATAAATTAAAAGCTGTGTAAATTCCAGAAAATGTACCCTAGTTTGTAGACGCTATAACTTTTGCGCAAACCAATAAATATACGCTTATTGACATTTTTTTTACTAAAGACGTGGCTGAATACATTTTGGCCTAAATGTATGACTAAAATTGAGTTTATTCGATTTTTCTTATAACAAAAAGTAGAAAATATAATTTTTTTTCAAAATTTTCGGTCTTTTTCCGTTTATATCGCAAAAAATAAAAATCGCAGAGGCAATCAAATACCATTAAAAGAAAGCTCTATTTGTGGGAAGAAAAGGACGCAAATTTCATTTGGGTACAACATTTCATATCCGCACAATTTACAGTTAAAGCAGTGCAGTGCAAAATTCTGAAAACAGCTCTGGTCCTTTAGCTACCAAATGGTCCGGGGCTTAAGTGGTTAAAACAAACATCAGATCAAATTACAGCTAATCTTACCAGAGAAATAAGAGAACTTGGCAAGCGAACAGCAACACTAGAACTTAAAGCAGATGATTTCGAAAACCCAAACACTCTTGAACACTCTATGGAAATAGAGAACCTCAAAGAGAAAAACTTATTGCTTCAAACCAAACTTGAAGACCATGAGAATAGGGCCAGAAGGTCTAACCTACGTGTAGCGGGTATATGCTTTCTATTTTTTTGAATCTGGTGGGGAAACATGTATGGTTCCCTGGGGCCCACCAGGTGGCGCTGTCGCTTTGGGCCCGGGGTTGAGCCATCGTTGCGGTGGCGTACCTCTTTTGGTCTCTCTCAGCGGTTGTATGGTGGGGCGGGGAACCCGCCGTGCTTGCTGGGAGGGGGTATAAAGGGGGCGGCCATTTTCGGTGGCGGGAGTCCAGTCCCGGGCACCTTCAGCCTGAGGGCAGTGGTTCGGGTCGGTCCCCTAGGCAGCCTAGGCCTAGAGGACGCTGGGAGGTCGTGTTCCATCCCAGGCACCTTTAGCCTGGGGTGAGGTACTCGGGAGGAGGTCTGGAGCTCAGTGCCCACCACTGAGTTCCGCGAGGGAAGGAGGTCCTAGGGAACCCCGGGAGTGGGTACCCGAACCTGGAAGGCGTAATGGACCGGTGGGAGATACTTGCTTGAAGACCCGGTGCAGCATATTGCCAGTGACAGGTGAGCCTCCCATCGGAGACCACCTGGAAGAAAATCCCCCCTCGCTCGGAGACCGCAACCCACTTTCCGGAAGAAAAGTGGAGAGTTCATTGTGTCTGGGCCTACTCGCATCCACACCTCCTTGTCTGTTCTGTTCTCTAAGGGAGTCCAACTGATTGTGTTCACTTTGCATGAAGAAGAATAAAGGAGTGTTGGACTTTAATGGTGTGGGGCTCATTTTCTGGCAGACATTGTTCAAGGTAACTCTCTTTGGAGGTTCCAGGTGCAGAACACTGACCCGAAGGTAAAACAAGTACTTTGCTTCCACCACACACAAACGTCTGTGGTGAGGGCTTGGCGTGGTGACCCCGCTCTCTCCTCTAAGGTACCCCTAGACAAGAGACAGACGAGCTGATAGAAAAGAGAGGGGAGAGAGGAGGCCGCTACACGTGGGGGCTCGGGTCCGGTATAGTGTTCGTGTTACTACGGAATTGAACGTGTCTGCCGGAGGAGTTACGAGTAGGCAGGCCTTCATTGGCCGAAGTGCATCCCTGCTCGAAGTCGTGGACATGACCCAGTGAAGGGAAAGGCCTGCGCAGAAGAGTGAGAAAAGGGGGAAGCTCAGCCGTGTGAAGTAGTACACGTAGGGGCTTCTATTGCACTGCGCCACCAGGCACACCCCCATCGCTTAGTTCGTGGGCGTGACTCAGAAAGAGAAAAGATAGAAAAGCCCGCGAACTGGAGCAAAGGGGAGGAGTCCAATACGTGTGAAGGACTACACGTGGGACGTTGGCGCAAAAACCTTGCAGTGTGCGATGGATCAGCAAAAGGTCACCATGTTCGGACATACATCGTGGATTCCAGTTCACCCTTCTACCACGACACTGACTGCTGCTGCTCCGGTTACAGATACGGGGATCCGGCTAAAGCCAAGGGGTCGATTCGCCCTGTATGTGATTTGTCCCGGTTGTTCGGGACTGGTGTGCCAACTGAAGCCGTTCGGGCGATGCGAAGCCTGTGGGGAGTTCCTTTTTGAAGTGGATCCAGCGGTTGAGAAGCCGAGAACCATTTACCCCGGCCGGGTTTCAGGCAACACCACTCAGAGAGGAGGAATCACTGCTTTGACAGCCATCCCTGCGCACACTGCAACGACCGCGGAGGAGGTCGTGAGTACTCAACGGGAGAAATCCGAGGTTGCTGACTCGGTCACCACGGTCTCGCAGCATCCACCACCGAAGAGAAAGACCGGTATGGTAGCCCCGACCAGCGGTTGTGGTGGACCATCTCGCCCGCTTACGCCCGGCCCGGATGGATCCGTCGACAAGAGTTCCGGACGTCCCACTGCAAGTAAAGGCTGAGGTAAGCCAGGCGGAGAGATTTGGTGTGTGGGAAGAGGTGAAAACTCAGTCTCCACTACAGGCTACCTGCCCGCGGAGGAGTGTGACACCTCCTACCTAGAGTCGCTCTCCGATCTGGGAGACGATGTTGCTATTGATGAACTGTTTGCAGAAAAGGGCTGGGACAAAGTACCTCTCGCCTCATCCCACAGAACCAGGGACCCACCCATGTCTACAGGGGATAGTACACCCCGGGTGGAGGCACCAGCGCCTGAGGAGGGGTCTCGTTCCCAACCTGCCCTTACATTCCCGGTGTCACCTACACCCAGAACCGGGGAAAAGAGACTGCTGTTGCGGGCACCTATGCCCAGATCAGATGTGATCAAGGTCCCTCGCCACCCGGACTCGATAGTTTTGCCTGGCGAAGGAGACAGAGCCACTATGCCTCCTCTGGCGAGACTACAACGCCTATTTGGCCAGAAGGTTGCTGCAGAGTATGGATGGGAGTACCCATACTTGTCCAAGGAGTTGTTGTACGAGGTGGAAGTTTGCCGGCAGCGCTGGTACAATGACTTAGTGTGGACTCACCTTCAGATTCCACACGTCTGGCGCAAAGGAAGGGGAGGATGTTGAGTATCATCTGGAGACCATGGATCAGCACTTAAAACCACTTGTTCTGCCGCATCCCCGCTTCTATTTGTAGGAGAGAAAAGACTCCGTTCTTGTTTTGTATGTTGCTGAACTTTCTGGGGCCTGTTGTCCTTGTTACCCAGAGAAATGAAGGACTGTTCCTGTTTGTTCTTCACTTTTCCAGCAAGAGATCATGGATTCTGGGGTAGATAGGGCTCAGGAAGAGAAGAAAAGTTGGGTGCGACTTGAGACCTGTGAAGTCGCATGACAAGTCAAAAGCCATGGAGTTCAATGGTGCCGGTTGTAATTGGTGCGACTCCAACATAAAATGATTGCATCAGTTTGTTCCAACTTGGGTGCGACTGGAGACCTGTGAAGTCGCATGACAAGTCAAAAGCCATGGAGTTCAATGGTGCCGGTTGTAATTAGTGCGACTCCAAACCTAGCCCAAAGATAAGATATGCTTCAGAAGGGGGAGACAAGAGCATTGTAGTGTGGAGTTCCCCTTTAACCACGTAACCACCGCCTGCCAACAAATAACAGCGGCAGGGTGGTTGCTTAACTCTGGGAGGACGTTATATAACGTCCTCCCAGAATCGGGCGTGCACACGGGAATCTCCATGACCGGCGGGTCCAGAGGACCCGGCGCATCACGGATCACGGTAAATCGCCGCTGATAGCGGCCGTTTACCACGTGATCGCTCTGTCAAATGACGGAGCAATCACTTGTAAACAGACCGGCGTCATGTGATGACGCCGGTTCCTCTCTCCCCTCTCTGTACCGATCAGTACAGTGTGAGAGGAGAGGGGAGGGAGCGGATCATGGCAGCAGCACTGTGGGCTGGATCTGTGACAATTGCAGTCACAGATCCAGTCATCCATCTATCCCTGCTCAGCCATCCCTGTGCAATAACCCGTGCAATACCCTGTGCAATACTCTGCAATACCCTGCAATACCCTGCAATACCCTGCCCAATACTCTGCAATACCCTGCCCAATACTCTGCAATACCCTGCCCAATACCCCCTGTGCAATACTCCCTGTGCAATACCCCCTGTGCCATACCCCCTGTGCCATACCCCGCAATGCCCCGCCATACTCCGCAATGCCCCGCCATACTCCGCAATGCCCCGCCATACTCCGCAATGCCCCGCCATACTCCGCAATGCCCGGCAATACTCCGCAATGCCCGGCAATACTCTGCAATGCCCGGCAATACTCTGCAATAACCACTTCCCGCCCGCCGGCCGTCATATGACGTCCTTGACTTTGTGCGGGGATATCTGAATGATGGGTGCAGCTATAGGCATCATTCAGATATCAGCTTTTTCAGCCGGCGATTCCCTACACCATAAGAACAATCATAGCGGCTGTTCTGCCGCTTGATCATTCTTACGGGAGGCGAGAGGGGATGTCGTCCCCCCTCCCGCCACCCTCCGGTGCTTCTACCGACTCACCGCTACGATCGAAGCTAGGATTGTTTTTTGTTTTTTTTCCCAGGCTTCCCAGCCTAGAGATGAGATGTGGGGTCTTATTGACCCCATATCTCACTGTAAAGAGGACCTGTCATGCCATATTCCTATTACAAGGGATGTTTACGTTCCTTGTAATAGGTATAAAAGTGATCAAAAAAAATTTGGGGCGGAAAAACATGTCAAACTAAAATAAATAAAGTAAAATGAACAATATAAAAATATATTTTTTTTTAAAGCGCCCCTGTCCCCTTGTGCTCGCATACAGAAGCGAACACATGCATAAGTCCCGCCCACATATGAAAACGTTTTTCAAACCAGACATGTGAGGTGTCTCTGCGAACGTTAGATCGAGAGCAATCATTTTGGCTCTAGACCTCCTCTGTAACTGAAAACATGTAACCAGTAAAAATATTTAAAGCGTCGCCTATGGGGATTTTTAAGTAGCGAAGTTTGGCGCCATTCCACGAGCGTGTGCAATTTTTAAGGGTGACATGTTAGGTATCTATATACGCGGCGTAACTTAATCTTTCACATTATGCAAAAACATTGGGCTAACTTTACTGTTTTGTTTTTTTTTTTAAACACAAAACGTTTTTTTTCCGTAAAAAACGCGTTAAAAAAATTGCTGCGCAAATACAGTGCGAGGTAAAAGGTTGCAACGACCACCATTATCTTCTCTAAGCTCTTTGCTAAAAAACATATATAATATTTTGGGGTTCTATGTAATTTCCTAGCAAACAAATGATGATTTTTACTTGTAGGAGAGAAATGTCAGAACTGGCCTGGATGCTCCCTGCATGTTGGGCCTCTCTATGTGGCCACACTGTGTAAAAGTCTCACACATGTGGTATCGCCATACACAGAAGTAATAGCAGAATGTGTTTTGGGGTGTAATTTGTGGTATGCATATGCTGTGTGTGAGAAATAATAACCTGCTAATATGACAATTTTGTTAAAAAAAAAATCTTGATTTTGCAAAGAATTGTGGGAAAAAATGACCACTTCAAAAAACTCACCATGCCTCTTTCTAAACACCTTGGAATGTCTTCTTTCCAAAAAAGGGGTCATTTGGAGGGTATTTGTACTTTTCTGGCATGTTAGGCCCCTTTCACACTGGGGCGGGAGGTGCGCTGTGGGTATAGCGGCGCTATTTAAAGCGCCGCTATACCTACGTTTTTACCGCGGTATGCGGCCGCTAGCGGAGTGAATTTAACCCCGCTAGCGGCCAAAAAAGGGATTAATACCGCCCGCAATGTGCCTCTGCAGAGGCGCATTGCGGGCGGTATTACCGTGGTCTCCCATTGCTTTCAATGAGCAGCAGCGGTAAAGGAGCGGTGAACACACCGCTCCTTCACCGCTGTAAAGATGCGGCTAGCAGGACTTTTGGAGCGGTCCTGCTAGCGCACCGCTTCAGTGTGAAAGCCTTTGGGCTTTCACACTGAAGACTGCAGGGCACGATTTTTTCAGGCGGTATAGCAGCGCTATTATTAGCGCTAAACGCCTGAAAAACGTGTCAGTGTGAAAGCGGCCTTAGGGTCTCAAGAAATGATAGGCCGTCAGTACTTCAGGTGTGATCAATTTTCAGGTATTGGCACCATAGCTTGTGGACACTAACTTTCACAAAGACCAAATAATATGCACCAATTTGTACTTATTTTTAGCAAAGATATGTAGCAGTATAAATTTTGGCCAAAATTTCTGAAGAAAAAAATACAAATTTGCTAAATTTTATAACAGAAACGAAAAAAAAAATCATTTTTTTACAGAATTTTCAGTCTTTTTTCTCTTATAGCGCAAAAAATAAAAAACCCAACGGTGATTAAATACCACCAAAAGAAAGCTCTATTTGTGTGAAAAAAAGGACATAAAATTCATTTGGGTACAGTGTTGTATGACTGAGTAATTGTCATTCAAAATGTGAGAGCACCGAAAGCTGAAAATTGGTCTGGTTATTAAGGCGGTTTAAGTGCCCAGTTGTCAAGTGGTTAAAAGCAAAAACTCGTCCAAAGATAAGATATGCATTAGAGGGGGAGGGTAAAATGCCCTTTTATGAGGAGTAGAAGTCTTTTTCCATCATTTGCACACGGTACATGTCACATGTTAACAAGGTAACACATTAACATGACCTGTGTGCAAATATCCTTAAAAACAACATTAAAGTGAAGCAGTGTTAAACCCAAAACATTTTTAGAGAGGTGCGCCTGTTGAACATATGCAAATGACTTTACCTTAGTTGACATTTACTAAGATTTTGGCCGCGCATTGAACCCGCGCACTTAACTGTGCGCAATTGGCGGCCACGCATTCGCAGTACACAAATTGACCTTGCGCAGTTCTAGGAGTAATTGCCGACGCAGCAGGCTTGCTATGAAAAATTGAATTTCTCATTCTATTTTGCCCATATTTGTTACTTGGGCAGTTGTCACTAAACTTCCTCACATCACCCCATAATATTCTCACTTCCAGCTTCTTTATACTTTAATGTAAAGGTCCCGTGCTCCATGTCCATAGTGGTGCACCGTGCGCCTCCGCAAATGCGCTGATTATACTTTAGTAAATGGGTAATAGCGCTGTTTCCGGTCAACACTAAGAACCAGTGACGCTGCTTCCGGTTCTTGTGGAACGCACGCCGTTGTGAACCCGGAACACACTGACGCTCGGTTATCATTGAAGGCTTGTGAGTTTTCCCAATAACAGCGTATTGTTAATCTGTTCCTAAGCGGTACTTCACAAGTTGCTTTTTCTTTTTATTCCCCACATGGTCCTCTGATCTCTGCTGCTATTGAGCCAACTGTTGAATTTCACCGAACATTATTGGTCCTAGAAGTTGGATGTTGGGTGACTTTTATTTTATTTTAAAGCATTTTTATTTTTATTTTATTTTTATTTTTTCCCTTCCTTCTATATTACAACCACTGTTGCAAATGGGACATTATTTCTTTGATGTTGAAAACCATCTGTAGTACTGTGAATTACTCCTAGAGCTATTTGCCTGGTTGTTCAGTTCATTTAATATTTTGCACAGTATATTTTCTGGTTTTACTTAGTTGATCACTTTTTAGTGGTAACATTTAGTATTACACCCACTGCATTTCTGGTGACACCAATCATTGGTGCATAATCTTTTCACTAATAGTGTGTACCATCATCCCGAAAGGTTTAGATGGTTGACATTCACACATACGTTTGTATTGAGCACATTTATATTCGCTAGCGCTGCATTTTATAATTTTTTAATAGCGCTGCGTTGCCAGCGCTGGTGTTTCGTAAATACCAAAACTGCCGTTGCGCACGACAATGCGCCGATACTCATGGCGCAAACGTTTCGTAAATCACCCCCTGTGTGTATCCCAGGAGGCAAGCCGCCCATTCACAAAGTGCCATGCGAGTGGCGCATGCGCAGTAGGAAACGGGCAGTGAAGCCGTAAGGCTTCACTGCCGGTTTTCCTTAGTCAGGATGGAGGAGCCGGGACCTGCCAGCAGTGGTCGATCGCCGTCGGAGGACCGACATCGCGGGCGAGTAGGACAGGTAAGTGTCCTTATTAAATATCAGCAGCTACATTGTTAGTAGCTGCTGACTTTTAAAAAATAAAAATAAAAAAAATCGCAGGTGAAATCCCAACAGTAATGTATAAAAACGTTAAGAGTAAAATGTATACCTATTGTCATCTGCATTTGGTGCATGAGAAGTTGATTGGTGTAGAATGGTCAATATAATTGTCGTATTCAGCCTGTCCACGACCATATTTTTTAAAATGGTAGATTGTGTTATACAGACTGAACCCTCTTCAATGTTTTCTTTGACATTTGAGATTTCTTGGCAACATAAAGAGGCTGATTTACTATAACTCCAGGAAGTACTGAGCACTATTGCAAATAATAGCTCCCATTTTAGCCAATTAAAAATTCAATGCGTGAATTTGCAAATGAAAAAGAGCACTATTAGCAGCTAACAAGTGTTAGTAAAAGTGAAATCAGCGCTAATTAGCAAATCCGCGTACGTGCAAATGCCAATCTCCACTAAGTTTTTATATAGCACTGCACTGTAACCATGATCCATGTATGTGAAAGAAACATTTCCTGACTGACTCCATGGCTGCCTACGTGTGGGTTAACCCCGCCTCCTCTCCAATGCTATAGGACCCCATACCCATAAAAGTAAGCTCACCTCACAGCACTGTGTTCCTTTTTTGTGCTCCTCCAATGGACCTGAAGCATGCACGTCCGTGCAGATTCCCGGATGGATGGATCGACGGATGGATAGATAGCACACCTTCTAGCGGTGCAGCTCGGAACCCAGCCATGGGCGGGTGGAGAGCTTGTAGCAATCATGATCCTTTGGGATGGAGTTGCTGCGGTGTGCCCAAGATCAGAATCGGCTGGCAGGTCTGCATCTTTATTTTCTTCCATGGCAGTCGCATCTGTGTAATATTTGTGTGTCTTTGTCCCATGCCCCTGCTCTCCCCAATGGCGGCTGGAACGCTCTACGATGACCCGAATCTTGGGCACCGCCGCCGTTCGCGCATGCGCAGTGCCCGCTCTCAGAGCGAGGCTTGGTTCGCGCATGCGCGGTCCGGCAGGACTCTCGACGGCCCCGCAGGCGCAGATGGGAGATCCTCCTCCACGCAGGTGCGTTGGATGGACAGCGGTGATGTCACAGGCAGGCGGGGAATTTAAAGCTGATGCTCGCCTGTGTCATTTGGGATCTCCCCTGACAGGCGAGCAGAGGCTACTGGATTTCCCTGCTGAGGCTCTTGTCTTCTCACTCAGGTCAGTGAACTCTTGGATATGATTTGTCTTTTCCAAATATAGTTCATAGCTGTATATGTGCATGCAATGTGTCTTTTTACCATGTATTGCTTATCACCATTTGGTGCATTTTTTCTTAAAGGGCAAGTTACCTATTTATTTATTTTGTATAAAACTGTAGGTTTTTTGATCGATATGTCTCTATTGTGACTCTCTGGTCCAGAAGTTATGGACAATTCACCGCTTACATGTGGCCAGCCCTCACGCACAAGGTATGTGCGGGAGAGGGGAGGGCTTTGGGGTTCAGTCGCAAGTAGTGTTGCTTGACGGCTTGTCTTCCCCCCCCCCAATTCCCCTTTTTTTCCCCCTTTAGCCCTTCCGCAGATCTCCAAATTGACACAGACCTTGCCACGCCGCAGCATGCGTCAACTTCAAAATCAAGACAGACGTGATTCCCCATCTGCATCTCACCACCAGAGGAGAAGTTCCCATTCCTCCTCCAGACACCGCTTCCACCACCAGGACAGTTATTCTGATCGGAGAGCCTGCTGGGGATGCGGCTCACGAGTCCCAGAGGGCAAATCATTATGCAGCCATTGCTATGCCCATGCGGTTGGGGAAAAAGAGACAGAAGATCACTGGATCGAATCTCTAGTGATACAGGTGGTGCAATGTTCTCTAAAGGAGATGGGTGCTTCCCACGCACAAAGCCAGTCCAGCACTATTCGGTCTGGCTCCCCGGCTGATGTGGTCCGTGAAGTCCCAGGTCCTTCCCAGCCCTACGAATCTTCGCCTCTTCCCTCGGAAGGAGAATTGGAGAGTGATGAAGAGAGTGTAGAGTTCGATTTCTCTCAAGTAACTCCACTCATTAAAGCGGTCAAAGAGGCCCTTATGTGGGAAGACCCATCTACTCCCCCAGCTAAACAGAATTTTTTTTTCAAGCGCCTGGGGAAGGAGCGCCCAAGTTTTCCGCTTTTAGCCGAACTAAAAGGGCATCTTTGATGAAGAGTGGAGCAAAGTGGACAGGAAGTCCTCGATGACAAATAAAGCCTCCAGAATGTATCCCTTCAAGCAGATGGGGTAAAATACCTGGAGAATATTCCTCTTGTGGACGCAGCGGTAATGCGTTTGGCTAAGCACGTCACGCTCCCTCTAGAAGACGCAGTCTCCTTTAAAGACAGTCTTGATAGAAGAATGGATCAGGACCTTAAAATAATTTACGGTCTTGCTGGGACTGCTTGTAAACCCGCCCTAGCCTTGGCAGCCGTGTCTAAGGCTATGGAGGCATGGACGGAGAACGTAGATTCCTTTCTCAAAGGCGTTTCAGAAGAACTAGCCAGTAACTCAGCAGCAGCAGAGCTAAAACTAGCAGTGGCTTTCTTGGGAGAAGCATCGGTTGATTTGATCCGTTTACTATCCAGGATTATGTTATCCTCAGTTACAGCTAAACGAGCCCTATGGCTACATCCTTGGCAGGCTGACCCGTCTTCTAAGCAAACATGGTGCAAGATTCCTTTCGAAGGATCATCACTGTTTGGTAACAAACTTGATGACGCCATAGCTAAGGCCACAGGCGGAAAATCTGTCTTTCTTCCACAGGACAAGCGTCCACAGAATCGAAGGAAGCCCCAGTTCAGAAGGCGCAGTCCGGAGCGCTCGAGAAAAGCACGCTCCCATAGACCCGGTCGGGACTTAAAAAACTGGAGTAGAGGCCAAGCGTCCTTTCGCAAGCCAGCAAAGAGCCAAGCGTCCAGTGGTCGCGATCAGGCTAAATCCTTTTGAGATTTTGCCCGCCCAGGCGGGTCGGGTAGGGGCACGTCTGCTCCTCTTCCGGCACGTGTGGGTGGCCTCAATCTCAGACTTCTGGGTAGTCAAGACAGTATCGTCAGGTCACGCATGGTCCTTCTCCAGCATTCCTCCCCCCAGATTTATCTCAACCCTACTTCCAAGTACGGAAGAACAAAAACAACAGGCCTTACTGTCCTACATAGACCTGCTGAAAACCCAGGGAGCAGTAGTGCGTGTCCCAGAGGAAGAGCAGTTCCAGGGTGTGTACTCCCCCCTTTTCTTAGTCCAAAAGAAAAGCGGTGCCTGGCGCCCGGTAGTAGATCTGACGTACCTGAACAAGTTCATAAGGCACGGAAAATTCAAAATGGAGACTCTGTCAACAATCCAGCAAGCCATTCAACCAGGCGACTGGATGATTTTGATAGACCTGAAAGATGCCTATTTCCACGTGCCAATAGCAAAAGGACTTTTTAAAGTACCTCCGGTTCCATATCGGGCAGGAACATCTTCAATTCATCTGCCTACCGTTCGGTTTGACAACGTCTCCTCAAATTTTCACCAAGGTCCTCTTGGCCGTAGTGGCCCTCATCAGGCTAAAAGGTGTGCGTCTTTACCATTATTTAGACGATCTCCTAGTTCTGTCTCAAAACAGAGAACAGCTCCTGGTGCACAGAGAACAAGTGATCTCAACCCTTTCCAGCTTTGGATGGCTTCTAAACTTAGAAAAAAACCACCTGGATCCAGCCCAACACTTAATTTACTTAGGGGCTCTATTCAACACAGTGGAGAACAGCATCTCCCTACCAGTAGAGAAGATTCCGGTGATTCGGAAGAGGATTTCTCGTGCTCTGGATGCTCCTCATCTGAAAGCATCACAATGCCTAAGAATTATCGGCACAATGGTCTTCACGACCCCCATGGTCAATTGGGCTCTATGGAGGTTACGCCCTTTTCAGTCAGGGTTCCTCCGGCAGTGGAAGTCAGGGGACAAGAGTCAACTCATCCACATATCCACAAAAATGATAAACAGCCTCTTCTGGTGGCTCCAACTCAAGAACTTGCAAAACTGTCACTCCATTGCCCCCATCTCCTGGGTCACAATTACGACCGATGCCAGCGGTTCCGGCTGGGGGGCTCTCTGTGGCCAGAACCTTGCTCAGGGCAGGTGGGACGCTCGCCTCCGCAACCCAGGCTCAAATGTCCTAGAGCTCCGGGCAGCTTGGTGTGCCCTCCAATCCTTTTCTCTGTGTCTGAAAGGAGAATCGGTGTTGATCAGGATGAAGCGACAAGGGGGGACACAGAGTTCCACACTCCTGTTAGAAGTCGAGCCCATCATGACTTGGGCCCAGAAAAATCTGACCAACATATCATCAGTTTTTATTCCGGGCTCACAGGCGGATTTCCTCTCTCGAACTCGTCTAGACAACAACGAGTGGTCCCTCCATGTACAGTCCTTCAACTGGATTCTGTCTCTGGGAGTCAATCCCGAAGTGGACCTATTCGCTTCCCCCTACAATCACAAAACAGTGAAGTTCTATTCTCTGGGCCGTTGCAGCCAGGCAGTCGGAACGGATGCCCTTACGGACAGATGGAGGTTCAGGCGGGCATACGCTTTTCCCCCGATCCCGATAATTCTCAAGTTCCTGAGGAGACTTCAAGCGGAATCAGCCGAAGTAACAGTTGTGGCTCCTTACTGGCCAAACAGGCCTTGGTTTCCCCTCCTGATCCAACTGAGCTACCTGGACCCGGTACCTCTTCCTCTCAGGCCGGACCTTCTCTCTCAAGGGTCACTCCTACACCCTTGTCCGGCACTGATGAGACTGACGGTCTGGTTCTTGAGAGGGAGAGGCTGGAATCCCTCGGTTGCGCCTCTAGAGTGATGTCTACACTGTTGAGCTCAAGAAGAGCAAGTACCAACAAGGTTTATAGAAGAATCTGGGCCAAATTTGTTGAGTTCTCCTCCGCTTCTGGGAGGTCCTTCAAAAATCCAGGAGTTCAGGATGTTCTTAGTTTTCTGCAAACCGGACTAGACTTACCCTTATCTGTTAGCTCTCTAAAAGTACACGTTTCGGCCTTGTCACCCTTCTCTGGAGTCTCATGGGCAGTCCATCCCTTAGTCAGACAATTCTTTCGGGGGGCATCAAGAATTAAGCCCCAAAGAAAACCAAGATTTGCCAAGTGGGATCTTCCACTCGTTCTAGATTCTCTGACTGAACTCAGTATGTCAGGGCCCTCCCCATCCTCCATTAAGGACTTTTCAGCAAAAGTAGCCTTCTTAGTAGCCATCACCTCGGCTAAGAGGGTCTCTGAGATCGGCTCTCTAGGTCATGAAGAACCTTTTCTAACATCTTTTCCGGATCGAGTAGTCCTTATACCCATGTTGGGTTCAAATCCAAAGGTGTCTTCGGTATTTCACGAAAATCGAGAAATTGTTCTACCTACATTTAAGACTCCAGATTCCAGTGAAATTCATCCCCTGGATATGGGTGAAATCCTAAAGGAGTATCTACAAGTTACTTCTTCCTTCAGACGATCTGATCATCTGTTTGTTCTACATTCTGGAAACAACAGAGGGAAGAAAGCATCAACCAGAACAATTGCATCATGGATCGTTCAAACAATCCAGCAAGCATACAGGGCTAAGGGCTTGGCTCCTCCACAGGCGGTGACGGCACAGTCCACCAGAGGGATTGCAGCATCCTGGGCGGCAGCCCAACATGTGGCTCCAGATGTCATTTGTAAAGCGGCCTCGTGGGCCTCTATCAATACATTTATGGCTCATTACTGCATTGAACCGGCATCACTGTCATCTGTTAATTTTGGGTTAAGAATCCTGTCGTTTGACAGGACAAATTAAAGCTTTTCTGTTCAGCATACCCACCCGTGTGGTCTGGCTAGTTATTTCCCACACGTAGGCTGCCATGGAGTCAGTCAGGAAAACGGAAAATTTATTACGAAATACTTACCGTAATTTTCCTTTCCTGATGGACTCCATGGCAGACGGAGTTCCCACCCTGAAAGAAAATATTAATGAAAGAAAGTAAGTGTCCAAGAGTCAGCTAGTTACGGAACACAGTGCTGTGAGGTGAGCTTACTTTTATGGGTATGGGGTCCTATAGCATTGGAGAGGAGGCGGGGTTAACCCACACGTAGGCTGCCATGGAGTCCATCAGGAAAGGAAAATTAAGGTAAGTATTTGTTAATAAATTTTCAGTTTTTTATATGAGATGTGCTCTATTGATGTATATTGCAATTAGTATTCCTAGTTTTTTTCCTTCTTTTGCTAACGAATGCAGTTATGAATGATTATTACTAGTGATGAGCCGAACACCCCCGGGTTCGGTTCGCACCAGAACCCGCGAACGGACCGAAAGTTCGTACGAACATTAGAACCCTATTAAATACAATGGATGCGAACGTTCGAATTCTAAAGTGCTAATTATAACAACTATTATGCATGTTATTGTCCTAAAAAGGGTTTGGGAACCCGGGTTGTGCACCAGGGGACATGTATCAATGCAAAAAGAAGTTTTAAAAACGGTCGTTTTTCGGGAGCAGTCATTTTAATGATGCATAAAGTGAAAAAAAAAAAGTCAAATATTCCTTTAAATATCGTACCTGGGGGGTGTCTAAAGTATGCCTGTGAAGTGCCACGTGTTTCCCGTGTTTAGAACTGTCCCTGCACAAAATGACACTTCTAAAAGGAAAAAAAAGCCATTTAAAACTGCTTGCGGCTTTAATGTAATGTCTGGTCCCGGTAATATGGATGAAAATCTTTAAGAAAAATGGCATAGCTACCCCATGACCCCCCCTACCCCAGCCCATTACCAGCCCCTTTGGGTCTTGTATGGATATTAAGGGGAACCCCGCACATAAAATAAAAAAGGCCCTATATACTCTGAACAGCCGTATACAGGCGGTGCATACAAGACAGGGACTGTAGGTTTGTTCTTATGTAGAATCTGTTTGTAATTTTGAACAGGTACATTGTTGAAGTGTAGCTCCAGCCCAAAAATCTATTTTTAAACTTTTTGGAAAACATAGGTAAGGGTTATCACCCCTGTAACATTTGTTTTGCTGTCTGTGCCCCTGTTCAGAACATTTCACCTCACTTTCCGTCCCAATGACAACTGTTTTTGAAATGTGGTGTTTTTCTTGAAACAAGGATTGCTGATAAAGCATCAGTACAGAGGAGACACCTTTCTCCCATATTTATTCTTACAGGAGAGAATTTTCCTTCCTAGTGGTAGATTTCCTCTCACTTCCTGTTGTCTTCTTGCGTTTGCAAGTAGGAGTCGTTTGTAAGTTGGATGTTTGAAAGTAGGGACCTGCCGTATATACTCTGCAGAAATAGGCCCCTTAGTTGTTGGTGTTGGCACAACACTGTAAGCACTCACAGTTACTCTTGGTTGGTGCTGGAACGCCCTGCTGTCAACTATTATATCAGGAATTTTAATTACATATAATTGTTGAACAGTGGTAGTAAAAATTGGGCCTTTGATGGTGGTGCTGGTGCCACAACACTGTAAGCCCTGACAGTTACTCTTGGTGGGTGCAGCAATGGGCCCTGCTGTGAATTATTAGATCAAGAATTGTAATTGCATGCCCCTTTTGAACAGGGGCTGAAAAATTGGGCCTTTCGTGGTGGTGGTGGTGGTGGTGGTGTTGCCACAACACTGTAAGCCCTCAGAGTTACTCTTGGTGGGTGCAGGAATGGGCCCTGCTGTGAATTATTAGATCAAGAATTGTAATTACATGCCCCTTTTGAACAGGGGCTGAAAAATTGGGCCTTTCGTGGTGGTGGTGGTGGTGGCGTTGCCACAACACTGTAAGCCCTCAGAGTTACTCTTGGTGGGTGCAGCAATGGGCCCTGCTGTGAATTATTAGATCAAGAATTGTAATTGCATGCCCCTGTTGAACAGGGGCTGAAAAATTGGGCCTTTCGTGGTGGTGGTGGTGGTGGTGGTGTTGCCACAACACTGTAAGCCCTCAGAGTTACTCTTGGTGGGTGCAGGAATGGGCCCTGCTGTGAATTATTAGATCAAGAATTGTAATTACATGCCCCTTTTGAACAGGGGCTGAAAAATTGGGCCTTTCGTGGTGGTGGTGGTGGTGGCGTTGCCACAACACTGTAAGCCCTCAGAGTTACTCTTGGTGGGTGCAGCAATGGGCCCTGCTGTGAATTATTAGATCAAGAATTGTAATTGCATGCCCCTGTTGAACAGGGGCTGAAAAATTGGGCCTTAGGCACTGGTGGCACAACACTACAACCCCTCACAGATACTGTACTTGGAGCACAGCAATGAGCCCTGTTGCAAAGTATTGCTTCAAAAATTGTAATGACACGCCCCTGTTAAACAGGGGCTGAAAAATTGGGCCTTAGGCACTGGTGCCACAACACTCCAACCCCTCACAGATACTGTACTTGGAGCACAGCAATGAGCCCTATGGCAAAATATTGCTAAAAAAATTGTAATTACACGCCCCTGTAAAACAGGGGCTGAAAAATTGGGCCTTAGCCACTGGTGGCGGCACCCATAAACAAAAATGATCTTCCAAGCTATCATCATCAATCGTATCATTGAGGACTCGGAGGAGGAGGATAGCCAGTCAACATAACAGTACAGGCACTCAGCATCAGCATCAGTCTTGAAGGGATGTGACATGTTAAAATCAATTAGTCTGTTATATCAGCATCAGGTGTGTGGTAGCTGGTGGTGATCCAAGACTGGTTCATCTTGATGAAAGTCAGTCGATCAACCGAGTCGGTGGACAGGCGCACCCTGTGATCCGTGACAAATCCTCCAGCAGCACTGAATGTGCGTTCCGAAAGAACGCTGGATGCAGGACAGGCCAGTAGCTCAATTGCATACTGTGCAACTCTGGCCAGTGATCCATCCTCAAGACCCAGTAAGCCAGAGGATTTTCGGTGGGGAAGGTGTCCAAGTCTGACCTTGCCCCTAGATATTCCTGCACCATGTTTATCACACGCTGGCGATGGTTGCTGGAACCGATCATACTTTGGGGCTGCGGACTAAAGAATTGTCTGAACGCATCGGTCAGACGGCCACCTTCCCCACCGCTCCTTCTTTGACTGGCCGAAGCCTCAGCAACTCGTTGTCCAGGACCAGGAGTTTGTAACCTCCCAGTCTCTGGGAACGCGTTGCACAGACCTTTCTGCAAGGCCTCCCGGAGTTGTCTCATCCTCTGCTCCCTCTGCGACGGTAACATAAGGTCCGCAACCTTACCCTTGTACCGTGGATCAAGGAGAGTGGCCAGCCAGTAATGGTCCCTCTCCTTGATCCGAAGAATACGAGGATCCTTCCGCAGACTTTGCAGGATCAGGGAGGCCATGCAGCGTAGGTTTGCTGAGGCATTCGCTCCGGAGTCCTCTGGGTCACTAAGGACGACATGATCCGCAGCCACCTCCTCCCAGCCACGTACGAGTCCACTGGTTTCTTGGGACTGTAAATCATCCCTAAAAGACTGCTGCTGATGATGCTGAGTGCCAGCCTCCACCTCCATGCTGACACAATCCTCCTCCTCCTCCTCCTCCTCCGCGATGGGTGGGACAGAAGGAACACTGTCTGGGTAAAGGGGGCCTTGAGAGGCAAGGAAGTCCTCCTCTTCCTGCCTCTGTTCTGCCTCAAGTGCCCTGTCCATTATTCCACGCAGCGTGTGCTCCAACAGGTGGACAAGAGGTACAGTGTCACTGATGCATGCACTGTCACTGCTCACCATCCTCGTGGCCTCCTCAAATGGTGCCAGGACAGTGCATGCATCCCTGATCATGCCCCACTGGCGTGGAGAAAAAAAACCAAGCTCCCCTGACCCTGTCCTGGTGCCGTAGTCGCACAGGTACTCATTGATGGCCCTCTGCTGCGTGTGCAGCCGCTGCAGCATGGCCAACGTTGAGTTCCACCTGGTGGGCATGTCACATATAAGGCGGTTCTTGGGCAGGTTCAACTCCTTTTGCAGCTCAGCCAGGCGAGCACTGGCATTATAAGATCTGCGGAAATGCACACAGACTTTCCTGGCCTGCCTCAGGACATCCTGTAAGCCCGGGTACCTGCCCAAGAACCGCTGCACCACCAGGTTAAGGACGTGAGCCACACAGGGCACATGGGTCAGTTGTCCCTGTCGGAGGGCGGAGAGGAGGTTGGTGCCATTGTCGCAAACCACCATTCCTGGCTTAAGCTGGCGTGGCGTCAACCACCTCTCGGCCTGGCCCTGCAGAGCAGACAGGACCTCTGCCCCAGTGTGGCTTCTGTCCCCCAAACACACCAGCGCAAGCACGGCATGGCATCTTTTTGCCTGCGTACTTGCGTAGCCCCTTGAACGCCTACGGAGCACCGCTGGTTCCGAGGACAAACCACAGGAAGAGGCCATGGAGGAAGAAGAAGAGGAGGGGGTGGAGGAGAGAGGTGTGTCACAACCAGTAGTAGCATTTTGGAGGCGTGGCGGTGGAACAACCTCCAACACTACTGCACCTTGTCCTGCATCCTTCCCAGCTGCCAAAAGAGTGACCCAATGGGCCGTGAAAGAAAGGTAATGTCCCTGTCCATGCCTGCTGGACCATGAGTCAGCGGTAATATGCACCTTACCGCTGACCGCCCTGTCCAGCGAGGCCAAGACATTGCCTTCCACATGCCAGTAGAGAGCCGGAATAGCCTTCCGTGAGAAAAAGTGGCGTTTGGGAACCTGCCACTGAGGAACCGCACATTGCACAAACTCACGGAAGGGGGCCGAGTCTACCAACTGAAAAGGCAGCAGTTGAAGTGCTAGCAATTTAGCCAAGCTAGCATTCAACCGCTGGGCATGTGGATGGCTGGGAGTGAACTTCTTTCGACGGTCCAGCAGCTGGGGCAGGGAAATTTGCCTGCTAGAATCGGACGTCGGTGTACTGCTAGCAGAGTGGCCGCAAGTACTTGGCTGTGACACACCTAATTCTACACCTTCATTCCTCTCAGTGCATGTTTCAGAGAGGACTGAAGTTATAGTGGGGTTGGAGATCCCAGCTGATGCGGTGCAAGGAGAGGTCCGCTTTGTTCTTTGGTGTGGGTCTTTGAGGTAGGCTTGCCAACGAGCTGCATGGCAGGTCAACATATGTCTGGTCAGGCATGTGGTACCCAAGCGGCTGATGTTTTGGCCACGCGATATACGCTTGAGACATATGTTGCAAACAGCAGCTGTGCGATCTGATGCACTAGCCTCAAAAAAGGCCCACACCAAAGAACTTTTTGAATGACGGGCAGAGGCAGCGCCCTGCACAGGCGGAGCTCTGCGGTGTGATTCCGTCGGTGTACTGCCCTTACACTGGCCACCAAAGGGCATCCTGCCTCGTTGGAGATGTGCCTCCTCCTCATCCTCCTCCTCCTCCTCTCTCCTATTAGGCACCCACGTGGAGTCAGTGACCTCATCATCCCCTCCCTCCTCATCACTGGAGCCAATCTGGCAGTATGCTGCAGCTGCTGGAACATGACTGCCAGATTGGTGTCCTTCTTGAGCATCCCCTCTGTCTGCTCTCACGCTACTGCCTTCCTGTAGCTGGGTTTCATCATCAGACCCTTCGAAACGCTGGGCATCCTCCTGGAGCATGTACCCAACACTGTGCTCAAACAGTTCGGGGGACTCCTCAGGAGGAGGACATGGTGGGTCTAGGGAAGGAGTGACTGATGATGAGTCTGACATTGATACCAGGGAAGAGGACGCTTTGGCAGCTGCTTTTCCAGTACCCTGAGCCTGGGTGAGAGAGGATGAGGAGGAGGAGGAGGGCTTGGTCATCCACTCTACCAAGTCTTCGGCATGATGTGGCTCAACATGTCCAGCTGCCGAAAAGAAGGACAAGCGTGTCCCATGGCCATGTGCTGATGACAATGCACCGCGTCCACGACCAGCACTGTTGCCCCCAGACACAGAGCCTGCTTGCCCTCTTTTATTGCCTCCTGACTGTCTGCCTCTCCTTGTTTGCCTTCCAGACATTCTAATAGATGGCCTGCAGGGAGATGGGAAAAAAGCAATAAGGGCTACCTTCAGGTGTCCTTCTCTGTCCCTTTACTTAAGGATTTCTAAATATGGTTGAGGATGATTGCTTTTGCACAGAATAGCACAACGACAATTTCCCTGACTGTCCAAAAAAACAAGGATTTCAAAGATGGTTGATGAGGAATGCTTTAGCACACTATAGCACAAGGAGAATTTCCCTCACTTTCCTACTTTGTCCCTAGAAACAAGGATTATTACAGTGAAAGAAACTGACACTCTTCCTACCTATAGTTTTCTGTCCCTAGAAAAAATGTTTTTTTAAAGCACACTATAGCACAAGGAGAATTTCCCTCACTTTCCTTCTTTGTCCCTAGAAACAAGGATTATCACAGTGAAAGAAACTGACACTCTTCCTACCTATAGTTTTCTGTCCCTAGAAAATGTTTTTTTTTAAAGCACACTATAGCACAAGGAGAATTCCCTCACTGTCCTTCCCTGTCCCTAGAAACAAGGATTTGCACAGTAAAACACACTGACACTCTCCCTACCTATCCTTCTCTTTCCCTAAACTAAAGGAATCCAGGTTAAGCAAGAAAGAAATAAATGTCACTGTCCCTGCCTATGCTTCTCTTTCCCTGCTCCGGAACACACTACACTAGGCCGCCGTGCTGGCGGCCTTTTATAGTGTGGGGCGTGTACTAAACACCCTCAGCAATAATTGGCCACAGGCATCCTGCCTGTGGCCAATCATTGCTCTCCTCGCTGCCGGCGCTGTGATTAGCCAAGCATGCGGGGTCACAGTGCATGCTTGGCCAATCACAGCGCCTGGATGACACTGCGATGGCGTAGTGCATTGTGGGCCGTTCGCGTCACTCGAATTTGGCGCGAACGGCCCAAATCGTTCGATCTTCGTCGAACGATCGAACAGCCGATGTTCGAGTCGAACGTATGTTCGACTCGAACACGAAGCTCATCCCTAATTATTACATAGTAATGTCTGCTATTCTGTAAAATTACATGTATTAAACATTTAGGATACCCATTTGTTGTATGTTGTTTTTTTCATGTTTTTTAATTTTTTTATTTAGGTGGCTATAAAGCGGTAATTATTTATGTTCGTTCTTTAATCATACTACACTATTATGCAGGTCTTGTACTTAGCACAATGGCTTAGTGGTCTGCTCAGATGTCTCCACAGCTCTCATGGTACAAGTTCAAATACCAGCCAACCTACCATCCAACAGCTATGTTTATTTTTTGCACAAGCAAATTAAAATAAACAAACAAAGAAATGTAAACTGCCCGTTAGCTAGTGTGTGATGTTTGGAATTCCACACCATAATATTATTGAATAAAAGTGCATTGGCTAATTGGCATTCACCTATTTTCAGCATATGCTGCTTTGGCTAATTGGCATTTGCCTTTTTTTCACCAAGTCAATCTTTTAGTATCTCTGTGGGATTTGAACCCATGAGTGCTTCAAAGCCTGAGTTTTTCAAGGTAGAAGTGCTGACCACTAGCCTATTGAGCGTAGCACAAACATCTACTAGTGTGTGATGTTTCTTCTCCTCGAGCCGTCTCTCCTGCCACCGCTGTCTTTGACCGCTGTTGTGTTCTTCCGCACAGTCGGTTACCCGCTACTAAAAAAAAAGCTGCTCTTCTTCTGTGGCCATCCGATAACGTCACCCGGAGAGCCCGATCCATGGCTATGTAAGAGACGCCACACAGCGGGTGACAACACAGAGGAGGAAGACCGCCACAAAAGAAGAGCGGCTTTTTTTTTTATTAGCAGGTAACCGACTGCGCGGAAGAACACAGCAACGGGAGAAATATGCTGCTGAGTAAAATGAACACTTTCAGGAGGTGCTGCCGTCAGTAGGATTTGAATTCATGGCTTAAACCTTTGAGGGCAGCAGGGAATACCACTATGCTACAGAGCTGAGCACATACCTACAGAGAAAATACATTTACTAATGTTTAATTCTATACAATAATGTTTTGCATTTCAGGCATTAAAGAGGAAGTAAACCCATTTTTTTTTTAAAACCCTGCAAAAGAAAGGCATAATGAGCTAGTATGCATAGTATACTAGCTCATTATGAAGACTTACCTGAGATCGAAGCCCCCGAACTGCTCGTTGTTCCACTCCGCCGCTATCCTGCCTCAATGTCCAGTCACTGCCGTCAGTGTATCGCCGCTCCGGCGATGTGATTGGCCGGAGCAGCGATGACGTCACACGCATGTGCTGGGGCCGGCAAGATCCCATTCAGAAAACCGGCAATGATGCCGTCCCGCTAGTGCGCATGTGTGTGATGTCATCGGGGCTGTTTTAAAAGCAAATATCTCCTTAACCGTGTAGGTTAAGGAGATATTTCTTTGCACCTACAGGTAAGCCTTAATCTAGGCTTACCTGTAGGTGCAAGTTGTCTAAGTGGGTTTACAACCACTTTAATATTATAGTAACAACCATGCTCATGCTGATGTGGCATTGGATAATAGGCATTCGCCTCTTTTTAGCATATGCTGCTGAGTGTTTGATGGTGGGACTACTTTATATGGGATCACATGTATCATGCATACTGCAAACATGCATAGAGCAAATAAAACCCGGAAACATATATATCTTTATAACCAGAATTTATTTCATATTGAACATACTAACTCTCAAAAGGTCGTAGAAATTATTATTATTATTTTTTTTTGGATTATTATTGGCCATGGCCTGATCCATTGGTTTTAACAAAAAATATATTTAATAATACACCAATATTTTATATTCCAAACATATAGCATTCATCAAAATATTTACCAATAACCATACTCAACCCAGCCACTGAGACTCGAGCCGATTATCAATTAAAATTAAACTTCCTTATTCTCCCAACCGGCGGGAGGGGGGCTTGCAGCACCCCTCTCGCCACAACCCCAAACCGCGGCCAACTCAATGCATGTTTGCAAGTTCATATTAAATATATCTAAACCTATGGGAGATAAATGCACCCCATCATCCCTATACAGACCCTGCAACCCACCTTCAAGCTCATGATGCCGAAATGATATACCCAAGTCCGGGACCAGGAATTTCTCCATTGCTTTATTAATGCGTTTCCTGACCTTGTCAAGAGGCTTAAGCACGCAAGATTCTAACCACCGCAAACGTGGAATTATCTCAGAAAAGACAATCACCGTATTTGGGGAGGCAATACGCAAAAACTTAAACGTATCCTTCATATTCGTAATCAAATCAAACGTTTTCAATTTACCAATGTCATTACCACCTAACTTAATAATAGGATATCCAGAGCATATAGCCTCCCCAGGTCAACTAGAAGATCCTCCCACACCATACCTCTACGACCAAACCAGTGGACATGAAAAGCTGAAGGATCCAGGCCCAAACCTTCTGAATAAACTCTATTCGCAGCTCTCTTCTGTGCCCAAAAAATAAAAGAATGCCCTAAAATCCAGTCCGTACGCTGATGACCTGAAATAAAATAAACAATTAATAAGGGCGAATGAACAGCTTGTAACAGTCTGACCTCCATCTACCCAACTTTTTAATCACACTCCCTTCAAGACCCAGCCCAGCGGCCTCTGTCGCCGCGCCAATGCGAAAGGAATGCGTCGTTATCTTAGCATGACCTAAATGAAGACGAGCGACACATCTCTTCAGGACTGACGAAAATTGGTAAATAGTCACCGGCGATCCATCTTCATGAATAAACAATAAACGTGAAAAATGAGGACGAATATTTAGGTAAGCCTGAAGCCTTTCGACTGGACAAATAGACCTGAAACCACACTTATGTAAAGACACCCACTCACCTACACCTACACCTACGGAATCCGTCTTACTAGCACCTACAAATAGCTTAATACCTTCTTTATAAATAAACACATTGGACAGTAATATGCCTGAACCCTTATTCTTGGAGGCAGGAAGAATCTCAGAGACCCTAAATGCCCCAAAGAAAGCAAGTGTGAATACCGAGTTAAACAGGACAGCTTCATACGTGGAAAAGCATATAACAGAAGTTATCCCGCAGATCTGGGACAAAATAGTGGAGGTGATAGGAGACCTAACATCCTTCCTAAAATTACCCTTCCTATACCCCTTCAAAACCTGCCGCACAGAGAAAAAACCGTGGCATGCTGCCAGATTAAAAAGGTGCAGAAAAAAAGGAGATACCAGACAGAGTCTTACTAATATGAGACCAAGAATAGTTTTTCATGATCAGTGACTGAAGAAACTGAAGCACCAACTCCTCGGAATGATCAGTCAAAGACAAACGAAGAGATATTAAAAAGGATGACCACAAAACCCACGAAGCACTGTAGCTCCTCCATGTTGAAGGGGCCACCGAGTTCTGAATGTTCCGGAAAATTAGACTAGTTCCCATAAACGGGAAGGGAAAGGCACCCCCACTGGATCCGCCCCCGGCAGAAGCTGGAAAAACTGGTCCATCTGCAAGCGAGAGAGAGCGTCAGCGACCACATTAGTTTTACCAGGGACGAATCGCGCTTTCAGCCAGATGTTCCACTTTAAGCACAGAAAAACCAAATGTCTTAAATAAGAAACAACAACAGGAGGAGACATAGAGGAGAGACAATTGACTGCGAATGCTACACCTTTGTTATCAGTGCTAACTAGCAACCTTCGATTCGCTAAAAATGTACCCCAGACCTCCAAGGACACAATCACTGGGAATAATTCTAATAAAACTATGTTCTTACATAGACCTGTACTTACCCACCTGTCTGGCCAAACTGCAGCACACCAATGAGATCTCCAAACTGCCCCAAAACCAACCGAGCCAGCAGAATCAGTTTCCAAATGAAAATCACTGGCTAGCATGAATTCATGCTGCCACATGATTTTCCCATTGAAGTGCTCCAGAAATTGTAACCAGACCATCAAATCCTGCTTCACATCAGAAGACAACCTAATATGCGAGGAGGGGTTTTTTAGAACTGCAATCGAAGCGTATAGCTTCCTAGAAAAAACCCTGCCCATTGGCAATACTCGAGTTGCAAAGGCCAATTGGCCCAAGAGGGATTGCATCTCTTTTAGTGTCACTTTATGTTTCCTAATGAATAAACTTAATGTCTGTGACAACTTAAAGATTTTTACTTCGGGCAATCGAAATTCCATCACGACAGAATCCAACGTTATACCCAAAAAATCAATACAGGTTGTAGGGAGCACCGTCTTATCTCCCGCCAACGGTATTCCAAAATGCTGACACACCATTTGGAAGGAAGACAAGAGATGTAAACAAGGGCTAGAGTCTGCAGGACCTAAAAATAAAAAAATCATCTAAATAATGAATAAGGCAGGAAGAATTCGCGCTCATACTTACCACCCATTCAACAAACGTGGAGAACGCTTCAAAATAAAAACAAGAAAGTGAACAGCCCATTGGTAATGCTTTATCAAAATAAAACTGATTTTCAAAATATATCACGAATGAGCTAAAACAGTTTGGATTCAAAGGAAGCAGCCGAAAAGCAGATTGAATATCCGCTTTTGCCATCAAGGCATTTTTCCCTAACCCCCAAATTTTCTCTACAGCTGAATCGAATGATGCATAGGACACTGATACCGACTCAGTGTCAATTTGATCATTCAATGAAGCACCAAATGGAAATGATAAATGATGAATCAAACGAAATTCATTCGGCTCTTTCTTTGGAACCAAACTCAAGGGGGAAATCCTGAAATTAGCAAAAGTGGGGTGGTCAAAAGGGCCCTCCATCCTACCTGCCTTGACTTCCTTCAAAAGCTTTGCTCACACTACTGATGTGGAGTCCTCCACTGACCTTAAATTGTCTATCATAGCACAACCAACCCCAGAAAAGCTAGGTAGCTGGCAACCTACTGAAAAACCTTCAATTAGCAAGGAAGCCATCTGCTGGTTTGGGTAGAGTTGCAGCCACGGAAGCATGTTTGATAGCATCACTGGCGTGGATGCTTTTGGAAAAACCCTCCTTTGCGTTGGACTGTAATTTCCGAAAACATTTCGAAATCGGTTGATTACCAGCACAAAATGCACACTCATGCTTATATTTACAAGATGTCAACCATTTACATTGTGTGTCATTAAAAGCAAAGCACAAGCCTTTCCTATAGCCTGCAGCAGCAGATGGCTGGGGTGCAGCCGACATGGGTGGACGTGAAAAGGGCTGCTTCTGAGGTAAGAATAAGTTAAGCCAGAGGCCCACGTCCTTAGAACCCCATTGCAGGGAGGGCTGCACTGCCAGTTTCTGCCTGAAAGCTTCATCATATAGTAACCAAGCTAAACCATTAAAGCTCCTATAAGCCTCTAAAATAATATCAATATGCTGAAACAAAAAAGGACTTTTCTCAGGGAATTTCTCACATAATATACTGGAATATATGATAAATGCTTGTAACCAACCATAAAAGGATTTAATGAGAGCTCTGCGACGCTCCTCATCAGACTTGTCATCCTTCCTGTCATACCTAAAGGACTCCTTAGAAGGAGGGAGAAGTTCACTTAACCACTTAGCAACCACCTGCCGACAAATAACGTCGACAAGGTGGTTGCTTAACTCTGGGAGGACGTTATATAACGTCCTCCCAGAATCGCGCTCCCGCGCGCCCCCTGGGGCGCGCACACGGGAATCTCCGAATCGCGGTAAATCGCCGCTGATAGCGGCCGTTTACCACGTGATCGCTTCGTCAAATGACGGAGCAATCACTTGTAAACAGACCGGCGTCATGTGATGACGCCGGTTCCTCTCTCCCCTCTCTGTACCGATCGGTACAGTGTGAGAGGAGAGGGGAGGGAGCGGATCATGTCAGCTCCCTCCCCCATGTCAGATCATGTCAGCTGTGGGCTGGATCTGTGACAATTGCAGTCACAGATGCAGCAATCCATCCATCCCTGCTCAGCCATCCCTGCGCAATACTCTGCGCAATACTCTGCGCAATACTCTGGTGCAATACTCTGGTGCAATACTCTGGTGCAATACTCTGCAATACCCTGGTGCAATACTCTGCAATACCCTGGTGCAACACCCTGCGCAATACTCTGCAAAATACTCTGCAATACCCTGCGCAATACTCTGCAAAATACTCTGCGCAATACTCTGCAATACCCTGGTGCAATACTCTGCAATACCCTGGTGCAATACCCTGCGCAATACTCTGCAATACCCTGCGCAATACTCTGCAATACCCTGCGCAATACTCTGCAATACCCTGCGCAATACTCTGCAATACCCTGCGCAATACTCTGCAATACCCTGCACAATACTCTGCAATACCCTGCACAATACTCTGCAATACCCTGCACAATACTCTGCAATACCCTGCACAATACTCTGCAATACCCTGCACAATACACCCTGCGCAATACTCTGCAATACCCCCTGTGCAATACCCCGTGCAAAACCCTGCCATACTCCGCAATGCCCTGCCATACTCCGCAATGCCCTGCCATACTCCGCAATGCCCTGCAATACTCCGCAATGCCCTCTTCCCGCCCGCCGGCCGTCATATGACGTCCTTGACTTTGTGCCGGGATATCTGAATGATGGGTGCAGCTACAGGCATCATTCAGATATTAGCTTTTTCAGCCGGCGATTCCCTACACCATAACAACAATCATAGCGGCTGTTCCACCGCTTGATCATTCTTACGGGAGGCGAGAGGGGATGTCCCCCCCCCCCCCGCCACCCTCCGGTGCTTCTACCGACTCACCGCTATGATCAAAGCCAGGATTGTTTTTTTTTTTTCAGGCTTCCCAGCCTAGTGGTGAGATGTGGGGTCCTATTGACCCCATATCTCACTGTAAAGAGGACCTGTCATGCCATATTCCTATTACAAGGGATGTTTACGTTCCTTGTAATAGGAATAAAAGTGATCAAAAAAAATTTGGGGCGGAAAAACATGTCAAACTAAAATAAATAAAGTAAAATGAACAATAAAAAAATTAATATATTTTTTAAGCGCTCCTGTCCCCGTGAGCTCGCATACAGAAGCGAACGCATACGCAAGTCCCGCCCACATATGAAAACGGTGTTCAAACCACACATGTGAGGTATCGCCGCGAACGTTAGAGCGAGAGCAATAATTCTGGCCCTAGACCTCCTCTGTAACTCAAAACATGTAACCAGTAAAAAGATTTAAAACGTCGCCTATGGGGATTTTTAAGTAGCGAAGTTTGGCGCCATTCCACGAGCGTGTGCAATTTTGAAGGGTGACATGTTAGGTATCTATTTACTCAGCGTAACTTCATCTTTCACATTATGTAAAAACATTGGGCTAACTTTACTGTTTTTTTTAGCACAAAACATTTTTTTTCCGTAAAAAACGCGTTAAAAAAATAGCTGCGCAAATATCGTGCGAGATAAAAAGTTGCAACAACCACCATTATATTCTCGAAGGTCTTTGCTAAAAAAACATATATAATGTTTTGGGGTTCTATGTAATTTTCTAGCAAACAAATGATGATTTTTACATGTAGGAGATAAATGTCAGAATTGGCCTGGGTGCTCCAGAACGCCTGATGGTGCTCCCTGCATGTTGAGTAGGGATGAGCTTCGAGTTCGAGTCGAACTCATGTTCGACTCGAACATTGCCTGTTCGCCCGTTCGCCGAACAGCGAACAAATTGGGGTGTTCGCGGCAAATTCGAAAAATCTATGGGAGAAATCTAAAGTGCTAATTATAAAGGCTTATATGCAAGTTATTGTCCTAAAAAGTGTTTGGGGACCCGGGTCCTGCCCCAGGGGACATGTATCAATGCAAAAAGAAGTTTTAAAAACGGCCGTTTTTTTGGGAGCAGTGATTTTAATAATGCTTAAAATGAAAAAATAAAAGTGAAATATTCCTTTAAATTTCGTACCTGGGGGGTGTGTATGATATGCATGTAAAGTCGCGCATGTTTCCCGTGCTTAGAACTGTCCCTGCAAAAAGTGTCATTTTTGAAAGAAAAAAATGCATTTAAAACTGACTCGCGGCTATTAATGAATTGTCGGCTCCCGGCAATACATACAAAAGTCATTGATAAAAAAAAAAAAAAAAGCGTGGGGGTTCCCCAGAATTCAATTACCAGGCCCTTCAGGTCTGGAATGGATATTAAGGGGAACCCCGCCGCAAATAAAAAAAAAATTGACGTGGGGTTCCCCCAAATATCCATTCCAGGCCCTTCAGATCTGGCATGGATTTTAAGGGGAACTCCACCCCAAATTAAAAAAAAAATGGCGTGGAGTCCCCCTAAAAATCCATACCAGACCCCTTATCCGAGCACGCAACCTGGCCGGCCGCAGGGGAAAAGGGGGGGACGAGAGAGCGGCCCCCCCTCCCTCCTGAACCGTACCAAGCCACATGCCCTCAACATGGGGAGGATGTCCCCATGTTGATGGGGACAAGGGCCTCATCCCCACAACCCTTGCCCGGTGGTTGTGGGGGTCTGCGGGCGGGGGGCTTATCGGAATCTGGAAGACCCCTTTAACAAAGGGGACCCCCAGATCCCGGCCCCCCCTATGTGAATTGGTAAGGGGTACATTGTACCCCTACCATTTCACGAAGAAAGTGTCAAAAAATTTTAATAAAAACACACACACCTTGGAAAAGTCCCTTATTTTAAAAAAAAAACATTCCAGCGATGAAATCCAGTGTCCCGCGGCGATCCCGATGTCCAGCGCTGTCCGTCATTGGTTGTGCCTGAGCGGACCTGATGGGGAACTCCCTCTCAGTATTTTAAATGTATAGACCCGCCCCTTCTAAAGTTCCCCATCAGGTCCGCTCAGCGGACCAGATGCGGAACATGAGAAGGGGCGGGTCTATACATGTATTACCAAAGTGAGAGCAGTTCCCCATCAGGTCCGCCTCCTCGGTATGTCAGACCCGCCTACGTCATTGGCTTGAGCGGGGAACTTCCTTCACTATGTAAATTTAAATTTACATAGTGAAGGAAGTTCCCCGCTCAAGCCAATGACGTAGGCGGGTCTGACATACCGAGGGGGCGGACCTGATGGGGAACTGCTCTCACTTTGGTAATACATGTATAGACCCGCCCCTTCTCATGTTCCGCATCTCGTCCGCTGAGCGGACCTGATGGGGAACTTTAGAAGGGGCGGGTCTATACATTTAAAATACTGAGAGGGAGTTCCCCATCAGGTCCGCTCAGGCACAACCAATGAAGGACAGCGCTGGACATCGGGATCGCCGCGGGACACTGGATTTCACCGCTGGAATGTTTATGTATTTATTTTTTTAAATAAAGGACTTTTTCAAGGTGTTTGTGTGTTTTTTTAAACATTTTTTTACGCTTTCTTCGTGAAATGGTAGGGGTACAGTGTACCCCTTACCAATTCACATAGGGGGGGGGGCGGGATCTGGGGGTCCCCTTTGTTAAAGGGGTCTTCCAGATTCCGATAAGCCCCCCGCCCGCAAACCCCCACAACCACCGGGCAAGGGTTGTGGGGATGAGGCCCTTGTCCCCATCAACATGGGGACATCCTCCCCATGTTGAGGGCATGTGGCTTGGTACGGTTCAGGAGGGAGGGGGGGCCGCTCTCTCGTCCCCCCCTTTTCCCCTGCTTCCGGCCAGGTTGCGTGCTCGGATAAGGGGTCTGGTATGGATTTTTAGGGGGACTCCACGCCATTTTTTTTTTAAACTTGGGGTGGAGTTCCCCTTAAAATCCATGCCAGATCTGAAGGGCCTGGTAATTGAATTCTGGGGAACCCCCACGCTTTTTTTTTTTTTTTTCTCAATGACTTTTGTATGTATTGCCGGGAGCCGACAATTCATTAATAGCCGCGAGTCAGTTTTAAATGCATTTTTTTTCTTTCAAAAATGACATTTTTTGCAGGGACAGTTCTAAGCACGGGAAACATGCGCCACTTCACATGCATATCATACACACCCCCCAGGTACGAAATTTAAAGGAATATTTCACTTTTATTTTTTCATTTTAAGCATTATTAAAATCACTGCTCCCGAAAAAACGGCCGTTTTTAAAACTTCTTTTTGCATTGATACATGTCCCCTGGGGCAGGACCCAGGTCCCCAAACACTTTTTAGGACAATAACTTGCATATTAGCCTTTATAATTAACACTTTAGATTTCGAACGTTCGAGTCCATTGTATTTAATAGGGTTCTAAAGTTTACACGAACATTTTGTCTGTTCGCAGGTTCTGGTGCGAACCGAACAGGGGGGTGTTCGGCTCATCCCGCCTCTGTATGTGGCCACGCTGTGTAAAAGTCTCACACATGTGGTATCGCCATACTCGGGAGTAATAGCAGAATGTGTTTTGGGGTGTAATTTGTGGTATGCATATGCTGTGTGTGAGAAATAACCTGCTAATATGACAATTTTGTGAAAAAAAAAAGAGAAAAAAAAAATCTTGATTTTGCAAAGAATTGTGGGAAAAAATGACAACTTCAAAAAACTCACAATGCCTCTTTCTAATTACCTTGGAATGTCTTCTTTCCAAAAAGGGGTCATTTGGGGGGTATTTGTACTTTTCTGGCATGTTAGGGTCTCAAGAAATGAGATAGGCCGTCAGTACTTCAGGTGTGATCAATTTTCAGATATTGGCACCATAGCTTGTGGACTCTATAACTTTCACAAAGACCAAATAATATACACCAATTTGTACCTATTTTACCAAAGATATGTAGCAGTATAAATTTTGGGCAAAATTTATGAAGAAAAAATAGTAATTTGCTAAATTTTATAACAGAAACGAAAAAAAAATCATTTTTTTACAGAATTTTCAGTCTTTTTTCTCTTATAGCGCAAAAAATAAAAAACCCAACGGTGATTAAATACCACCAAAAGAAAGCTCTATTTGTGTGAAAAAAAGGACAAAAAATTCATATAGGTACAGTGTTGTATGACTGAGTAATTGTCATTCAAAATGTGAGAGCACCGAAAGCTGAAAATTGGTCTGGTTATTAAGGGGGCTTAAGTTAGGGTGACCAGACATCCCCGGTTTCAGGGGACAGTCCCCGGATTGAGGACACTGTCCCCGGACCAAGTCTGTCCCTGGTTTTGTCCCCGGATTGGATTTGAACAGGGGCTGGGGCAATTTCAAAGACAGTCAGTGCAGAATAAAAAAAAAAAAAAAAACTGAATTACACCCCCCGCTCCTACTAGCTTAGGGGGGTGTTTTTTTTTCCATTATCTGTGCCCCTTTCTGATGATCATGTGCTGGTCGGAGCAGAGGGAATATTTCTTCAGTCTCGGGTGCATGCCCATCCAGCTCCGCTCGCATGTTCTTCTGCCTTGGCTCAAGTCTCGGCCAGCCGCCTGTCTGCTTATCTCCTTGCCTTCCCTGGTGGAGTGATCTTCCTCCGCTCCCCACCCAGTAGTAGCCGGGGCCCGGAGAGTAAGACTTGACAGGCTGTGAGGCGGGCGGCGGCGGCGATGGGCAGAGAGTTCCCGATTGCCTCCATTACTAGTAAAAAAAAAATATATGTCCCCGGATTTCATTTAAAAAATCTGGTCACCTTAGTTTAAGTGCCCAGTGGTCAAGTGGTTAAATCAATATATTCCCCCTTCCAAACCCTCTCTTTAACTGACACAGGTAAATGGAATCCTAAAGGGGATAGAAAACATGGCATGCATTCTTTACTCAAAGACTCAGAAACGTTCTTAGCTGCCTCACAACTACTGCTGGCTGAACTGCAAGACAGGTGAGGCACAACAGAGGGATCAGCTGAAACAGCTGACCAAACTCTGGACACTGCACTCTCTCCGGGAACAGGCTGAGTAGCAGCCTGTGCCCGCATAATAGTAATCAATTGTTCTAACGAAGCAGACAAAGCAGACAATTGAGAAGCTGAATTAGACTCACCAGCTGAACCCTGAGCATGGCTCGCTCCAGGGGAAGTCTCAGGAGATGCGCACCGCACAGGGATTCTGTCGGTTAACAGGTCCTCATGAAGGGCTGACGAACCGGTACTCCTGTGTCCAGTCCTCCCGCCCCGGCGAGCCTCTTGCTGGAAGGCAGGCTGGGGGGGGTAAAACTCCACTCGCAACCGCTGTCCCCAGGGCATGTCGTCCTATCGCTCCGGGATCCGCTGGTGCGCATGCGCGCCGGCTCCTGTGAGAAGAAAGGGGAGATTTCCGGCTTCCACGGCTTGCGGCGGGCTGGCCTGGGCTGGCATTCCCTCTCAGTGGGTGGCTCCGCTTGCTCTGCCTTCTCCCTGGCACCTCCTCCTCCGCGCCGTCAGTCCCATCCTCTGCCGCAGGTCCTGCCGACTCTAAAAACCCTGCTTCAGGATATGGCTGCTGGGTGGGTAAAACCGCCCTGCTCACCTCGACCGCTGACCGGGGGTCCGTGCTGCTCAGGCCTGGATCTGAAGGTAAGGTGAGACATCACCAGATCCAATCCTCCCCTCCTGTGGCTTCAGCTCTGTCAATCAGTTGGCGAATCAGGGACTCCATAGCGGCACGCGAGCTCCTCCTGCTGGAATATTCAGGTACTGCAGCACTGACCTAAACGCAGCTGTTCTTTAAATAGGCAAGAACCAGCTTCCAGAATTTTCCCAACAGACACCTGATTTTGCTAACCAATCCCTGACTACTTCCCAAACCTTCCAGAATCCTCTAAAGCAGCTGACCTGCCTAACCAATCCCTACTGTCCTAGCTACTTCACCTTCTCCTGACCCATCCTGAACTATTGACCTCTCCTGGCCCTATGGCCATCACTGTCATTTTTTTTTTTTTTTTAATCTGCCACCTAATACCTTGCAGCTACAGTGATCCCATGAGGTAAGGGGAGCCTAAATGGCTACTCCCTTTCATTCCCCATTCTAGGTATAATAGTACTCAGCACAGTGACTTAGGCCCCTTTCACACTTGTGCGACCTGAAAGTTGTGTGATTTTGTAATGCGACTTTAAGCAATGCCTGTGTAATCTTGAGGTCTATGGACGCAGGAGTCGCAGGGAAAGGCGCGCAAATTTCCGTCTGCAATTTTTCTGCTATTCCAGGGAATGCCTGTGTAAACTTAAGGTCTATGAATCTCAACTCGTATCAAAGTCGGACCAAAGTAGTACAGGGACTACTTTGAAGTCGGTGTGACTTGAAGTTGCACAGATATAAATGGTACACGTTGAAAATCATGGGGTATGACTTGTCATGCAACTCTGATGACCAAACTCTGATGACAGGAAAAGTCGCTCAAGTGTGAAAGGGGCCTCAGCCCGACTTTGTAAGTGATTTCAGAGACATCAATGCACTTTCCTGCACAGATGTCTAGTGAAATCACATAGGTCTCAACTGTCCCTGATTTGGAACAAAGTCCCTATGTCCCTCTTTCCTCCTCATCTGTCCCTCATTTTGTTCTGATCTGTATAGTTTTATATAAAATGCTATTTTTATCTTTCAAAAAGGGTTTCCCAGCGCTAAACCTTTCATCTAATTTCTAAATTGCTTGGCTTTGGGAATTTACAAACAAATCTAAAGGGATATTATTGTTAAAAAAAAAGCACTTGGGGGTTTAACTAATAATTCACCTTTAAGAAGGTGTTTTAGGAGGTGTGTCCTATCCCTACATACTTTTGCTAATAGGTGTCCCTTATACCCATCAGAAATCAACTCCTGTAGTGTAGGAACTACTTTTGGGAATCTGTGTGGCGTCGCACCAATTGGGACAGTTCTATTGCCGTCAATAGGCGCTGATTTGGCCTGCAATTTGACATGTCAATTCAGAGCTATGTGAATATGGGTGAAGTTGCAAAGATATGAATGGAACTCATGGGGGGTAACTTTTAATGTGACTCTGAGGTCCAAAGCTGCATGAAAAGTCACATAAGTGTGAAAGTAACCTAATGAGATTAAATGATAACACCTTTGAATAAAGCCCCATTTGCACTTGTGCGACCTTAAAATTGCACAGCTTTGCCATGACTTGAAGCAATGTCTGTGTAATCTTGTGGTGTATGGACCTCAAATCGCATCAAAGTCAAACCAAGGTAGTGCAGGAATGAATTTGCCCCACTTTCAGGATGCACAAGTGACAATAGGGCCAAATTCAAAGATATCCTTGAATCTCTTTCACACTGCTGTGACCTGAAAGTCACACCAATTTGCTGCCACTTTGCCACGGCAACTTGGCCCCAACTTCTGAGGATGCCTGTGTAATATTGCACCCTATGTACCTCAAGTCACATGAGGCTCTGTTTCCACTATTGCAACTCTAAATTGGCATGATTTTGCCGCGATTATGATGCGACTTGGAGCAATGCCTGTATATTCTTGAGGTCTATGGACCTCAAGTCGTATCAAACTGGGACCAAAGTAGTGCAGGGACTACTTTGAAGTCGCACAGATATGAACCATACTCATAGGAAATCATGGGGTATGACATGTCAATCGACTTTGCAGTCCCAAGTCGCATGACAAGTCGCACTAGTGGAAACTGAGCCTGAAAGTCACACCAAAGTAGTACAGGGACTACTTTGAAGTTGGTGTGACTTAAAGTAGCACAGATATGAATAGTTATCATTGAGAATCATGAAAAGTCGCCCAACTGTGAATAAAGTCATATATATTTTAATAGAAAGGAGCTCTCATTTATACTTGCATAGTCCTTACTGGTTTACATCAGCAGAAGAAATGCAGGAAGTTGTGATGTGTGCACATGGGCGAGAAGCAAATGTGTGGTGATGCCAAACAAATCAATGAAGCCCACCCACACCAAATCCACCCCCACCTTGAGTAAGCACAAGTACATATCCTACACTTACCCTGCAAATCAGCAGCACCTCCTCTATGCTAAAGAGGGAGCTCGCCATGTCCACCTAGATGGAGATCCTGACCAGCACAGGAACTTCCGGGTGATTACAATGACTAATTTCCGGGTCAGGAGCTGAAACCACGCTCTGTTGATTGCAGCTGCGAATATTTGATCTCAATCACGATTAGAATTTATTATTTTTGATTATTTGCAGTTAGGCAAATCTGTATTTTTACATATAATGATATTTGAAGGTAAACTTAAGGGAGTTTGATAAGAAATGGTGTCTCTGGCATAGTAGCAGGTGAATTACAAAGGCAAAAGGCCCAGTTTGAGCTCTGCTTTACACTGACAGCGGGAGGAAATCGTTCAGCTAAACTCACACGATTTCATTCCGGCGTGTCAGTCCCGACTGCAGGGGGGGGGGGGGGAGACATCAGAGAAATCTGTGCAGGTTTCTGCACTGATATCAATACAAATCGCACCAATTAGAACAGTGCAATTGCCACCAATTTGACATGTCAAATCGCACCAATGTGAACCAGAGCTGACTCACACAACACTGCCTATCCTCCAGCTGAATTCATTACCTGCAATTCTCCACAGCTGTTATATATAAAGATTCCACCTTTATCATTTACTTGCAGGTGTGCTGAAGCCTAGGTTTACATTGGGGCGATTTGTCATGCAATTTCAGAAATCAAATCGCATGACTATTGGTGGCAATGGCACTGTTCCAATCGATGCAACCCCAATTTTGTGGCACCGCACTGATTTGCCAAAGTAGTTCATTCACTACTTTTGCCGATTTCAGGTGCGACTTTAATAGACATTTGTGTATGAAGCCACACAGATGTCTATCAAGTAGTACCTAAAATCGTGCTAGCTCAAGTGAAGTAGCGCGATTTCAAAGTAGCATCAATGTGAACCAGGGTGAAGAGATTTGTTTTTTGGTGCACAAATGCATATAGAAATAAAATATAAAGAGATATTGCACTTTGCCAAAACCACCAAAAAAATTAAAAAATAAAACCACACCCAAGCTCAATAATGTACTTTTATTTTGCCAGCAGAAACAAAATTATGTACATTAATTTACTAGCTTCAAAAAAATTTGGACAGGATATATGGTACTACATTTAGCAATTGGATTTTAAGGGCCCTGCTCATAGGAGCTTACAATCTAAAATTTGTCAAAACCTTAGAGTGCACACAGCTTTACTTTTAGTGTATACGGGCAACACATCACATTTTTATCTCCAAGATTATAGAAACACTCAAGTCATTATTCTTACAAAGCATTCCAACATAATAATAAAAAAGACACATGTTCAAAACACCCACCCCCACCTCACAATCCACATATACATACATTGGTGACCATGTTCTGCTGGAATCTGCATTTCTGTGTACATGATTAAGCAATGAGATCCAAGAGTAGAAGGTCAGCAGATGCTTCCAAACGATTTTGCATGGTCAGACAGGAACAATACACACACAATTTTTGATTGAAAAAATGCACAAGCATGCGTGGAGTCTAGCTCCACACCGTTCGGAAGGAGAGACAATATTTCCACATAACCCGCAAGTATTTGGACATACCCACGGGGGTAAAGCTAGTACCCAGGACTATTCTGGTCAATTTGTGGGGGAAATTATGGCTTTGGGAGGAGGCCGTGCGAAGTTAAAGAATCCCCTCATGAAGGACTCTAAGGGGAAAACTGCAGCTAAAATGGCACCTCCCCCCTCTTCATACACAGCCTCTATGCGCTCTCACAGACAAAGCCTGACACAACCTGACTCCCCAGCTGATTCTGACAGTGAACTATTTACCTCACAAGACCCCATACAGATTTCTCATGTAACTCCAGCTGTATTAAAGCAATTTGAACACATGTTGAACAAAGCCTTAAAACAAACATCAGATCAAATTACAGCTAATCTTACCAGAGAAATAAGAGAACTTGGTAAGCGAACAGCAACACTAGAACTTAAAGCAGATGATTTGGAAAACATCTGTCTTGAACACTCTATGGAAATAGAGAACCTCAAAGAGGAAAACTTATTGCTTCAAACCAAACTTGAAGACCATGAGAATAGGGCCAGAAGGTCTAATCTACGTGTAGCGGGTATATGCTTTCTATTTTTTTGAATCTGGTGGGGAAACTGTGATGTATGGTTCCCTGGGGCGCACCAGGTGGCGCTGTCGCTTTGGGCCCGGGGTTGAGCCATCGTTGCGGTGGCGTACCTCTTTTGGTCTCTCTCAGCGGTTGTATGGTGAGGCGGGGAACCCGCCGTGCTTGCTGGGAGGGGGTATAAAGGGGGCGGCCATTTTCGGTGGTGGGAGTCGAGTCCCGGGCACCTTCAGCCTGAGGGCAGTGGTTCGTGTCGAGCCCCTAGGCGGCCTAGGCCTAGAGGATGTTGGGAGGTCGTGTTCCATCCCAGGCACCTTTAGCCTGGGGTGAGGTACTCGGGAGGAGGTCTGGAGCTCTGTGCCCACCACTGAGTTCCGCGAGGGAAGGAGGTCCTAGGGAACCCCGGGAGTGGGTACCCGAATCCGGAAGGCGTAATGGACCAGTGGGAGATACTTGCTTGAAGACCCGGTGCAGCATATTGCCAGTGACAGGTGAGCCTCCCATCGGAGACCGCCTGGAAGGAAATCCCCCCTCGCTCGGAGACCGCAACCCACTTTCAGGAAGGAAAGTGGAGAGTTCATTGTGTCTGGGCCTACTCGCATCCACACCTCCTTGTCTGTTCTGTTCTCTAAGGGAGTCCAACTGATTGTGTTCACTTTGCATGAAGGCCGCTACACGTGGGGGCTCGGGTCCGGTATAGTGTTCGTGTTACTACGGAATTGAACGTGTCTGCCCGGAGGAGTTACGAGTAGGCAGGCCTTCATTGGCCGAAGTGCATCCCTGCTCGAAGTCGTGGACATGACCCAGTGAAGGGAAAGGCCCGCGCAGAAGAGTGAGAAAAGGGGGAAGCTCAGCCGTGTGAAGTAGTACACGTAGGGGCTTCTATTGCACTGCGCCACCAGGCACACCCCCATCGCTTAGTTCGTGGGCGTGACTCAGAAAGAGAAAAGACAGAAAAGACAGCGAACTGGAGCAAAGGGGAGGAGTCCAATACGTGTGAAGGACTACACGTGGGATGTTGGCGCAAAAACCTTGCAGTGTGCGATGGATCAGCAACAGGTCACCATGTTCGGACATACATCGTGGATTCCAGTTCACCCTTCTTCCACGACACTGACTGCTGCTGCTCCGGTTACAGATACGGGGATCCAGCTAAAGCCAAGGGGTCGATTCGCCCTGTATTCGTGCATGGACGTTGAGGCCCTGGGTGTGATTTGTCCCGGTTGTTCGGGACTGGTGTGCCAACTGAAGCCGTTCGGGCGATGTGAAGCCTGTGGGGAGTTCCTTTTTGAAGTGGATCCAGCGGTTGAGAAGCCGAGAACCATTTACCCCGGCCGGGCTTCAGGCAACACCACTCAGAGAGGAAGAATCACTGCTTTGACAGCCATCCCTGCGCACACTGCAACGACCGCGGAGGAGGTCGTGAGTACTCAACGGGAGAAATCCGAGGATGCTGACTCGGTCACCACTGTCTCGCAGCATCCACCACCGAAGAGAAAGACCGGTATGGTAGCCCCGACCAGCGGTTGTGATGGACCATCTCGCCCGCTTACGCCCGGCCCGGATGGATCCGTCGACAAGAGTTCCGGACGTCCCGCTGCAAGTAAAGGCCGAGGTAAGCCAGGCAGAGAGATTTGGTGTGTGGGAAGAGGTGAAAACTCAGTCTCCACTACAGGCTACCTGCCCGCGGAGGAGTGTGACACCTCCGACCTAGAGTCGCTCTTTGATCTTGGAGACGATGTTGCTATTGATGAACTGTTTGCAGAAAAGGGCTGGGACAAAGTACCTTTCGCCTCATCCCGCAGAACCAGGGACCCACCCATGTCTACAGGGGATAGTACACCCCGGGTGGAGGCACCAGCGCCTGAGGAGGGGTCTCGTTCCCAACCTGCCCTTAAATTCCCGGTTTCACCTACACCCAGGACCGGGGAAAAGAGACTGCTGTTGCGGGCACCTATGCCCAGATCAGATGTGATCAAGGTCCCTCGCCACCCGGACTCGATAGTTTTGCCTGGCGAAGGAGACAGGGCCACTATGCCTCCTCTGGCGAGGCTACAACGCCTATTTGGTCAGAAGGTTGCTGCAGAGTATGGATGGGAGTACCCATACTTGTCCAAGGAGTTGTTGTACGAGGTGGAAATTTGCCGGGAGCGCTGGTACAATGACTTAGTGTGGACTCACGTTCAGATTCCACACGCCCGCAGGTACCTGGCGTGTTCTCCCAAGGCCTCTCAGCATTTTAAAAACTGCAGGGCAGAGTGGATGTTGGGACGGCACATCCATGTGGACAAGGTGCTGATCCGGCGCAAGGAAGGGGAGGATGTTGAGTATCATCTGGAGACCATGGATCAGCACTTGAAACCACTTGTTCTGCCGCATCCCGCTTCTATTTGTAGGAGAGAAAAGACTCCGTTCTTGTTTTGTATGCTGCTGAACTTTCTGGGGCCTGTTGTCCTTGTTACCCAGAGAAATGAAGGACTGTTCCTGTTTGTTCTTCACTTTTCCAGCAAGAGATCATGGATTCTGGGGTAGATAGGGCTCAGGAAGAGAAGAAAAGTTCCACGAGTGCAGTTACCGCGACGCTGTCACCAGGTGGCAGTGTTGCACATCGTTAACACTTTTCACACACTCACTCTATAGAGAAAAGGGATTTCTTTACGAAGAAGTTTCTTTCCTCTTACACGAATATATGTTTCAGGGTTTATGTGTGATAATTTTCTTTTTTCCATCTGCACGAGAGCATCCCATCAAGATCACTGAGTATGGGGTGGGTCTTAGTCAGGATGGGTGGGGGAAAAGCATAATGTGAATATGTGATTCTAACAGTTATGGTTAAAATGTTGTTGTTTCCCTTCCCTTTTATGTAAGGCTCAGACACAATTGCTTTAGTTGAACAAGTTTTTCAAAAGTAGATTTTGTACAATTTATAGTTGGTTTCTGGACTGGGCTATGTCAGCCGTTGAGGGCATAGTTTGCTCCAGACACTGGGGACCAGTGTCAAATCACCAGGGGGAGAGTGTAGCGGGTATATGCTTCCTATTTTTTTGAATCTGGTGGGGAAACTGATGTATGGTTCCCTGGGGCTCACCAGGTGGCACTGTCGCTTTGGGCCCGGGGTTGAGCCATCGTTGCGGTGGCGTACCTCTTTTGGTCTCTCTCAGCGGTTGTATGGTGGGGCGGGGAACCCGCCGCGCTTGCTGGGAGGGGGTATAAAGGGGGCAGCCATTTTCGGTGGCGGGAGTCCAGTCCCGGGCACCTTCAGCCTGAGGGCGGTGGTTCGTGTCGGTCCCCTAGGCGGCCTAGGCCTAGAGGACATTGGGAGGTCGTGTTCCATCCCAGGCACCTTTTAGCCTGGGGTGAGGTACTCGGGAGGAGGTCTGGAGCTCAGTGCCCACCACTGAGTTCCGCAAGGGAAGGAGGTCCTAGGGAACCCCGGGAGTGGGTACCTGAATCCGGAAGGCGTAATGGACCTGTGGGAGATACTTGCTTGAAGACCCGGTGCAGCATATTGCCAGTGACAGGTGAGCCTCCCATCGGAGACCGCCTGGAAGGAAATCCCCCTCGCTCGGAGACCGCAACCCACTTTCAGGAAGGAAAGTGGAGAGTTCATTGTGTCTGGGCCTACTCGCATCCACACCTCCTTGTCTGTTCTGTTCTCTAAGGGAGTCCAACTGATTGTGTTCACTTTGCATGAAGAAGAATAAAGGAGTGTTGGACTTTAATGGTGTGGGGCTCATTTTCTGGCAGACATTGTTCAAGGTAATTCTCTTTGGAGATTCCAGGTGCAGAACACTGACCCGAAGGTAAAACAAGAACTTTGCTTCCACCACACACAAACGTCTGTGGTGAGGGCTTGGCGTGGTGACCCCGCTCTCTCTCCTCTAAGGTACCCCTAGACAAGAGACAGACGAGCTGATAGAAAAGAGAGGGGAGAGAGGAGGCTGCTACATACGTATCAGTGGAATTCCTGAAACTATCACTGACCTACAATCCACCATAACTGCTTTGTTCCAGGAATTGCAACCTGTTATTCCTATTGAGAGGTTAGAATTTGACAGGATCCACCGAGCCCTGGCTGCAAAAAAGCCTGATGGCCCCCCACGCGATATAATAGTGGAATTACATTTTTATCGCACAAAGGAACAGCTCCTAGCATCTGCCAGGGACAAAAAGCAGCTCAATTTCCATGGCAATGACTTTCAATTATTTGCTGACTTGTCCTCGATAACGATTGCAAAAAGGCGAGCAATGAAGCCCCTTCTCCTGGAATTACAGAGCCACAACATCATCTATCAGTGGGGGTTCCCATTTTCCCTACGCTATGCCTACAAAGGGAAGAAATACACCTGTAGATCCTTTGATGAACTCCAGCAAACCCTCTTAGACCTGAATCTCATGGAACCAGTCCCACGAAATACCCCAACCCGCAGGAGATCAACATCTCTTTCATCCGCAGGAAACCCTTCCCATCCCAACCTGAAAAATGGTACCCATCCAACTCACAAGAGAGGTCGCTACACATCACCTCCTCAGGAACGACATGATTCTATGGACTGAAGGATGCTCCTATAACTGTGAACTTGACTCTTTTTTCACCCTTTCTAGTCTTTCTAAAGAATCTCAGGGCTTCACCTTATCCCTTTTAGTTCTCCAATTCAAGACGCTACATCCTGTTTCCCTCTTTGTCCTCCAGATTTGCATGCTCAACGTTTACTTTCAGTTCCCTCTGTTTCAGTTGACTCACCAAGACTGCGTTTATAAATTATAATTATAGTTTTAAGTTCTTTGCTTAATCCATTGCATGCATAGTGTGTTTTTTTTAATTTATTTTTTAAATTTTTTTTTTTTTTTACCCTGGATAATTTTTGTCCCAAGTAATGGACATAACTGTAAGGTCGTTTGGCATTCATAAAAAGTATTATGACCAAAGGTCCCATTTGTTTTAGGAAGTTTTAAGGTAGTTTTGGCACTGTAATTTTAGGAATTCCTCACTCTACCTTTCCTGGTAGATCCTTCTGTTATACACTTATTGTTAACTGATCCAGTTTTCACCCCCCAAATCCCTTAATCACTCCCTTATCACATCTTACTTCCATACCAGGAAACCCTGGGGTAGTCAGATGCCATTCTCTTATTTCCCCTGTTGCCCCCTTTTTAACTAATTATAGTTAACTTTAATAGTTTTCATTATAAGTCGTGTGGTTTACAGTTATGTACATTAATAATAAGCTTTCATTAGAAGGCTCTCCTCCCACGAACGGGAGATCCGTGCGCCCTATTTTGCCTCCCTCATTCAGCCACATAATATGTGGAAGTCTGACGAAAGCACCCTTTCCCCTGAGGGGGATTTTTATCCCCACTCACGGGATATGTTTGAATGTGTTTTTCTGTTGAATTACTTATTATTTTCTCTAACCATTTCTGTTTTATTTATTTTCCTCACTTCAGTACTCACCTCTATTCCTTTTCTCTCCTCTTCCTTCAAGTCCACCTGGATTGTATCAACTGACTCGAGCAGCCCGATTATAGGTAAGTCTCTTTTATCTACTCAGCTACCATGGCACCACTAAACATCCTGTCCCTGAATGTCCAGGGACTCAACATCCCCCAAAAACGTACCAAGGCCTTCCGCACATTTCATGCCAGAAAGGCGCATATAGTTTGCCTACAAGAGACGCATTTCACGAACTCTTCTACACCTAAATTTATGTCCCACTTTTATCCGCAAACCTTTACAGCTTCGGCTACCTCTAGGCAACGTGGTACCCTCATAGCCTTTCACCGCTCTACTCCATTTTCCCTCCAATCTCAAATTAAAGACCCAGAAGGACGCTACTTAATTCTCATAGGCCATATTATGGACACTGAAATTACTGTCGTTTCATACTACGCGCCTAATAAGCAACCAAACCCGTTTATGTCACACCTACTACAGGTTGTGAATGACCATAAAACAGGAACAGTCATAGTTTGTGGAGATTCCAATCAGGTCCTCCTCCCATTTCTAGATAAATCCCCATACAAACCACCCCACAATACATCCAAATTGTCTTTTTCCCAACTTCTTTCCAAATATAATTTAGTAGACACATGGAGAGAATGTAATCCCACAAAACGTAGATATTCATACTACTCCCACCCTCATAAAACATTCTCATGGATTGACCACATATTTCTAACTATCGGTATGATCCCTGAAATAATCACAGCAGAGATAATTCCCATCCCATGGTCCGACCATAATGCAGTAATCACTTCTATTAAATCAGCACTACCCAAAGGCCATGACCCAACTTGGAATCTCCCAGACATTTTGCTCAAGCACCCATCTTACCGTCAAACCATTGAACAAGCCATAAAAGATTACCTATTACTCAATACCAGCCCCAATATTAGTACCCTAACACTTTGGGAAGCACACAAGCCAGTAATACGTAATGTAATACAAAAACAATCGGCCATATTTAAACGAGAACAGAAAACCCTTGCTCGCAAACTGGAATCTGAGTTTAATGCCGCCTCTTCATCCCACCAAGACAATCCATCACCACTAACAAAATCTCGCTAAGACAAATCTTGTGTCGCATATGACTTATTTTTGACCGAAGCAGTTGAAAAATCTTATAAACGTTCAAAACATAATTATTTTATGAATTCCAATTAATCGGGAACCTACCTAGCACGCACGCTTAACTCTTTAAGCAAACCATTTAAACCAATTCGTTTAAAATTGGCAAAAGATGTTTTCACGGGTAACCCTATCAAAATAGTCCAGAGGTTTCATTCCCACTTAACCTCGCTATATACTTCACCCACCACCTTCGATCCAAAATTAGTAGACGCTTTCTTCTCTGACATTAATCTACCAGAACCCTCCCTTAACCAAAATAATGTCTTAGAAGAAAAAAAATTACACCAGAGGATGTCACCAATGTCATCAAAGACCTAAAGCTAAATAAAAGACCGGGTCCGGATGGATACTCCGCTTTATATTATAGAACCTTCGCAGAAACTTTATCACCGATCTTAGCTGAAGCCTTTAATGTACTGCTGGAAGGAAAGTCCTTTAGGCAAGAAACATTAACAGCCATTGTTTGCATGATCCCCAAACTTCCCTCTGATGACACTTTATGTACAAATTACCGCCCAATCTCGCTTTTAAATCTAGATATCAAAATTCTAGCTAAAATTTTAGCCAACAGATTAAACACTATAATAGGGAAACTCATCCACAAAGATCAAGTGGGTTTCATGCCAACACGCCAAGCGGGCGATAATGTCCGCCAGGCAGTATTACTAGCACAAATAGCTAAAGCTCGGCATATACCCTCCTGTTTTCTATCTCTTGATTTAAAAAAGGCTTTTGATTCTGTATCATGGCCTTACCTACGCTATACATTACAAAAATGGGGCTTTGGTCCCCACTTTTTGACCTGGATTGAGGCACTCTATAACAAACCAATTGCATACGTCAAATATGCAGGTTACAAATCTAGTCCATTTAATATAGAAAGAGGAACTCGCCAGGGATGCCCGCTTTCCCCCCTTTTATTCGCCCTTTTAGTGGAACCATTAGCCCAACGAATACGTTCTGACCCGACAATCACAGGTATAGAAACTGCTGGATATCAACACAAATTATGTTTATTTGCAGATGACATATTACTATTCTTGTCCTCCCCACAAGTTTCAGGACCCAACCTCCTTCCCATCCTCAACAAATTTGGGATGATTTCAGGCCTTTTAACAAATCCTAAAAAATCCTGAGCCCTTGATATATCCCTCTCCAAAGTAGAATTAGATTCGGTTAAACATTCACTCCCATTCATTTGGGCTGAGAGGTCAATTCCCTACTTTTTTTTTTTTTTTTATTCTTTTTATTGAGATTTTGACACATAAAACATACATAGCTTGGCACAACACCAAGCTAACAGTCAGCCAACATGGCCGGTAGGTCTATCAACCACAACTATGCCATCCAATTGACAGCTACAACACGTATAACCCCCCCTACCCCCCTCCCGATACTCAGTTCCCAGTCCCCCAACCCAAATTGGCTCCATTTTTGGGATGCAGGATATAAACATTACTAGTCACCCAAAATACAGTGTTTGTTTGTTAGCAGGCCTCCTCCGGAGTATATTACCCGTTGACTATACGCCTGACCCTTCTACCCTTATATCCTACTATTAACTCGTCACACTGTTAGATCAGACTCGTACCATGCTCTCCAGACTATGTCAAATTTTGTTTTACACCCTCGAGCACTATGTGCGGCCTTGTAGAATGGAAGCATTGCGTTCACCAATCCTTTCCAAAAAGTTATCTCAGTGGCTACCATTTCTTTCCATTTTAGCAATATGGCCTTCTTTCCATAAAATAAAAGTATTGTTAGTAAGGTTCTGAGTGCCTTTGATGGGACCACCTCGTTCCACCAAACCAAGAAGACATACCTCTATAGTCATTGGTACCGGAACCTGCAGTATCCCCGCTATACAGGAGGTGACCCCTGACCAGAATTGGCTGATCAGGGGGCAGCCCCAGAACACATGTTGTGCGTCTGCCGAAGCCGCAGAGCACCGCCAGCACTCAGAAGAAACGGATGGGTATATCACGGCTAATCTAGCCGGGGTATAGTATATTCTGTGTAGGAATTTAAACTGAATAAGCCTATCCCTTGCTGCCACTAAATTCCGAAATGGTTGTTCCCACATATCATCCCAGTCCTCTCCCTGTATGCCTGGTACCTCCGCCGCCCATCTTTCTCTACATTTAGTTAGAGCCTTGGGACTAGTTTTAAACAGTTCTTTATATGTGACTGATAATGTCTTTGCTAGGTCCTCCGTCATGAGCGTGTCCTCCAGACTAGAGGGGAAGGATTCCACCCTCATCTCTTTAAATTGTGTTTGGAAGGCATGTCGTAGCTGCAAGTATCTGAAGAACTGGGAGTTGTGAATGTCATGTCTAGCTTTGAGGTCATTGAAGGGCAAGAGTTCCCCGTCTCTTGTGATATCTTTCAATAGTCTGATTCCCTTACCCGCCCACCCAGTTGAGTCTTCCATGTTATAGAATTGTTTCAGTTTGGGATTCATCCATAGCAGAGTCATCTGAGAAATTCCCTGAAAACTAGGGCACACCAGTGTCACCGCCTCCTCCCACGCTTTTATGGTGGCTTTCATAGAATCAGTGAGGGGGAGTTCGCTTTTTAGGCCTCTGTGAATGGCTAAACGAAGGGATTCGTATGATCCTAGGTGGGCTGCCTCAAGAATTGTTGCTGAGTCACCCCCGTCCGACACCAACCATCTGTTTACAAAAACCAATTGGCCCGCTATGTAGTACTTGCGCCAGTCTGGGAGAGCCAACCCTCCCTGTCCCCATGGTTCTTGCAGCACTTTCAGGCCTATTCTAGGCATTTTAGGGGCCCACAGAAATGAGCTGGTGATCCCATCCAGTTTCTTGAAATAGGACTTCGGTACCCACACCGGAGCATTTCTCAAGAAATACAAAATGACCGGGAGAATTTTCATTTTTATTAGGCTAATCCTACCCATCAAGGATAATGGAAGCCTTTGCCACATTTGTGTCTTTTGTTTAAAGAAGGTAATTAGGGGCTTCAGATTCAGGGGCATGTAATCCGACACCTTCGCCGTCACCTTTATTCCAAGATATGTAATCTGATTGACCCATTTCAAAGGCAAGTTCGGATTCACTCTAGCCCTTGCTCCCTCATCTAAAGGTAAGATAGAGGACTTGGCCCAGTTAACCCTCAGACCCGAGTAGCCAGCAAAGGTGTCCATTAGATCCAGAGCTGCTTCCGGTGAGTCCGCCGGGTCTTGCAGAAATAGCAGAAGGTCATCGGCATATAATGCCAATCCCTCTTCTATATTGCCCACCCTGATCGCTTTGACCCTTGCTGACACTCGTAGTGCCACCGCCAACGTCTCCATCATGAGCGCAAACAAAAATGGCGATAGAGGGCACCCCTGACACGTACCCCTACCTACTGTAAAGTATTCAGATGTGTGTGTGCCCGTGCAGATGGCCGTACGTGGTGTACTATATAGGAGAGATACCCATTGACGGAAGCATGGGCCGAAATCCATACGCTCAAGCACTGCATGCATAAAGCGCCAGTCCACCGAATCAAAGGCTTTTTCAATGTCAATGTCAATCGAGACAATGATTCTATAGGATGAGTCTAAGTTAGGAAGTTGTAGGTGAGTGAACAGCCTCCTCAGGTTGGTATCTGTTGATTTGCCTGGCATGAATCCCGTCTGGTCCACATCAACCAGAGAGGAGACTACCGCTGCCAATCGCTTTGCCAGGACCTTAGTCAGAATTTTAAGGTCCATATTCAACAGAGCAATGGGTCGGTATGAAGAGCATTCTAAAGGGTCTTTACCCGGCTTAAGCAATAGGATCATATAGGCGTCTAACATCGAGTCGGGTAACTTCTTTTGTTGTACACAGTATGCTAGCAATGTCGTAAGTCTTGGGGCCAGTTGGTCAGCATAGGTCTTATAGAAATCTGCTGAGAACCCGTCCGGACCAGGGACTTTATTGGGTGGAAATGCAAAAATGGCTGCTATCACTTCTTTTTTTGTAATTTCAGCTTCTAATGTGAGTCTGTCGTCTTCCGAAAGCCTAGGGAGGGACAGGCCATCTAGCATGTTCTCTAATCCTTCGTTATCATATTGTCTACCCGGTGCATATAATGTTGAGAAATATGTTTTAAATTCAGCTAATATGTCTATCGGGTCTTTTAGTAACTCTCCATTGTGGCCCTTGATGATTGGGATGTGAGTACTCTGATTGCTGTCTGCCACCAGCCTTGCCAGTAACTTCCCATTTTTATCCCCTTCTGCAAAGAGAGAGTTAGCTAGATGTTTTGCCTCAGTATGTGCCAGATCATTGCAATGCAGGGAAAGGTGCCTGCTGGCCTCCAGCAGCGCATTGTAGCCGGGATCCAAGGGGGCCATCGCGTGCAACCTTGCACACTCCCTTTCCCTATCCTGCAACCGCTGGATTTCCGCGTTTTGATCCACCCTCACTCTCTTGATGGCCGTTATACATTCTCCCCGGATCACGGCTTTAAAGGCGTCCCACACAACTGGAGGGTCCGCTGTCTCATTATTAGTGGCCCAATATTCAGCAGTCGAAGCAAGAAGGTGAGAAGACACCTGCTCCTCCTGCAACCAGCCTGGGGCCAGCCTCCACCCTCTTGACCCTTTCCTTGACTGTAAACACAGGGAGATACAGAGGGGATTATGATCAGATAAGCCCCCCGCCATGTAGTCTATCCCCCTCACATAGGACAGCATGGTGCGACTACCAAAGGCTAGATCAATCCTAGCTGAAGAGCGGTGTGACAGAGATAGATGAGAATAACAAATTTTATCCGGATTCCTCAATCTCCATATCTCAGCCAAATCCGCCACTGCAGCCCAAGACTTCAAATCAATTGATCCCCCTCTCCCAGGATTAGAGGAGTCTCTGGCCTCCAGCGTGGCATTGAAATCCCCCATCAGCAGGAGCGGAAGGTGCATGTGAGGGGCTAGCTTCACCATTAAATCATATAATAATTGTACTGTGAAAGGAGGCGGAACATACACATTCACCAGAAGCAGTGTGCAATTACATATATCTACAATCAGAGCCACATACCGCCCCCCCGGATCGGAGATCACCTGTTGGATCATGCACGGGACTGCTTTACTTATCAATATGGAGACCCCCCTCGCAAAGGTGGAGTACGTGGCATGAAATGCCTTTTGAATCCAGGATCTGCGTAGTGCTAGAATTTTACTACCGTCCAGGTGAGTCTCCTGCAAGAAGACGATATGTGGCCTGACCACCTTCAAATACTGAAACATTGCAGCCCTTTTGAATTTATCATTCAGTCCTCGAACGTTCCAGGACAGCAATTTAATCGTGTTAGCCATTATCCTGTAAAATGATTAGTAGTAGGGTGAATTTGTAATTTAGGGTTACCTGTAACTTTAACAAATACCTTCTCCCCCAGGTAAATAAGTACCATCAGTAGTTGGAGGACGGGAACTGAGTAATACCCCCCCCTTCTATAAACATTACAATAACAAACCCCCCTGCTGTCATACCAGAACTAACTAGCAAAATAGAAAAAGAAAAAAAAAAAGAACCCGTGGAAAAAAAAAACTTCAAAAAATACCATCGTCCAGTATGCAGCTTGTTTTCCCAAACTTGCAAAACAATCAAAAAAGAAAAATTGTTGCTAGAAGGTCTCCCGATGTAAAAAAAGTCTGACTACTAGTTCTTATCTAAATTGTTCCGAGGAGCTCCAGTTTAAACTGTATAGTTGAAAACATGTTGCAATGAAAATTGGGCAAGTATATGCCAAAAAGGATTATAACCGGCTTAAGTAGTACTGTGCCGCCATCTAGTGGCGTCAGGTTTTAGTGACCATATGCGCACCTAACTAAAACATAAAAGCATTGTAAAAGTCAACAGTAAAAATAATGTATAGGCAGCCACTACTCACGACCATCCAGCTGTAGAGAGCGCCAGTCCATCCTCCCCGAGCAAACTAGACTAGGAGTAAGCTTCAGGCCTAGTGAGGCACAACCGGTGCAACAGAAAAACAGAAAAACAAAATGCAGCTCACACTTGTGTCTGGTTTACGGATTCCTGTCCAGCCAGCCACAGGCCTCCTGTGGTGTCTCAATTTTTTTTACTGTGCCCTGATGTTGAATACGCAGCCTGCTAAGGTATAGCATACTATATTGGATATTTTTCTCCCGCAATTTCTTCCGTACCACAGTGAAAGATCTCCGTTTGCGCTGCGTTTCGGCTGAAAAATCCGGAAACAGCATCACTTTCGTGTTGTCATATCTGAGCTCTGGGATTTTCCTGGAGGCTGCTAAAATCATGTCTCGGTCTCTGAAATTCATGAAACGCACTAGAAACGGCCTAGGGTAGTTACCCGGAGGACGCCCTCCTGTTGGGACCCTGTGCGCACGCTCTACCACATATGTTGGCGGCCGGTCCCCTAGAGATAGCAGGTGTTTAAAGAAATCTTCCGCAAAGGTGGTTGTATTGGACCCCTCCGCTCCCTCCGGCAATCCCACCACCCGCACATTGTTCCTCCTCTGTCTGTCCTCGGCATCATCTGCGCGGCTCTGCAACGCTTTTACCATAGCATGCAATTCGGACAACTGATTGCCTTGTATATGTGAAACATCTTCTACTTCAGATATTCTTACTTCCGTCACAGTGAGCCGGCCCCTGATCTTATCTAAATCATGTCTGATGAATGTACATTCGGTTGTTAGATGATCAATGCTCACCATAACTGCGGCCTTGCTTGCTGCAATCGCTTCCAAGATCGGGCGAGTGATCGCATCTTGCGCATCGACTGGTACAGGAGAATTTGGTCTGGACTCGGCGGCATCCGCCTCAGGCATGTCTTTTTCGGGCGCAGCCATGTTCTTTGCTTGACGCCCCGACCGCTTGGCAGAAGGAGTGGTGGGTAAGATGGCGGCGGCAAGTCCCGCGTCCGGGCCTCTGGAGGAGCGCGTTTGGCGTTGCTGTTTGGCGTTCCGATGACCGGCTCTAGAGGCCCCCTTCCGCATGTCCAGGGTTCCCCCTGCTCAGGCTGATGCTGCAGCTCCCAGGAGCTCTATTTATGCAACCCACAGTTGTACAAGGGCTTCTTGCGCAGTATCAAATTCTCAACAGCCAACCTTATTTAGTATGGGGGGAGGCACAGGGAAGGCAGGGCAGTGTCTCTGGGCACTGAGGGTGAATCAGAGAGGGTAGTGCCGCTGTCCCAGGGGTGCAGGGAGGAAGATGCCAGTACACAGTACCTTGATGAGGGGGGGGTGAGTCAGGCAGGGTTAGGCCTCAGGATGGCACCCGCAGTCCCTCACCAGGGATCCCCCAGCTATACCCCAAACACCCTCAGACCAACCTCCACTACCAATCTCCACTCAGGGTCTCCAGGCAATAGGCAAGGTTTCACAGACCTGGGAGCTCAGTAATCCAGCCCCAGGCCTGCGGGCATGCAGTAGGCCTCAGTCTGTGGTGTGTCCCTGCAGCAGGGAGCCAGCCGCGGCCCCGAGCAGTGCACTCAGCCAATCACTTCCTCCACGGCCGTTGAAATAAATGATCCGGACGCTCGGATGGCCCCAGGGAGAGTCAGGGATCCCTCAGAGTTCCCACAGGTCTCAGCAATGACCTGACCGTTCCGGAGCTCCCGGCTGCAAGACGGCGGCGTGCCGGGGGGAGCCGATCACTCCCCGCAGTCCCCTCTGCCTCCCTCACCCGCCGGAGCTCTCCAGGGGCCGCCGCTGCTGGCGGGTAGTGCAGCGCCGCCTGTCCCCCTTCCGATCGCGGCTCCGGAGCTTTGATAAAGGTGCAGGCCGCAGGGATCCAAGATGGCGGCGGACCTCCACAGCAAGGAGCCTGTCACGGTCCTGTGCAGCCTTGATCACGCCACCCTGCTCCACAATAGTTAGCTGTATGAGTACAGATGATGCCCAGCTTTGAAGTAGGCTAGCCTGGGAATTCTCTAGGCACGCTGTATAGCAGGATGGATGAGGATTGTCAGCCGGATCAATGGAGCTCCTCTGGAACACGTCCTGCTCCTTCTACATCCGGACATGCCCCTGTCAATTCCCTACTTAGGAATTCACCTAACAGCCTCTCCTATTCTTACCTTTTCACAGTAAATTACCCCTCAATTCTAAAACAAATGACAAAACTTATACAGCAATGGACACATCTCCCGATCTCATGGATTGGCAAAATGAATGCAATCAGAATGACAATTCTTCCAAAACGACTTTACTTATTTAGAGTTTTGCCAATCTCAATCCCATCTTATTACCTTAGACTACTTCAAAAAAGGACAACAACCTTTGTGTGGGGCTCTACTAAACCCCGTATTTCACTTCACACGTTACATTTACCAAAACTCAGAAGAGGTCTTGGTTTTCCGAACTTTGCAAATTATTATAGAGCTGCACAAATTGCGAGCCTTTCTAAATATCATGCTACTCATGCAATACCCTTACGGGTTATAATAGAAGCCGCATAATGTGACCCACTCTCCATCTCCAATTTGTTATGGCTCCTCCCCAAGGAACGCAAAACCTTGCGTAACCCCATCACCAAATATTTTTTCTATCTTTATGGGACAAACTCAAATTCAAACACCAACTCCAATCTCCACAACCCTTTATTATCATTCTCCAAAAAACCCTCGTTCTACCCAGCATGGGTATTTCCCAAATCATTCAAGGCTTGGACCTCTCTGAACATTACACGGCTTAGTAATCTAATATCTTCTACATCCTTCCTCACATTTCCTACCCTTCGCGACACCTATAATTTACCAAATTCCGAACTCTTTAGATATCTCCAGATCAAAAATTTCTACGCACCATTACTAAGTACTAGAGAAAGAAAACCAACGATTGCAGGATTGTAAATGTTGACAGTCACCACATCCCTAATTGTATGAAAAACTGGAAGAACCCCCTTGGGAGGTGGGACTTTAAAAGTGACTGACAACACTCAGAGGTATATTGAAAAATATATGAATTTAATCAACGAGTATAAAGACATAATTACAAAGACAGTTTCTTATTAAATTACATGAATTAAATACAGATTCACAAAAAACTGTTTGTATTCAAAAAAGAAAGAAAGAACATAACGTTTTGTAGTCCGACCCGACAGCTGTTTCGGTTACCCTTCTTCGGGGGATTTGTGGACATTAAAATCGGGAGTTGTAAATATTTCCAAAAGTAGTTTGATATTCCATGCGAGAATAGGGCACGTGTGTCGCCGTGTATATGGAGCGAGAGAGAAAAAAGAAACGCACCACAGAAAAAGGCTGGAGCAGGGTCCAAAAATAAACTTTCATACGAAGGTCCCCAAATGGTGACAGACGATGGAGCTAGAAAAGACTCTAAATAAAGAGTCTAGGTTTCAGTAAACCTTCATTTCGAGTAGACAAGAAGAAAAACAGCAACTCCTATCAATTAAAGAAAGAATCTCTCTCATATCTGAGAGATTGCATAAATTATGCATTCCTCTGGCAGTAGAGTGAGTTGTATGAAGTGTGGCTATCTTCTAATTGTTGAGGGAAATAAAATATTTCCAAAAGTAGTTTGATATTCCATGCGAGAATAGGGCACGTGTGTCGCCGTGTATATGGAGCGAGAGAGAAAAAAGAAACGCACCACAGAAAAAGGCTGGAGCAGGGTCCAAAAATAAACTTTCATACGAAGGTCCCCAAATGGTGACAGACGATGGAGCTAGAAAAGACTCTAAATAAAGAGTCTAGGTTTCAGTAAACCTTCATTTCGAGTAGACAAGAAGAAAAACAGCAACTCCTATCAATTCAAGAAAGAATCTCTCTCACGGGCACAGGACACGGTACCAGTTTACAGTCTGGAGGAGCTACACAGTATTTCCCTCAACAATTAGAAGATAGCCACACTTCATACAACTCACTCTACTGCCAGAGGAATGCATAATTTATGCAATCTCTCAGATATGAGAGAGATTCTTTCTTTAATTGATAGGAGTTGCTGTTTTTCTTCTTGTCTACTCGAAATGAAGGTTTACTGAAACCTAGACTCTTTATTTAGAGTCTTTTCTAGCTCCATCGTCTGTCACCATTTGGGGACCTTCGTATGAAAGTTTATTTTTGGACCCTGCTCCAGCCTTTTTCTGTGGTGCGTTTCTTTTTTCTCTCTCGCTCCATATACACGGCGACACACGTGCCCTATTCTCGCATGGAATATCAAACTACTTTTGGAAATATTTACAACTCCCGATTTTAATGTCCACAAATCCCCCGAAGAAGGGTAACCGAAACAGCTGTCGGGTCGGACTACAAAACGTTATGTTCTTTCTTTCTTTTTTGAATACAAACAGTTTTTTGTGAATCTGTATTTAATTCATGTAATTTAATAAGAAACTGTCTTTGTAATTATGTCTTTATACTCGTTGATTAAATTCATATATTTTTCAATATACCTCTGAGTGTTGTCAGTCACTTTTAAAGTCCCACCTCCCAAGGGGGTTCTTCCAGTTTTTCATTACTAAGTACTACTACCTCCCCGCCACATACCACACACTTTGAATCAGCCTTTCTGAAGGATCCCCACTCAAGAGGTATGATATCTTCTTTATACTCCCAAATTTCAACTTACCCTGGTCTTGATAAACCCCCATGTGCCCGTAAATGGGAGAAGGACCTGGATAGAACATTTGATATGGCTGACTGGTCTAAAATTTGGTCCGCAACTAAATCTTCCTCTTCAAATATCCTGGCGGTAGAAACCAACTATAAGGTTTTAACTCTTGGTACCTCGTCCCTTCCAGGTTGGCCAAATTTACGGCAAACCAAACGGCGCAATGCTTTCGAGGCTGCTTTGACCCGGGCACCCACTTGCAAACAGGGACGGATCCAGGGGGGGCAACAGGGCAATTGCCCCCCCCCCGAGTCCATCTGTCACACTCACTTGCTTGGTCTGTTTTTTTTTTTTTCGCCTGATCTCCCGGACTTTGGGGACCCGGTGCCAGCCGGCCGTAGGTCCCCTGGACCCCAAACGTGGCACACATGTAGCCCCATGTCTCCTCTACAAGTGTGCAAAGTTTGGTGTCTGGGGGACCTACGGCCGGGGAGCACAGATTTTTTTAAAGCCGGGCACCCCTTCCATAGACTCCAATGTTAAACGGTCATTTCTCTGGTGACTTTGCGGACCCGGTACCAGGAGCGGAGGAGGAGGTGGGTGGAGCCTCTTCCCTGCACTCGTTGCTAACGCCTGGGCCGCTTGGCATCTAGCAACGAGTGGCGCCAGTGAGTCACGTCGGGCCGCTCTGCGGGCAGGTGCGATAGCGTGCGGCTCCACAGACGGGTAAGAAAGCGGGCGCTCCGCTTGCGGCGCGGTTTGTGGGCGGGCGGCGCGGTTCGTGGGCAGACCATGCTGCTCAGTGTGTTGGCAGCGCAGGTGAGAGTGAGAGAGCAGGCTCAGTGTGGCAGCTGGCCAATCAGCTAGCCGGGTGCGGGGGAGCAGAGAGATGAGATCATCTCTCACCGCCCGTGCCTGCCCTGCATTCCTGCAGTGACTTCCGCCCTCACTGTGCAGGCAGCAGAGAGATTACATTATCTCTCTTCTGCCTGACTCTGGGAGTCTGGGACATAGCAAGACACAACCAAAACTACACCTTAGCAGGCAAGTTAGTGACAATCCGCAAGGTGTGGCAAGTGACAATCCGCAAATTGTGTCAGGTGACGTGGCAAATGACAATCTGCATCTGGTGGCAGGCAAGTGACAATCGGCAAGGTGTGGCAGGTGACGTGGCAAGTGACAATCCGCACGGTGTGGCTAGTGACAATCCGCAAGGTGTGGCAGGTGATGTGGCAAGTGACAATTCACAAGGTGTGGCAGGTGACGTGGCAAGTGACAATCCGCAACGTGTGGCAAGTGACACGCTCAGGGCTCCCACTAATTGCAGGCGACGGTGGCAAGTGACACACTCGGGGCTCCCACCGATTCTGTATTGAACTATTTAATTTTATATTACAATGTAATAATAGAAATAATGCACTTCAATCATCCTGACACCATAACAACTATGGTGCCGGGATGATTGAAGCGCCGACACCAGCCATTTCCCCGATAAATTTCCCACAAAAAAAAACATTTTTTGGCAGTGCCCCTCCCGAGAAAAGACTCTGGATCCGCCCCTGCTTGCACATATGGTGGTCCTGCCCATTGGCACAGATATATTGAAAGAAAATATTTGGAGTTGCCTCCAGAATGTTTAATCTCAATGTGCAACCTGACCCAGCCATAGCCTTGCTCAATCTAAAACCGGACTGTATTACTTATAGACAATTTAAACTCCTTAACCAACTCCTCACGGCAGCTAAGCAAACAATCACAAAGGCGTGGAGGACCCCCGACCTAGAGGTACCCGAGACTGAATCCAGACTAAACGTTTTCATGTCTCATGCCAAAATGCTAGCAATAGAAAGAGATCAAATTCCAGCTTTCGAAAAAACCTGGAATCCTTGGATCAAATACCACTTATCACCACTCTGTGATAACACAATCCTCATGCCATGGTAGCTGACAACCCTACTCAGATAAAAGTTATTTGTAATCCCAAACCCAAACTTTCAGAGCCTTGGTGCCACCCTACTTTCTGTTGTGAATATTATAATGCTTTTTATACCCTCAGACAGGAAGCCATACGATCTGAGCTAATCCAGTGGACTCCTGCACTTTCTTCTCTATTCTCCTCACTATTCTATTCTTCCTTTTCTTGTGTCTCCCTTTTTCTGTGTGTTCTTTTCTTTTATATATTTTTTTTCTCTTCGGCTCTATTTTTTATTCTTTTACTGAACAGTAATGAAGTATTATTCTATTTAACTAATTTTAACAGCTCTGGTCCAAGCTAATACTCTATATGGTAGCATTATTTCAATTGTAGTTAATTATTCTTAGTTATATTAACTAATTTACTTTTCTTTTCTGTAATGGTCAATTAACCTACCTAAGGCCTCGTACACACGGCCGAGATTCTCGTCGAAAAAAACATGTAGTTTTTTTCGACGAGATTCTTGGACAAGAAACTTGTCCCGGCCGAGTGTACAGACGCTCGATTCAAAGAACCCGCGGTTCTTTGAATGGAGCGTACGCGGTGACGTCATCGACTACGACGAGCATCCGCTCGTCACATTCGATGCCGTCGCCGCCATCTTGGTATACCCTACGTATGCCTAGGAAGCTACCGCGCATGCGTCAAATTCATTTCGAACATGCGCGGGCTTCCGGGAGGACAGGTAAGTGTACACACACTCACTTTTCTCGTCGAGAAACATGCCGACGAGAATCTCGACGAGAGAATAGAGAGCAGGATCTCTATTTCCTCGTCGAGATACTTGTCGCTTTTCTTGACGAGAAACCATACACACGAACGAATTTCTCGGCAAAAAATCTCTGCCAGCAAGTTTCTTGCTGGTTTTTGCCGAGAAACTTGTTCGTGTGTACGAGGCTTGACAGTAGCTACTTAGTGGACCTTAAAATTCTACCATTTATGTTAAACATGGTTTGTTTACTGTTGTATTATGTATTACAACTGCTTGTATTTACTTGTTGATCCAATCAATAAAATATTTTGACAAGGAAAAAATGCACAAAAATTTCAGCAAATAACACTAGTTGGGGGGGGGTTTGTCAATCTGCACAATATCATTCCTTCTCCCGCCACAAATCACAGCAAAAAAACTGGCCTTCTCAGACCAAACGATCCCCGATACTGCAGGCCTTTATATAAGAGAGGTTGTATTGTTAGCAAACTGATACACGCCCAATAGAAGTACACGCCCAATAGAAGTACTCTCCCACCAGTATCTTTTAATCTGTCTCTTTGTGTATGTCTAAAGTGATTTCACCTGATGGGCAGGAACACATAATACTATTTGCAACTGTGTTAGCCCTTGGCTATGTGCATCAAATCTCCAACTACAGGCCAAAGTTCCAAGTCCATTTGCATGCACATAAACAAAGCAACAGTTTTCTAAGCATATGTACCTGTGCAGTGTAAACCCTACAATTTTAAATGTCAAAATCCCTGGGCATGATTAGTGCTAACAAACATTAACATCAGTCCCTGGCTCCAATGAGCTTCCAATCTAAAGTCCAAAACAAACTTTTTTACATTAGAGACTATTTTGACATGAGACAAATAAAATACCAGCATGTCTTTGGATTGTGGTGAGAAACCCACACAGGGAGAGCATATAAACTTCAACACAAGCATGTTGGGGATTGAACAAGCAACCCCAGTACTGCTAGATGGAATTGCTACCCACTTAGCCACCAGGCAGCCTCACACATGTTCTCTGCATCTCTGTGGTGTAAACCAGCCCTAAGTCCATAGCCATGTTCAGTGTCTCCAAGCAATATACAATATATTGGCCTAAGTATTGGGATGCCTGTCTTTAAACGCACATGAACTGTAATGGCATCCCAGTCTTAGTCCCTAGGGTTCAATATTGAGTTGGCCCACCCTTTGCAGCTATAACAGCTTCAACTCTTCTGGGAAGGCTGTCCACAAGGTTTAGGAGTGTGTCCTTGGGAATGTTTGACCAGTCTTCCAAGTGCATTTGTGAGGTCAGGCACTGATGTTGGACAAGAAGGCCTGGCCTACAGTCTCTACTCTAATTCATCCCCAAGATGTTCTGTTGTGTTGAGGTCAGGACTCTGTCCAGGCCAGTCAAGTTCCTCCACCCCGAACTCACTCATCCATGTCTTTATAGACCTTGCTTTGTGTACTGGTCCAAATCATTAGTATTATGGTGTCTGGTTGTTTTTCAGGGGTTGGGCTTGGCCCCTTAGTTCCAGTGAAGGGAACTCTTAAGGCATCAGCATACCAAGACATTTTGGACAATTTCATGCTCCCAACTTTGTGAGAACAGTTTGGGGATGGCCCCTTCCTGTTCCAACATGACTGCACACCAGTGCACAAAGCAAGGTCCATAAAGACATGGATGAGCGAGTTTGGTGCTGAGAAACTTGATTGGCCTGCACAGAGTCCTGACCTCAACCCGATAGAACACCCTTTGGCTGAATTAGAGCAGAGACTGCGAGCCAGGCCTTCTCATCCAACATCAGTGCCTGGTCTCACAAATGCACTTCTGGAAGAATGATCAAACATCTCCATAGACACACTAAACCTTGTGGACAGCCTTCCCAGTAGCTGTTCTAGCTGCAAAGGGCGGGCCAAATCAAATTTTAACCCTGAGGACTAAGACTGGGCTGCCATTAATGTTCATGTGTGTGTAAAGGCAGGCGTCCCAATACTTTTTGCTACATTTTGTATCTGGAAAGATTTACAATGGTGGTGGAACCCTCCTACACATAAATACGACATTTAGACATATTTTTAAGACCTGGGAGATGAGACAACTTCTCCACATGAAGCATCATGTTTGGGATTTGAACCCAGACACCCAGGGATGCAAAGCAGAAGTTCTAACCTCTAAGCCACAGAGCTGCCACATGTGAGGTCCTCATGCACATAAATACACATAAATACTGCATTTCTTTGGGCATACAGGTGATGGAATTACATTACTCAAGAGTTATTCTTCTTGATTTATACTGTGAAATTTGGTGTTTTTTTGTGGGTGAGTTTAGAATAGAGATATTACCCTCAAATTTTGGGGAATTACATTTTGATTTCTGATGTTGGAACACATATCAAATTTTTGGGGCTCAAATTATGATTATTTAGAAATAATAAAAAGCACAAAAAAATGTGACTCATTTTAAATTTGCATCAGCAATGGTATTGTTCATGCTTTGCAAAGACACCTGTGTGAGTTTGGGTAAAGATTGTTGTGAGATGGAGAGTAACAAGTGAAAGTGACAGAGAAAAATATATTTTACCAAAACATCAAAACATTCCACATTCTAGCATTCTTAAAAACAAAATATTTTAATTAGAAGCAACATTGTTGCAAAGGAAAATTTATTTCAGAAGAAGATACATTTCATCTCAACATTAAAATAATTTATTTGTGAAAGTTACAATTGTATCATTAGAATCAATGGCTAAAACTTGCATTGGACTAAAATAGAGCAGATTTTCACTTCCAAAAAATGCTCTTTAACCACTTAGCAACCACCTGCCGACAAATAACGTCGACAAGGTGGTTGCTTAACTCTGGGAGGACGTTATATAACGTCCTCCCAGAATCGCGCTCCCGCGCGCCCCCTGGGGCGCGCACACGGGAAACTCCGTGACCGCCGGGTCCAGAGGACCCGGCGGATCACGAATCGCGGTAAATCGCCGCTGATAGCGGCCGTTTACCACGTGATCGCTCCGTCAAATGACGGAGCAATCACTTGTAAACAGACCGGCGTCATTTGATGACGCCGGTTCCTCCCTCCCCTCTCTGTATCGATCGGTACAGTGTGAGAGGGGAGGGGGAGGGAGCGGATGGCAGCAGCAGCACTGTGGGCTGGATCTGTGACAATTGCAGTCACAGATCCAGCCATCCATCCATCCCTGCTCAGCCATCCCTGTGCAATACCCTGCCAATACTCTGCAATACACCCTGCCAATACTCTGCAATACACCCTGCCAATACTCTGCAAAATACCCTGCCAATACTCTGCAAAATACCCTGCAATACCCTGGTGCAATACTCTGCAATACCCTGGTGCAATACTCTGCAATACCCTGGTGCAATACTCTGCAATACCCTGGTGCAATACCCTGGTGCAATACTCTGCAATACCCTGGTCAATACCCTGCGCAATACTCTGCAATACCCTGCGCAATACTCTGCAATACCCTGCGCAATACCCTGCAAAATACTCTGCAATACCCTGCGCAATACTCTGCAATGCCCTGCGCAATACTCTGCAAAATACTCTGCAAAATACTCTGCAATACCCTGCGCAATACTCTGCAATACCCTGCACAATACTCTGCAATACTCTGCAATACCCTGCACAATACTCTGCAATCCTCTGCAATACCCTGCACAATACTCTGCATCACCCTGCGCAATACTCTGCAATACCCTGCGCAATACTCTGCAATACCCTGCGCAATACTCTGCAATACCCTGTGCAATACCCTGCACAATACACCCTGTGCAATACTCTGCAATACCCTGCGCAATACTCTGCAATACCCTGTGCAATACCCCATGCAATACCCTGCCATACTCCGCAATGCCCTGCCATACTCTGCAATGCCCTGCCATACTCCGCAATGCCCTGCCATACTCCGCAATGCCCTGCCATACTCCGCAATGCCCTGCCATACTCCGCAATGCCCTGCCATACCCCATGCAATACCCTGCCATACTCCGCAATGCCCTGCCATACTCCGCAATGCCCTGCCATACTCCGCAATGCCCTGCCATACTCTGCAATAACCACTTCCCGCCCGCCGGCCGTCATATGACGTCCTGGGCTTTGTGGGGGGATATCTGAATGATGGGAGCAGCTACAGGCATCATTCAGATATTAGCTTTTTCAGCCGGCGATTCCCTGCACCATAAGAACAATCATAGCGGTTGTTCCGCTGCTTGATCATTCTTACGGGAGGCGAGAGGGGATGTCCCCCCCCGCCGCCCTCCGGTGCTTCTACCGACTCACCACTACGATCAAAGCCAGGATTGTTGTTTTTTTTTGTTTTTTTTTCAGGCTTCACAGCCTAGAGGTGAGATGTGGGGTCTTATTGACCCCATATCTCACTGTAAAGAGGACCTGTCATGCCATATTCCTATTACAAGGGATGTTTACGTTCCTTCTAATAGGTATAAAAGTGATCAAAAAAAATTTTGGGGCGGAAAAACATGTCAAACTAAAATAAATAAAGTAAAATGAACAATAAAAAAATATATATTTTTTTAAAGCGCCCCTGTCCCCGTGAGCTCGCATACAGAAGCGAACGCATACGTAAGTCCCGCCCACATATGAAAACGGGTTTCAAACCACACATGTGAGGTATCGCCGCAAACGTTAGAGCGAGAGCAATAATTTTGTCCCTAGACCTCCTCTGTAACTCAAAACATGTAACCAGTAAAAATATTTAAAGCGTCGCCTATGGGGATTTTTAAGTAGCGAAGTTTGGCGCCATTCCACAAGCGTGTGCAATTTTTAAGGGTGACATGTTAGGTTTCTATTTACTCGGCGTAACTTCATCTTTCACATTATGCAAAAACATTGGGCTAACTTTACTGTTTTTTTTTTTTTTAAAGCACAAAACATTTTTTTTCTGTAAAAAACGCGTTAAAAAAATTGCTGCGCAAATATCGTGCGAGATAAAAAGTTGCAACAACCACCATTATATTCTCTAAGGTCTTTGCTAAAAAAACATATATAATGTTTTGGGGTTCTATGTAATTTTATAGCAAATAAATGATGAGTTTTACATGTAGGAGAGAAATGTCAGAATTGGCCTCGGTGCTCCAGAACGCCTGAAGGTGCTCCCTGCATGTTGGGCCTCTGTATGTGGCCACGCTGTGTAAAAGTCTCACACATGTGGTATCGCCATACTCGGGAGGAATAGCAGAATGTGTTTTGGGGTGTAATTTGTGGTATGCATATGCTGTGTGTGAGAAATAATCTGCTAATATGACAATTTTGTGAAAAAAAAAAAAAAGAGAAAAAAAAAATCTTGATATTGCAAAGAATTGTGGGAAAAAATTACAACTTCAAAAAACTCACAATGCCTCTGAATACCTTGGAATGTCTTCTTTCCAAAAAGGGGTCATTTGGGGGGTATTTGTACTTTTCTGGCATGTTAGGGTCTCAAGAAATGAGATCGGCCGTCAGTACTTCTGGTGTGATCAATTTTCAGATATTGGCACCATAGCTTGTGGACTCTATAACTTTCACAAAGACCAAATAATATGCACCAATTTGTACTTATTTTTACCAAAGATATGTAGCAGTTTTTGGCCAAAATTTATGAAGAAAAAATAGTAATTTGCAAAATTTTATAACGGAAACGAAAAAAAAACCAATTTTTTTACAGAATTTTCAGTCTTTTTTCTCTTATAGCGCAAAAAATTAAAAATAAAAAATAAAAAACCCAACAGTGATTAAATACCACCAAAAGAAAGCTCTATTTGTGTGAAAAAAGGACAAAAAATTCATATGGGTACAATGTTGTATGACTGAGTAATTGTCATTCAAAATGTGAGAGCACCGAAAGCTGAAAATTGATCTGGTTAATAAGGGGGTTTAAGTGCCCAGTGGTCAAGTGGTTAATTAGCTCTCTTTTTGGTATTTACTATAACTCTTGTGAAAAAAAGACACTTGAGTTAAAATTTGAGTTATTTTAGGTCTGAGCATGCTCAGTTGTGTTGCACCTATTTGTCCAAAAAACAAGGAATTTTTCACTTCTCAGACTTTTAAAGATATTTCAGTGTAGAAATCACTTTTTCACACAGTTTAAAAGCAGATTATCTTTAAATAATATAGCACATATTTCAGTACCATTTAGGCAATTATATCATGCTCTAAACATTATTTCCATGTGCAATTCTCCAGCTTTTAGTAGACTAAAGATTTGGGCGCTATTTGGATTCTGGGAGCTATAGTAAATTTGATTTTGGGAGTATTTTCTCTCCAGCGCTATAGTGAATACCGTTTTAGCGCAAAATGCTGCGAATCGCCCTAATTAGCGCAAATTTGCGGCAATTAGCGCTAATTAGCGCCGCGGCGCTATAGTAAATTACCCCCAAAGACTCTCTTCCTGTTGACCTAGCAAGACAATTCCCACATTGACACCAGTCTGTGTTTCCTAATCTTCTTTGAAGTCTACGTTCTTCATCTGTTTCAGAGTTAGGCCTCGTACACACGGCCGAGATTCTCGTCGAAAAAAACATGTCGTTTTTTTCGACGAGATTCTTGGACAAGAAACTTGTCCCGGCCGAGTGTACAGACGCTCGATTCAAAGAACCCGCGGTTCTTTGAATGGAGCGTACGCGGTGACGTCATCGACTACGACGAGCATGCGCTCGTCACATTCGATGCCGTCGCCGCCATCTTGGTATACCCTACGTATGCCTAGGAAGCTACCGCGCATGCGTCGAATTCATTTCGAACATGCGCGGGCTTCCGGGAGGACAGGTAAGTGTACACACACTCACTTTTCTCGTCGAGAAACATGCCGACGAGAATCTCGACGAGAAAATAGAGAGCAGGATCTCTATTTTCTCGTCGAGATTCTTGTCGCTTTTCTTGACGAGAAACCATACACACGAACGAATTTCTCGGCAAAAAATCTCTGCCAGCAAGTTTCTTGCTGGTTTTTGCCGAGAAACTCGTTCGTGTGTACGAGGCTTTAGACAGCAAAGAATGTTGAGATGGCAGATTAAAAGGAAAGCTTGGGTCCTCATCAACTGTGGGATATTTTGACCACAATTTTTGTAACAGATATCTCCTCTATAATATAAAACAATTTTATATAATTATCAATCGTATAAATTTAGATTTCAAAAATAAATAAAAAAGAATAAAAACATTTATTTTTAATAATAAAAGTCTGTGAAGTATTATATTTTGAAAATAATTAAAATTATCATAAATTTTTAGACACTACCATCACTGTACAATTATATGATCATTTTAAAGTGGTTGTAAACCCACTTATGCAACTTGCACCTACAGGTAAGCAAGAAATATTTCCTTAACCTACACGGTTTAGGAGATATTTGCAATAAAAGACATGCACCGATGTCTACGGCGCATGCACGCCGTAGAGAACTGTGCATTTACAGGTTTAATCCCATTCACAAATCCGGTAAAACGTCCCCCCGGCGGATTCTGCCCCCCCTGTACTGCGCAGGCGCGGCGCTTGTGCAGTACGAACGTGAATGAGACTCCGAAAATAGCCGAACATGTAGAGCTGAGAGTCAGCTCTAGACAGCGCCTGCGTGGACCTAGCTGTAAGTGGCCAGTCGGCCTCATGTCCTCGCTTCGCTCGGACGGCTCGCTTCACTCGCTCGGCCTCCTGGCTTTTTTTTTAACATCCTCCATGTCCACGGGGATGGTAAGGAAAGAGCCTGGATATCAGAAGTGTAGCACAATTTGGTGTGCGCAGGCGCCATCTAGAGCTGACTCTCAGCTGTACATGTTCAGCTACTTTCGGAGGCAAGCGCCACGCCTGCGCAGTACAGAGCGGGCAAAATTTGCTGGGGGGCAATTCTCGGCAGGACACCGGCCTTGCTGGATTTGACGGCTCCCACGTGCATGCACGGAGTGACGTCTTCGCCGCTCCGGCCAATCACAGCGTCGGAGCCGCGCTGTGATTGGCTGGAGTGGGGATACACGGAAGTAACCTTCCAGGTATCAGAGGAGCGATGGCTGCGGCTGGAGGGGGAGACGAGGACGGCTTCGGGGCCCCCGATCTAAGGTAAGTGATGCATAATGAGCTAGTATGCTAGTCATACTAGCTCATTATGGCTTTGTCTTGCAGGTGTTTTTTTTTTTTTCAGGGTTTACTTCCACTTTAATTTATATTAATTGAAATGACGCTTTTTTTTTTTTTCTTCCTACAGAGTTTGATCGTGATTCAATTTGAATTTTTCTGTGATCAAAAAAGATAATACTGAAGAAAAGATCCATAGTGAAGATAACATACACGATTGTCATAGATTTTGATTCAACTTCATTAAAATTTTTAATGCTGTTTTGCAAAGGGGAAGACTTATAATTAATATCATATGCATTTAAATATTATATGGACTAATAGAACAAAAATTGGATATAAATCAAACGTTTATGTTAACATTATCATTAAAATTTTGTGTCAGTTAACAGTTCATCTATTATTGAATTCAAATTACTCTTTCAGATGCAGATTTCATGCTTGTTGACGGAATATCTTCTGGTGTCTCTAAATTCATTTCAGATTCCTCGGTAGTCTTAAATTAAACAAATAAAAAAAAATAGGATTTTTATAACAGCTTACCTGTAAAATCCTTTTCTTGGAGTACATCACGGGACACAGAGCGACATAGTCATTACTAATGGGTTATATAGATACCTTCAGGTGCTGGCACTGGCAACTTCCAAAACCGGAAGTACCCTCCCCTATATAAGCCCCTCCCATCCGGGAGCACCTCAGTTTTGTAGCAAAGCAATAAGTGTCCCTAAAGAGGGGTGGGAGCTCTGTGTCCCGTGATGTACTCCAAGAAAAGGATTTTACAGGTAAGCTGCTATAAAAATCCTATTTTCTTTCTCGTACATCACGGGACACAGAGCGACATAGTCATTACTAATGGGATGTCCTAAAGCAATGCCCAATGAGGGGGGGGATACACCATACATAAGCTGAGCGCTATCAGACATGAGGATCTTTTGCGGCCTGCAACACACTGCGCCCAAAGGCGACATCCTCCTGACTTCTAACGTCCACCTGGTAGAACCTAGTAAACGTGTGTACTGAAGACCATGTTGCGGCCTTACAGATTTGAGCCAGGGAGGCCTGGTGATGCGCTGCCCATGAAGTTCCAACTGCTCTCGTGGAGTGCGCTCTAACTTTGAACGGAGGCGGTCTCCTTCTCAAGCCATAGGCTTGCATTATGACCTGTCGAATCCACTTGGCTAAAGTAGATTTTGACGCTGCCTGACCCTTTCTGGGGCCTTCCGGCAGAATAAACAAAGTATCCGTTCTGCGAATCTGAGCAGTGGCTTTTAGATAAGCTTTAACTGCTCTTACTACATCCAAAGAATGTAATAACTTTTCCTCTACCGAGCTAGGTTTGGGGAAAAAGGAAGGAAGAACCACATCTTGGTTCAAATGGAACCTCGATACCACCTTAGGAAGAAAGGCTGGATGAGGACGTAATACTACTCTGTCCTTATGGACAACCAGATATGGCTCCTTACAGGATAAGGCGGCTAATTCCGATACTCTTTTAGCCGAACAAATGGCTACTAAGAAAATCAATTTCCTGGTGAGAAGAACCAAGGAAATGTGCCGCAATGGTTCAAATGGTTGTTTCTGTAGAACCGACAGAACCAGGTTTAAGTCCCATGGACATATGGGAATACTAACCGGAGGGCTAATACGCCTCCCTCCTTGTATGAAAGCTTTGACTAATGAATGCAAAGCCAAGGGCCTTTGAAAAAATATTGACAAGGCCGTCTGACCCTTGATAGTACTCAAGGCAAGCTTCCTATGTACAGCCCACTGTAGGAAGTCCAGACTCCTACCTATTACGTACTTATGTGGATGCCATTTCTTGTCCTCACACCACGCGATGTACGCCTTCCAGATTCTATAGTAGATCTGCCTGGATACCGGCTTCCTGGCATTGATCATGGTAGATACCACAGGATTAGAGAGCCCTCTCTTTTTTAGAATGTGGGCTTCAATAGCCCGGCCGTCAAACCTAGGGCTGGTAAGGAAGGGTGGTATATCGGTCCTTGTGAAAGCAGGTCCGGACGACGTGGGAGAGTCCAAGGACTCCCCACTGACATTTTACAATCTCCGCGTACCATGCTCTTCGGGGCCACGCTGGAGCCACCAGAATCACTGGTTTCTTTTCTACCCTGATTCTGCAGAGTAATCGAGGTAACAATTGTGGCGGTGGGAATGCATATATCAGCTTGACCTGATCCCAAGGGAACACTAGGGCATCTGAGCCGCAAGCTAGGGGATCCCTTGTCCGAGAGACAAACCTGTCCACCTTTGCGTTGAATCTGGATGCTAGAAGATCTACATCCGGTGTTCCCCACCGCTGACATATTGTCCAGAAAACCTTGGGGTGAAGGGACCATTCCTCTGGGCATAATTGCTGGCGACTTAGAAAGTCCGCCTTCCAATTCTCCACTCCTGGAATGAATACCGCAGATATGGCTGGGACATATCTTTCTGCCCATTTCAGGATGTAATTTACTTCCCTCTGGGCTGCACGACTCCTGGTGCCCCCCTGATGATTGATATATGCCACTGCTGTGGCATTGTCTGATTGAATTCTGACAGGGGACCCTTGGAGTTTGGATGTCCATACTACTAGGGCATACCGGGCTGCTCGTATCTCTAAGAGATTGATGGGCAGGGCCTTTTCTGCATCCGACCATCTGCCCTGGAGAGACCATTGCTCCAGTACTGCTCCCCAGCCTATAAGGCTGGCATCTGTAGTGACCACCTTCCAAGAAATCGGACTGAAGGATTTCCCTTTTTCCAGATTCTGGGGAACCAACCACCAATGGAGGCTCTTGCGAACGGAAGGGGCCAAGGACATTGTAAGTCTAGGGCCTGAACTTTTTTGTTCCAGGCTGACAGTATGGCCCCTTGCAAATTCCTTGAATGGAATTGACCGTAGGGTACTGCTTCGAATGATGCCACCATTTTTCCCAGCAGCCTCATGCACAGGCGTATGGACGGCTGTCTTTTTTGTACCCACTAAGTGGATCAAATCTTTCAAAGACAACACCTTTTCTCGAGGCAAGAATATTTTTCTCTGGCCTGAATCCAACCTTAGCCCCAAGTATTCCAGACTTTTGACTGGTTTTTAGGGCTGACTTGTCTCGGTTGATAATCCAACCGTGAGATTCCAGATACTTGATTGTCTTGTGAACGACCACGTCTAGTTTTTTCACTGAGTGGTCTATCAGCAACAAGTCATCTAGATATGCCAATATCATTACACCTTGTGTTCTTAGATTGGCCAATAAAGGGCCAGAATTTTTGTAAACACTCGTGGTGCTGTGGCCAGACCGAAGGGTAAGGCTCTGAACTGAAAATGGCGCCCTTCTACTGCAAAGCGTAGAAATTTTTGGTGGACTGGAAAGATGGGAATGTGCAAATAAGCATCTTTGATGTCGATCGCGGCTAACCAATCCTCCCCTTGTAGGGCAGTGGCCACCGATCGGATCGACTCCATCGGAAAGTCCTGATATACAGGAATTTGTTTAGCCCTTTTAGAATTAATATGGGCCTCCCGTCCCCGTTTGCTTCGGGACTGTAAAGAGGTTTGAGTAAAACCCGAACCCCCATTCTTCCAGGGGAACCTCCATAATTACTCCTTGGAGCAATAGTTGTTCTAGTGCCAACAGGAGGGACTCTCTCTTCCGGGGATCCCTTGGCACGTTTGACCTCAAAAATGGGAAGGAGGAGAGTCTTTTAACTCCAATCTGTATCCCAAACATACTGCGGAGAGCACCTATCTGTTTTGATCGTGTCCCGCCAGGTCTCTTGCGAACAACTGGAGTCCTCCCCCCACCCGACTGAGTGGGGGCAACCCTTCAATGAATTTAACTTTGGGGGAGGTTTTGTACCTCCCCTGACCCAGGGTTTCTCATTACCCTGCGATTGTCCCTGTTTTTTAACCCCGGGAATTGACCGAGGAGGCCGTCGGGACTGTTACACAGCCGATGCCCCAGGGACTGGAGAAGCAGGCCTCTTAAAGAGGGACCTCTAACTCTGTTTTTAACCGGCAAGAGTGTATTTTTACCGCTGGAAATTTTCTGGATATATTTGTCCAGGTCTTCCCTGAATAAGCGTTCACCATGAAATGGGACGCTAACCAGCCATTCTTTACAGGGAGCTTCAGCAGACCAGTTTTTGAGCCATAGAAGCCTACGCATATGTACTACAGACAGCGTAAGGCGGGAGGCCTGATGGATTGAATCCTTTATGGCGTCAACCGCAAAGCCTAAGGCTCTAGGTAGATCAGCTAGGGCAAGGGCCTGCTGATCTGTCAAGTCCCTCAAGACCTGTTTCAACTGATCCTTCACTGCTTAGCAGACCCCACTGCTGGTTGTGTCACCAAGCTTGCTGTAGAAAAAAGCAGACTTTCATAAGGACTCCAATCTTTTATCTATTGGGTTCTTGAACATTTGGACATTATCCACTGGACATGTCAGTGATTTATACACACAAGAGTTGGCTGCGTCCACTGTAGGGACCTTCCATTTTTTGATGAACTTATCCTCCATGGGATAGACCACCGGAAATCTCTTGGGGGGAATAAATATTTTCTCAGGATGTTCCCAATCCTGGTAAATGAGCCCTTTCAGTAAAGGGTGAAGTGGAAAAGAACAGACAGTCTGGGGGCTTCTAGCGACCCCAACGAGGATACAGTAGTGGTTGATGGTTCCGCAAGGTGCATTTTTAAATGCTGATCGGACCATGTTAGTCAGAGACTGAACCCATAATCTTTCAGCTTGAGATGCTGAGAAAAGGTTCCCCCACTGTTGATTCCTCTATAACAGAATCAACCTCATCCTGATCCCCTTCAGGCAGGTCGATCCCTGTATGGGACTGTTGCTCTGCTAACAGGCACTCTGAAGGAGGAGACGGAGATCGGGCGTGCTTTCCCTGACAGGGAGGCAGCGATCAATGTTGACAATCTCTCTCTAATCCTCCCAGAGCTGAGGAAAAAACCTCCTCTGTTACATACACAGGAGCAGGTGAACTGAGGACAGCCACAGTACCAAGTACCCCTGCGGGGTCTCTACGGTCACTTACCTCTGAACTTCAGGGGAGACTGGTGCAGCAGAAGCATGCCCAAGATCCTCAGAGCCCGATGAGACCCCCTTCGCTTCCTGGAAGATTCAGTTCCGAAGCTTCTGGACGGCATATTCCTAAGCCTAAAGCTGAGGTATTCCAGCCGTAATACACCACTTTTACTGAGAATAGTCTAGCACAATTGCTGCTATATAACAGTTGGTGTCTACTAAAGTGCCTTTCTAGGGGATGCCTGCATCAACCGCCTCTGTGTGCCTTTATACTGTTGCTAGCTCCGTCTGTGCACTTCAATAGCCAGCTATGATTGTGCTTTAAAACACGCTGGACGCCCGCACATGCGCAGTAGCGCCGCGGCGCACACCGAGCGTCATCCACCCGCTCCGCCCCTTTTTCCAGATCGCCTCTATATATAGAGGCGTGTGCACGCGCGCGGGCACGTGCGCCTTCGGCGCCTTTTTTGAAAAAAATAAGGAGCTAGATGGGAGCCAGGGTCCCTGCCGCAGGGCCCGGGGATGGATGAGCGCAGCAACAGGGCAGAGGAGACAGCTTCCCAGCAGAGAACTTACCAACTGCCTGGATTTGATTTTGGAAGAAAAAAATCCACATTACAAGAAAAAGAACCATAGCGGCCTCTAGTGTCTAACACAGGTACCGCGGTCTTACACATTTTTTTTTTCTTGCCTACTATTAAAATTTTTACATTTTCTCAGTAGTAACAGGCATACACAGAATATTAGCGGGAATACCTTAGGTAACAGGCAGAAAGACAAAATAGGCTTGGGGGTCCCTCAATAGAACCAAGTTCCCGAGGGCCCCCACTTACCTTTTCCTCGCCGCAGGACTCTGTTTGGTCCACAGAAGCCCAAACTTCACCTATCACGGCAGGCATTGTAATTAAACCTTCAGGGACCGGGTTCCCAAGGATTCCACTCCCCTGGACCTGTATAGCACCCTGCACAGAAAACATCTTGGTCGTGGGTATGACCAGAGCTCTGGATCCCAGGGTCCAGCCCTCCTAAGAGAGGCATTACAGGCAAAACCTTGCTCTTCTCTTGCAAGGCCCGGGTACCGACCGTTTAGCTATGAAGCTTTTTTGGTCGGATCCGGAATAGCTTATTGAGGCCCAAAAGAACCTGTACGCAAGCTCAGTGAAAAACACATGTTACTTCTTGGCCAACACCTTAGACACTGGCAAAAAACTGAGGTGCTCCCGGATGGGAGGGGCTTATATAGGGGAGGGTACTTCCGGTTTTGGAAGTTGCCAGTGCCAGCACCTGAAGGTATCTATATAACCCATTAGTAATGACTATGTCGCTCTGTGTCCCGTGATGTACGAGAAAGAAATAATAATAATAATTTTATATAGTGTTTATTTTTGTTGTTGATTATTTAAAAAAAATATATAATGTAATTATTCATAAAAAATTTTAATTATTGTTAGACATTCATATACAATATTAAAAATATAAAATACCTAAAAATGTTGAGTGTTTTGTGTTGCATTTGTAATAATTTAATTAATAAAAATTAATCAGAATTGTACATTTGTTTTCTAATTTAATAAAAACTATATATTTCATTAATTTGAATGTATGTACATTATTATGTTATCCTTTTTTATATTTTGGAATTGAACAAAAAAACGGAAAATTGTATCATACTTACCAGTAATTTTCCTTTCCTGGTGCCTATTGTCATGGATATGCATTAATGTCTGTCTGCCATCTTACCTTCCTCCTCATGTGTTCATCTAGAGACCAGACCTCCTTCACCTGGCTTCCTTTATAATCTCCTCCCAGCCTGACTCCACCCCAGGCCCTATCACAGAACACTATATTAACCTGTGCACTGCAAGCCTGCTTTGCTGATCAACGTGTTTGTTAGGCATTGTGTGTTTGGGTTCCTGCCTGCCGTGTGCTACGTCTGTCTCTCTGTTACGTTATTGGCTTGTCCCCGACTATTCCTGTCTGCTCGTGACCCTTGACCTTCGGCTCGTTCTTCGTTATCCTTGTCTGCTTGTGGCCCCTGACCTTCAGCTTGTTATTCGGTTCTCTCTTATCGTGTGCTGCTGCTTCCCCTCTTTTCCCCTTATCTTACGGGGCGTGAGCTAGGAAACTCCAGGGGCCGCGACCTGGTCCCAGCCTGCAGCTAACATCCTCACCACTAGAGGCCCTGGAGAAGACCAGCTGGGTCTTAGACTCCGCGCCCTGGGGAATCTTGGCTCTAGCTTCCGTTTGGATCCCGGTTGTGCTCCTCTGGTCCCGCTTTCCACAACCACCCAGTTTCCTATCCGCAGAAGCCAGCCATAGGGTTCACTACCTCGCGGTGCAGGTGACCCTGACACCTATCCATGGCAGCATACCTGTGATAGAGCTCCGCCTCGACTCCTCCTTCAGGACTAGTGAATAGCATAAATTAAAAGCATAGTCCATCCCCCAACATTCTCTGTAATATAGAATACCGAGGGTGGGAGCGTATGCTGCCATAGATAGGCACCAGAAAAGGAAAATTACTGGTAAGTATGATACAATTTTCTGTTTTCCTGGTGCCTCCATGGCAGTATACCTGTGATAAATAACTAGCTGACATGGGTGGGATAATTGCTTAACAATAAATGTTTAATTATAGGAGGACATAGCAGCCTGAACTGCCCTCCTTCCAAACTCAACAGTCGTGAGCAGTCCTGGATCAATATGGTAGTGTCTGAGGAACGTATGGTGAGAAGACCAGGTGGCGGCCCTGTACACCGTCTCCAAACGAAACATTAGCCCTTGCTGCCCAGGAAGCTGAGACTTCCCTTGTAGAGTGAGCATTCACTCGGGATGGAGGCTCCATATACTTCACCCTGTAGGCCTTCTGGATTAACTTTACAACCCAAGATGCCAGAGTTCTGATGGAAGCTTCTTTGCCCCTGTATTTACCGAACGGTACGATGAAAAAAGTCTCTCAGAATTTCTGAAGGGGCCGGTGGCTTCTAGGTAGGCCCTGAGCACTCTGGATACATCCAGTTCATGACAAGACTCTGAATCTGTGTCTGTAAACACTGGTAGTGCCCAGGGTTCCAACAGGTGGCTTGGAGTAGCAACCTTTGGTGTGAACCCCCGAAGGGGACGAAGTTCCACTCTGTCTGGGAAGAAGGAGATGTGGTCGTCACCTATCCCTAAAAAGTGAAGTTCCGAGATTCTTCTGCCAGATGTAATGGCTCGCAGGAAAGCCGTCTTTAGTGTCAGGTTCCATATTGTTACTTGTTCCACTGGAGCAAAGGGATGGTCAGATAGAACTTCCAGGACTAGGGACAGATCCCACTTAGGAAATGATCGTCTGACAGGAGGGGGAATCTTCAATATACCTCTGAGGAAAGTGACTACTGAAGGATCCTCCGCCCATCTCTTATTTGTTGCAGCAGAGATTGCTGCTACCTGCACTTTGAGAGAACTCAGACCAAGTCCCAGATCAAGTCCTGTCTGAAGGAATCCTAGAACATAAGATGTAGAAGGAAGGATTGGATCAAATCCATTTCTGGAAACAAAATGACAAGAACTTGTCCCATATTTTTCAATATATGGTGTGACAGCAGGAAGGTAAAGTCACCTGGTTGCATCCAGGGGGGTAGATATATTTCTCCCAGATTCAGGCTTTATGCCGACTTATACAACTAGGGAGAGGGCTGGGCGTCGTGCAGGCAGGGAGTTGATGAGACCAGCTGAAGCCTGTCAGTTCGTTTAAGGCCTCTATAAAAACTCCCAGATTCATTAGGTGTTTGCTCATGCCTGGAACCAGACCTGTGTGGACTGTCTAGGGAGAGTGAACCCCTGTGCGGTGAGAAAAAGCCTGTGTGGCTATTTGTTTGGACATTGACTAAACCAGGGACTTAGGGACTAGGACAGCACCAGGCTGATCCCAGTTGTTAGTTAGGAAACCTGCATGTTTAGTCAGAGGTCAAGCTGACCAGGATTTATTTTGTTTATGTTTCTTTTTGGCTTTGCTGTGTTTTTGTCACTGTACATAGAGAAATAAACCGCACCTTTTGATTTTGAAAACCACAACCTCCGTCTGCTGGCCCTGTTTTTGTGTGGGGAGCCCAACCAGGGGGTCACACACACCCACTACCGAGTAAACCCCCTCACAGTGGCATTAGTTGCAGGCTTCCTAGCTTTTAGAAGGGTTGATATGACTCCTGGAGAACACCCTAGGGACTCGAACCTTTGCCTCTCAACCTCCAGATTCGAAGATTCAACTTCTGAGGGTTTGGATGAACTAGACAACCCTGCAACAGAAGTTGAGGGAAAGAAGGGATCTTGATTGGAGAGCCCACACTGAGGCGCAATACAGAAGTACTGCCACCACCTGGACTGGCTCCCTGAGGAGCCTCAGGAGGAATTTATTTGAATATTAATGGCCTGGGAGGAAAGGCATATGCCGTGGTGAACCTCCAGGGACATGACAGGGCATCCACTGCCTCGGCTTGTGGATGCGGCAGCCGAGAGAAGAACCTGTCCAGCTTGGCGTTCTTCGGGGAGGTGAACAGATCTACCTGAGGGGGATCCCATATGTTGGCAATCTAAAGGAAGATATGGGGGTGGAGAGCCCACTCGTTGTTGTCCAGGAAGTTTCTGGATAACGTGTCTGCTTCCGTGTTCAACCTGTCTGGCAGATACATCTTTCTGAGGTCCAGGAGGTTCTGCTCCGCCCAGAGCATGATTGGCTCTACCTCCTTGAGGAGTGACCTGCTGCGAGTGCCTCCCTGCTTCTGCAGATAAGCGACAACTGCCCTGTTGTCTAGGCGTAGGAGTATTCTCTGGCCTCTGATTTGGGGTGCCAAAGACGTCAGTGCCAAGAAGGCTGCCCTCATATCCAAGATGTTTGATACCACTCCCTGGGTGGTGCATGATCATCTCCCCTGTATTCTGGTTTTCCCGCAATGGGCTCCCCAGCCCTGTCTGCTTGCATCGGACGTAATTGTGATCCAAGGAAGGGAGCCCAGGTGATGAGGCTTGGAGAGGTTTTCCGGAACTGTCCACCAGTGAAGGCTCCTGCACATTTTTCCCATCAGCAGTATCGCCTGAGATAGTCGCTGTTTCTTCCACTGCGCCAAGAAACCAGTCTGGAAATACCTCAAGTGCCAATGTGCCCAAGGAACCATGGGTATACAGGAAGACATTGTGCCAATGAGGCTCAGGCATTGTGAAGCCGTCAGATATGGGCTCCGGATGACTTTGATCATTCTCTGGATGACAATCCTTGCCTTCGGCGGTGGTAATGACACTGTCCCCTCCTGAGTGTCGAACGTTACACGTAGATTATCTGCTGTGTTGGCGTTAGTTGACTCTTGTCGGAATTCACCAGCCACCCTAGCTCTTTTTAGGGACTGTAGAAGAATGTCCCGGTGACATACCAACTGATCCGGATTGCTTGCTAGGAGTAGGATGTCGTCCAAGTAGTGGTATATCCTCAAGCCCCTCTCCCGCAGGGGAACCAAAGCAGATATTAGTATCTTGGTGAACACCCTGGGAGAGGTGCACAGAACGAAAGGCAGGGCTTGAAACTGTAGGTGGGTCCGTCCCACTGCAAATCTCAGGTATTTTTGAAATGCAGGTAGAATTGGAACATGTAGGTACGCATCCTGCAGATCGACCGAAATCATCCAATCTGATGGCTGGACTGTCTGAATAATCGTCTGCAGGGACTCAATTTTGAAGCTTTCGGGCGGATATATCGGTTGAGCCTCTTTAGGTCCATCACAGGCCTCCACCCACCTGTCCTCTTTGGGACCAGAAATAGGGTGGAGTAAAAGCCTGCGAAGCGCTTTGCCAAGAGAACCGGAACAGCCGCCCCCTGAAGCTGGAGTGACGTTAGGAAGTTTTTCAGAGCTTGAGCATTCAGTGGAGAGGATGGAATCTCTGTTCCTTTGAAAGAGTTCCGAGGTGGGGGGTGAGAAAAATTCCAAAAGTGCCCCCATTGAATTGTTGACAGAACCCAGGGGTCGTGGCAGCGGGTGGCCCAGACTGGGGTAAAAAAACTTTAGCCTGGCTCCCACAGGGAGTGCCTGGGCTACTCTGGCGTAAAAAAAAAAAAAAAAGAGACTGCTTCTGCTCCTGTGGAGCCGGAAGGGCTTTCATCTTCCCGTTCAAAAAGGATCACTGAGTACCTTTCCACGGTCTTTTGTTGTCTCTGGGCTGTCTCGACTGCCTAAAATCCCTTGGGTTTGACTGGCGGAACCTAGAGGAACCACCTCTGAATCTTCGCATACTTCTGTCCTGTGGAAGCATACCAGACTTCCCTCCTGACAGCCTGGAGATAGCTTTATCCATTTTGTCTCCGAATAGTGCTTTCCCATCAAAACGGGATTTTGCACCAATTATGTTTGGAGGATAAGTCAGCCATCCAGGGTTTCAGCCACAAGGCCCTCTTCGCCATCACTGAATGCAACATGGATCTTGCCGAGCACCTGATCGTGTCAATGGCCGCTACGCAGACTAAGTCTGCCGACAATCTAAGCTCTTCTAAGGCCTTAATTATATCCTCCATGGGGACATCCTGACGCAAAGCCGTCTCAATATTATCTGTCCAAGATCTTATGGCATTTGATACTGATTTGAGGGCAATAGCTGGCTTACATGCTGCTTTCGCGGCTAAGTAGCTCCTCTTCAGCTCCAGGTCAATTCGCCTGTCTAGAGGGTCTTTGAAGGAAGCGGAATACTCCATTGGCAAAGTTATATTTTTTGCGAGTCGCACCACCGACGCGTCTACCACTGGCATGGAGTTTGGTGACTCCGTTCCCGACTCTGGTAAGGGGTATATAGTTTATTGAACCGACCCAAAAAAAAAAAAAAATTAATTTATTTTTTTATCAGTCTTTGACCATTCCTTCTGAATGACTTGACTAATCAATGGGAAAATAACCTGCTTCCTTTTGAGGAAAGGGAAGTAGCTTGTAGACTCTTGGGGAGGCTATTCTGCGTCTTTCCAGGCGATTGCAGTTTTGACTGCCTGGATGAATGGCTTTACCAAGGAGAGACTGAAGCCAGAAGGTTCTGACTCTTCTCAAGAGTCCCCTGAAGAGTCTTCATGTGGTGAATCTCTAAATGGTCGGCCTGACGGCAGCAGAGGTGTACTGACTGCTGACGGACCAGGGAGATTGGGTTCTATATCCTGAACCTGGGATATCTGCTGAAGTGGTTGAGCGGGGACCGAAGCCAAAAGCTCAGAGAAGGAGTCCTTCATTGTTCGCTTGAGCAGATCTTCAGCGTGCTGATTTTCTAGCTCGCGGTTGGACGCATAGTCCGTAAAACAGTCCTTCTTCTCAGCGAATAAACATACAGCACAGTCAAGTTGGGACCTTTGCAACAGTTCAGTATTAATGGGAGTAGGTTGAGGCGCAATCCTTTAAAGTATCGCTAACCACTGTGGTGTTACCAATGGCGAATAGTCACTGCCACTGACTATATGAGGCAGAACATGAATTACCTTCGTTAGCACAGCCCCTGTCAGGGGAAGGATATCTGTCCAAGGGAGTCACCGGAGGCCTCTCTGTCACCAGCAATGCTTCGCCGGACTCTCCAGAGAAGTTCCGCTCACCAGTCTCCTCGACCTCAGAAACGGGCACCCAAGGAGTTAGAGCCCCCTCGGATTCCTCCACCCTCGCGGAACTCAGTCGAAGGTACTGAGCCCCAGGCATCCGCCATAGTACCTCACCCCAGGCTAAAGGTGCCTGAGATGGACTCCATCTCCCGCTCCGGCCAGGTCAAGGGCACCTGGGCCCGGAACACCAGCACCCAGGCTGAGGGTGCCTGAGTGCGGCCGTGTCCTCCGACTCCGAACTCTGAACCCCGTGGTAAGGGCGTCCGCCGCTTTTATCCCCTCTCCCTTTGCGTCACAGCGGGTTCCCCGCCCCACCGTACCAGCGCCAGGGGAGGACAGAAAGGCACAGTCTTGCGGTGTGGGCTCAACTCCGGCCAGGGCGACAATGCCACCTGCAGGCCACAGGGAACCTCACACCACCAGAGTCCTCCAAGAACCATAAAAGGGTCTCGGATTCCCTAGCAATCAGTGTATCTGGGTTACACTACCACCCAGATGCTTCCCTTAAATTCAAATACCTGCTACATTCGTTTTTGTGGGTGGTGGTGGTGGTTTTGGCAAAGTACAATATCTTTTATATTTTATTTCTATATGCATTTGTGCACCAAAAACGAACCTCTTCACCCTGGTTCACATTGATGCTACTTTGAAATCGCGCTACTTCACTTGAGCTAGCTCGATTTTAGGTATTACTTGATAGACATCTGTGTGGCTTCATACACAAATGTCTATTGAAGTCGCACCTGAAATCGGCAAAAGTAGTGCAGGAACTACTTTTGCAAATCGGTGCGGCGCCACAAAATAGGGGTTGCATCGATTGGAACAGTGCCATTGCCACCAATAGTCATGCGATTTGATTTCTGAAATTGCATGACAAATCGCCCCAATGTAAACATAGGCTTCAGCACACCTGCAAGTAAATGATAAAGGTGGAATCTTTATATATAACAGCTGTGGAGAATTGCAGGTAATGAATTCAGCTGGAGGATAGGCAGTGTTGTATGTGTCAGCTCTGGTTCACATTGGTGCGATTTGACATGTCGAATCGGTGGCAATTGTACTGTTCTAATTGGTGCGATTTGTATTGATATCAGTGCAGAAACCTGCACAGATGTCTCTGATGTCCCCTCCCCCCCTGCAGTCTAGACTGACATGCGGGAATGAAATCGTGTGAGTTCAGCTGAACGATTTCCTCCCGTTGTCAGTGTGCAGCAGGGCTCAAACTGGGCCTTTTGCCTTTGTAATTCATCTGCTGCTATGCCAGAGACACCATTTCTTATCAAACTCGCTTAAGTTTACCTTCAAATATGCAAATCTGTATTTCTACATATAATGATATCTGCAAATAATCAAAAATAATAAATTCTAATCTTGATGGAGATCAAATATTCGCAGCTGCAATCAACAGAGCGTGGTTTCACCTCCTGACCCGGAAATGAGTCATTGTAATCACCCGGAAGTTCCTGTGCTGGTCAGGATCTCCATCTAGGTGGACATGGCGAGCTCCCTCTTTAGCATAGAGGAGGTGCTGCTGATTTGCCGGGTAAGTGTAGGATATGTACTTGTGCTTACTCAAGGTGGGGGTAGATTTGGTGTGGGTGGGCTTCATTGATTTGTTTGGCATCACCACACATTTGCTTCTGGCCCATGTGCACACATCACTACTTCCTGCATTTGTTCTGCTGATGTAAATCAGTAAGGACTATGCAAGTATAAATGAGAGCTCCTTTCTATTAAAATATATATGACTTGATTCACAGTTGGGCGACTTTTCATGATACTCAAATGATAACCATTCATATCTGTGCTACTTTAAATCACACCAACTTCAAAGTAGTCCCTGCACTACTTTGGCCCCACTTTAATACGACTTGAGGTCCATAGACCTCAAGAATATACAGGCATTGCGCCAAGTCGCATCAAAATCGTGGCAAAATCATGCCAATTTAGGGTTGCAATAGTGGAAACAGAGCCTCATGTGACTTGAGGTACATAGGGCGCAATATTACACAGGCATTCCCAGAAGTTGGGGCCAAGGTGCAGCGACAAAGTGGCAGCAAATTAGTGTGACTTTCAGGTCGCAGCAGTGTGAAAGAGATTCAAGGATATCTTTGAATTTGGCCCTATTGTCACTTGTGCATCCTGAAAGTGGGGCAAATTTGTCCCTGCACTACCTTGATTTGACTTTAATGCGATTTGAGGTCCATACACCACAAGATTACACAGACATTGCTTCAAGTCATGGCAAAGCTGTGCAATTTTAAGGTCACACAAGTGCAAATGGGGCTTTATTCAAAGGTGTTATCATTTAATCTCATTAGGTTACTTTCACACTTATGTGACTTTCCATGCAGCTTTGGACCTCAGAGTCGCATTAAAAGTTACCCCCCATGAGTTCCATTCATATCTATGCAACTTCACCCATGTTCACATAGCTCTGAATTGACATGTCAAATTGCAGGCCAAATTGGCGCCTATTGACGGCAATAGAACTGTCCCAATTGGTGCGACGCCACACAGACTCCCAAAAGTAGTTCCTACACTACTTTGGGCGACTTCAGGAGGTAATTTCTTACCTCCCAACTTTTTGAGATGGGTATAAGGGACACCTATTAGCAAAAGTATGTAGGCATAGGACACACCTCCTAAAACGCCTTCTTAAAGGAGAATTATTCCCAAAAAATATATATTAGTTAAACCCCCAAGTGCTTTTTTTTTTTAACAATAATATCCCTTTAGATTGGCTTTGGGAATTTACAAACAAAGCAATTTAGAAATTAGATGAAAGGTTTAGTGCTGGGAAAGCCTTTTTGAAAGATAAAAATTGCATTTTATATAAAACTATACAGATCAGAACAAAATGAGGGACAAATGAGGAGGAAAGAGGGACAGAGGGACTTTGTTCCAAATCAGGGACAGTTTGGAAAATGCACTGATGTCTCTGAAATCGCTCACAAAGTCGGGCTGAGGCCCCTTTCACATTTGAGTGACTTTTCCTGCGACTTTGGTCATCAGAGTCGCATGACAAGTCATACCCCATGATTTTCAATGTGTACCATTTATATCTGTGCAACTTCAAGTCACACCGAATTCAAAGTAGTCCCTGTACTACTTTGGTCCGACTTTGATACGAGTTGAGGTTCATAGACCTTAAGTTTACACAGGCATTCCCTGAAATCGCAGAAAAAGTTTCAGATGGAAATTTGCGCGCCTTTCCCTGCGAATCCTGCATCCATAGACCTCAAGATTACATAGGCATTGCATAAAGTCGCATCAAAATCGCACAACTTTCAGGTCGCACAAGTGTGAAAGGGGCCAAGTCACTGTGCTGAGTACTATTATACCAGTGTAGTGGGTGTCAAATTTAGTGGGGTGTATCTGGGCTATAGATGGCCCAGATACATTGATTTTAGGGATTTATGGACACTTTGGAGTGTGGGAGGTATGAATGGTGTCATGTTCCCTGCGGTCCCTAGGTGGCGCTGTCACCTGGGACCGGGGTTGAACTGCCATTCTAGAGCTGTGCCCTTTTTGTCCTCTCGCAGCAGTAGTACGGCGGGGCAGGGAACCCGCTGTGCCTGCTGGGAGAGGATATAAAAGGGGGCGGACATCTTGCGCACGAGGTCCATTCCCCAGGCACCTTCGGCCTGGGGGCTGCTGCGGTTCGTCTGCGCCCAGGTGCCCTTGGCCTGGGCGCGTGGAGTCGAGTTCCATCCCAGGCACCTTCAGCCTGGGGTGAGGTACTTTACAGGGAGGCCTGGGGCCCAGTACCTTCGACTGGGTCCCGCAAGGGTGAAGCATTCCTAAGGTGCCCCCGGTATTGGGTGCCTGAATCCTGGGCGTAAGGGACCGGAGACGTGACCTCCCCAAAGAGCCAGCGCAGCATTTGCTGGTGCCGGTGGAGGCCTCTGGTGACCGTCCGGATGGATGTCTTCCTCTGACAGGGGTCGTTTGTTCTAAAGAAGGTACTTCATGTTCTCATGGTCTGTGGCAGAGACCCATCTTCATCAGGTCATCCAAGGCCTGTGGCAGGGGCCTCAACGTTCACCCAGGTCTGTGACAGGGACCAAATTCACAGTCGGTGGCAGCGACTGTGCGCCAAGCCTGTTTGCACTAAATGGAACAGGAGAAACGTATTCATTAGTTGTGCCTGGACCTACTCTTCCCTACACCTTGTCTGTTATTTTAAAGTTCAACCAGCCTACCTATTGATCAAAGCAAATAAAACAGAGTTGGACTTTTCATGGTGTGGAACTCATGTTACTGGAAGCTAAGTGTCCCTGTCAGTGACAGTGGCAATCATTCTCCACAGGAGAAGCTGAGGCTTCGGCCTAAAACGCAGAAGGTAAACGGTTTAGCTCATATCTCTGCATACTACATCAGAGAGCTGAGCTGGTGGTGTGCATCTTCCTCCCTTCTCCCAGATACCCCTAGACGAGTAAAACCAGCCACAGAGAGAGGAGAGAAGGTGGGGGAAGACCGCTACACCTTGAATATAAAGTAGTCCCACCATCGAACACTAGTAAACGTATGTTCTCAATATAATTGTGCTCAAATGGCTGAAAATCACACAAATGGTATCACCTACTGAAAGCTTACATTGTACACAGCAGCATATGCTGAAAAGAGGTGAACGCCTATTAGCCAATGCCACATCAGCATGAGCATGGTTGTTACTATAATATTAATGTCTGAAATGCAAAACATTATTGTATAGAATTAAACATTAGTAAATGTATTTTCTCTGTAGTTATGTGCTCAGCTCTGTAGCATAGTGGTATTCCCTGCTTCCCTCAAAGGTTTAAGCCATGAGTTTAAATCCTACTGACGGCATCACCTCATGAAAGTGTGCTTTTTACTCAGCAACATATCTCTTACATAGCCATGGAGCGGGTTTTCCGGATGACGTTATCGGATGGCCACAGAAGAAGAGCAGCTTTTTTTTTTATTAGCGGGTAACCGACTGCACGGAAGAACACAGCAGCGGGAGAAGACGGCGGTGGCAGGAGAGACGGCTCGGGGAGAAGAAACATCACACACTAGTAGATTTTTGTGCTGCGCTCAATAGGCTAGTGGTCAGCACTTCTACCTTGAAAAACTCAGGCTTTAACCACTTGCTTACTGGGCACTTAAACACCCCTCCTGCCCAGACCAATTTTCAGCTTTAAGTGCTCTCACACTTTGAATGACAATTACTCAGTCATGCAACACTATACCCAAATTATTTTTTTGTCCTTTTTTTAATACAAATAGAGCTTTCTTTTGGTGGTATTTTATCACCTCTGGGTTTTTAATTTTTTGCGCTATAAATGAAAAAAGACTGATTTTTTTTTTAAAAAAAAGCATTTTTCTTAGTTTCTGTGATAACATTTTGCAAATTATTAATTTTTCTTCATAAATTTTGGCCACAATTTATACTGCTACATATCTTTGATAAAAATAACCCCAAATTTTTGGAAATTATTTGGTCTGTGTGAAAGTTTTAGAGTCTACAAGCTATAGTGCAAATCATAAAAAATGTATCACATCTGATGTACTGATGGCCTATCTCATTTCTTGAGACCCCAACAAGCCAGGAAAGTACAAATTCCCCCCAAATAACCCCTTTTTGGAAAGTAGACATTCAAAGGTATTTAATAAGAGGCATGGTGAGTTATTTGAAGTTGTAATTTTTTCCCACTATTCCTTGCAAAATTACGTTTTTTATTTTGTTTTTTTTTCCTTAAAAATTTACATTGTAATAGTTTATTTCTCACATGGCTTGTGCATACCACAAATGACACCCCAAAATACATTCTGCTACTCCTCCTGAGTATTACGATACAACCTGTGTTGGACTTTTTTACTGCCTGGCCACATACAGAGGCCCAACATGCAGGGAGCACCATCAGGTGTTCTAGGAGCATAAATTACACATCTTACTAGTTGACTACCTATTACACTTTTGAAGGCCCTGGAGCACCAGGACAATGGAAACACCCACAAAATGACCCCATTTTGGAAAGCTAACACCCCAACGTATAATCTATGAGGCATAATGAGTCTTTTTAATGGTTTATTTTTTTCCAGAAGTTTTTGGAAAATATGTGGAAAAAAAATGAAACCGCATTTTTTTTTTTTACGCAAAGTTGTCCATTTATAAGATATTTCCAACACATAGCATGTACATAGAAAAAATTACACCCCAAAATACATTATGCTACTCCTCCTGAGTATGGCGATACCAAATGTGTGAGACTTTTACACAGCCTGTCCACATACAGAGGACCTACATTGAAGTAGCACCTTCAGGCGTTCTATGAGCATAAATTACACATCTCATTTCTCAACCACCTATTACACTTTTGAAGGCCCTGGAGCACCAGGACAATGGAAACACCCACAAAATTACTCCATTTTGGAAAGCTAACACCCCAACGTATAATCTATGAGGCATAATGAGTCTTTTGAACGGTTCATTTTTTTCCAGAAGTTTTTGGAAAATGTGGAAAAAAAATGAAAACGCATTTTTTTTTTTACGCAAAGTTATCCATTTATAAGATATTTCCAACACATAGCATGTACATAGCAAAAATGACACCACAAAGTACATTCTACTACTTCTCCTGAGTATGGCGATACCACATGTGTGAGACTTCTACACAGCCTGGCCACATACAGAGATCCAACATGCAAGGAACACCGTCCGGTGTTCCAAGGGCACATAGCATGCACTTACCAAGAATTACACCCCAAAATACATTATGCTGAGCAAAGTGTAAACAAAAGATTACCTGTGGTTTTAGTAGCGCAGTTCTACACAGCAGGATAGCACTGGTCCAGGAAGCAGGCAGGGACTTGGTCAGCAATGGCATACACAATTGTCCAGGTAGCAGGCAGGGATGCTGTCCATAAACAGTCCAGGGTCAGTGCAGGCAGAGATATTGTCAGCAGTGCCAAAAATATTGGTCCTGGTAGTAGGCAGGAACATGTGGTGTGGTCAGTGCGACAGGCAGAAACATAATGGAAGTAAGTCCTACAGGCAGCAGGCAGAAGTAGGGCCTCGATCAGGACAGAATGGGGACAGGGGTAGAGGCTTCTCTTACCCAAATCTCTTTGAAGCCTCTGAGTCTCCAGACCCTAATCTAGGATGAGAAAACAAAAAAAAATGTTTTCTTCATCCAGAAAATATTTTCTGGAGCCCCTCACATATGTGAGACCCCTGTGTTGAATCCCACTAGTCCAGTAGCAGGGTACAAGATCAGTCCATGAGGCAGGCAAAAGCATGGTCAAACAGTCCAAGGTCAGTTCCAGATCAGGCAGAGGTTTTACAGAATCGTTAGGCAGAAGCATGGTCGAATAACAAGCCGGGGTCAGTTACAGAGCAGGCAGTGGCATAAGGGGTGTGAAGGTGTGTGAAGGCAGAAACTGAGGATTACGTTTACCATACTTCACTAATAATTTAGTGAAGTATGGTAACGGCGAAAACAGTCTACTACACAGAGGCCTGGTTGGGAAGGACATTGGGGACAATAATAAATGGTGTCTCGTCTGACTCCTCCACTGGTACACACCTTACATTTTTTTTGACGTCGTCGGCCTGTTGCTGTGGGAGGGACTTTATCGGGAAAGTGACGTTCGGCGAGTCGACTTATAACATCTGATCGGATGTTTTGGGGTGGGCCGTTCGGGAATATAAGGGCAGTGACAAGGTCCCCCTGGTAGCCAAGGAAGCGTTTGGGGTTTTGGGTGAAGTTGCGGTATATGATATACAAATTGTATATGGCCAATTGAAAAAAATAAATTGCAACTTTTTTGTACCAATGGTATGTCCGTCTTGTGGTAAGGTAGGGTTCGAGCATAAACAAATTGTAGTCCTGGATGCATGTGGGCTTTCGGATGGGGCCATTCCTTCTGGGGAGTTCCACAAAGGTATCATTGTGGATGGAAGATAACATGTATACATCCCTTCTGTCCCTCCACTTCACTGCCAGTACCTCCTTGTTTCTCAGGACTTGCCGATTCTCCTCTTCTCAGCTTCTTATTTACAAGACTTTGAGGAAAGTCCTTCTGATTCTTTCTGACGGTGCCACATGCTGGCGTCTGCATCCGGTGAAGGTTGTGGAACAGGGGAAGTGATGAGTAGAAGTTATCTACATACAGATGGTAGCCTTTTTCCAGTAGGGGGTATATGAGGTCCCAAACAATTTTCCCACTTGATCCCAAGTAGTCTGGGCAATTAGGGGGATTCAGCTGGCTGTCCTTCCCTTCGTACACTAAGAAGGCATACGTGTGGGGCGTGACCAAGATGGCGACCGGGCTAGACGTCTAGGAGCGGAGCTCTGCACCAACGGAGGGGATTTCATCCTGTTACATTATCCTGACCTGGCTCAGAACTCTCTAACCTTCCTGGCCGGCTTGTGTTCATGGGCCTGCCTCACAAGAACAGAGGGGGAACTCGTAAATCACAACGCACGGGAACCCCGGCCCGATACTCTGGCTTGGCTGCACACGTGGAGGTCACATCCAACATGGCGACACAAACCCCTGAGGCAGACCCGGCTCTCACTGAGAGTGCTAACTTCACGGCACTTAGGCAGGCCATCAATGGATGTCAGGCTGCGCTCACCACAAAGATTGATTTGTTGCAGATTGAAATGGGCCTTATGAGACAGGATTATGAAAAGATTCGCCGGAGGGTGGATGAGGCTGAGAGCCGAGTGGGGGACACGGAGGAGACGGTTAGGGATCATACTGCCACCCTTCATACTGACCAGGTCCGGCTGAAGCATTTGGAGGCTAAATCTGAAGACGCCGAGAACCGTAACCGGCGCAATAACTTAAGGTACATTGGCCTACCTGAGGGGACTGAGGGCCCTGATGTTCCCAACTTCACTGAACGCCTCCTCCGCACGCTTTTCCCCCAGGCACCCTTCTCCTCTCACTTCGTAGTGGAGAGGGCTCACAGGATGCCTCCTACCTGCGGGCCTCCGGGGACACCTCCGCGCACGCTCATTTTCAAGCTGATGAACTTCCGAGACCGGGACCTCATACTCCGTGAGTCGCGGAAGACGGATGCCATTCGTCATGAGGCTGCCCGCCTCATGTTCTTCCCGGACTTCTCGGTGGACACTCAAAAGCGGCGGAAGTCCTTTGATGCGGTAAAGCAGTCCCTTCATTCCCGCAACATCAAATACAGCATGATGTTCCCGGCGCGCCTGCGGATGGTTGATGGAGAGGCAGTCCGGTTCTTCACTACTCCTGAGGACGCAGCGCAATGGGTGAATACCCTCCCCCGTGGATGACCTGGAGACCTGGGCAGCCTCGATCGGGTCCGCACACTAAGTGAATACCTGCTTTGTGACTATATTTTTATTATCCCCCTTTATTTGCCCCTGGGAGCCGGGGACACCTCCACCGGAGATCTGGTGCCCCCCTCTTTTCTTCTATCCTGCTGGCGGGCCATGCCCATTCCCCCCGAAACCTTCTGGACTTGCTTGGGGGTTGGACGTGTGGCTGGACGTGGGTGACTGCCCTTGATTGACCCCTGACTCTAAGGACAATGGTCCGGTATCCTTCCCTGGAAACCTGTGAGTATTCCATTTTTCGGTGCCGTAGTCCCGAGTTTGCAGTCACCCCCCTGTCCCTGCTGGTTCATCCGGCCCTGTGTGTTCTCGGCTCAGCCAGGCTGCAGGACCTTAGGGACCATCCTGGACACTCGCTAGTGCCTCGCTCTGTTCGTTTGCATGGCCTGGAACATCATGCAGGCAGCACAAGTTTGTACCCCTGGCTCAGCCAGGAGATTTTTTCTTATTTTTTGTTTGTCCCGCTCTGTTGGCGGCATCTCTGCAATACGTCTATGCACCTAGTGCCCGGGTGCTCATCGCCTACTTGACTTATGTTCGCGACCCTTTGTGGTTATTAACCATTTTTGTTGGGGGGATCCAAGTGCACCCTAGTTGTAATGGTTGCACAGGGTGGGGGTGGAGTTGGGATTTATGTTTTTTGCTTTATGTTGCCTCTGTTTTTGTTCCCTTTTTTTTTTGTTCTGTGCTAGAGTTTCAAGGAATGTTAATTTTACATATGACGCAGGTTCTGCAGCCTTCTCTGCGGCTGCTGGGGGGCTGTCACTGGCGGGGTTCCTCCCCGAGGGCTATTTTTATTGATCCAGCTGCAGGGCCGAGGCCCCTAATTATGTCCCAATGCCATCCCTTATGGCCCCCCTGACAGTGATTTCATGGAACGTCCGGGGGATGAACTCCAAAATCAAACATGCCCTGGTCTTTAAATTTCTTAAACAGTACTCACCTGATATCTGCATTCTGCAAGAAACTCATCTTGTGGGCGGTCGGGTCCTTGGCCTCAAAAAAACGTGGGTTGGCCACTACTACCACGCTATTTACTCCACCCATGCTAGGGGGGGTTAGTATTCTAGTCCGTAAATCCCTCCCCTTTATACTCTTGGACCTGCATCTGGATCCCGAGGGTAAATATGTGGTAATCCACGCAAATGTTGACGGCATGCTTCTGCTGCTGGCGGGACTGTATAATCCTCCCCCAGCCTCCATTGGACTCCTCAATAAGATCGCACAGATAGTGGCGTCACACTCGGTCAGTGCGGTGATCTTAGCTGGGGACTTCAATATGATACCATGCCCACATATGGACAAATTGACGCCAGATCCGGTTATGGATTCTCCACTCTCCCGTTGGGCGCTGACTATGGGCCTGACGGACAATTGGAGATGGAAGTAACCTGGGATGAGGAGCTATACTTGTAGTTCGGCTACATACACGGCTATGTCACGAATTGACCTTATCTATGTCAGCAGCCCTGTTTTAGCCAAGGTGCGGGAGGTGTCTATCCTCCCTAGGGGGATCTCAGATCATGCCCCCGTCCTCATGAGGCTTCAAATCAGGGTGGCTCCGGGTAGTTTCCTATGGCGTCTATCTAGATACTGGGTCTCGGATGAGCGTGTCGAACTGGAGATGGACTCGGCCATTACGGAATACTGGGCTCCCGACCCTGCTGGGACGGAGACGCCTGCCCGCTGGGAAGCATTCAAAAGCCATATGAAACAGCAATATTGGTCCGCTATTGGGGCGGCACGCTCGTCCTCCCAGGCTTCACTTGCCCAAGCTGAGGATGCTGCCCAGAGGTTGGAGGCTGAGTATGTTGAGACTGGGGAGGAGAGTCAGAGGAGGGACCTGCTCGTGGCTATGAGGGAGGTTCAGATCCTTAGGCTCTCGGCAGCGAAGAAGCAAATACGGTATCAATCTCAGAGGATATTCAAACAGGGTGAGAGGTCGGGTCGTATGCTTGCCTGGCTCTCCAGAAAGCCCGCAGATGCCACCCATGTTGCAAACATTAGGGACGGATCGGGGAGGTTGCTCTCAGACCCGGTAGACATAAATGCGTGCTTCGCGGCCTACTACGGTGAGCAGGGCCGCCATCAGGGGGTACAGGCAGTACACCTGTAAGGGGCCCGGATGGCCCCCCCTTTTTTTTTTTTCTTTTTTTTTTCTTTTTGTAAGGGGCCCAGAGGTCCCCAGGGGCCCGGAGTTCCCCAGGGCCCCAAATGTCAACCCCCCTTTTTTGTATTTTTTTTTTTTATAATTTTTTTTATTATTAATTTTTTTATTTAATTTTTTTTAAAATTTAAAAAAAAAAAAAATTATTTATTTTTTGTAAGGGGCCCAGAGGTCCCCAGGGCCCGGATGGAAACCTCCCTTTTTTATTTATTTTTTATAAAAATAAATTATATATTTTTTTATTACATTTTTTTTTATTTTTTTTTTTTTATTTAATTTTTATTTTTTTGTAAGGGGCCCAGAGGTCCCCAGAGGCCCGGAGGTCCCCATGGCCCCGGATGGAAACCTCCCTCCTTTTTTTTTTATAAAAATGATTATTATTTTTTTTTTTTTTTTTATAATTTTTTTTTTGTAAGGGGCCCAGGAGGTCCCCAGGGCCCTGGATGGCAACCCCCCTATTTTTTGTTTTTTTTGTGTTCGTCAGCACCCAAACCCCCTGCTTCTCAATTCGTGGCACCCCCCCGCTTCTCAATTTGCTCCATAGGGGCCCCCCCATGTCTGAAGCTGTGTAAGGGGCCCCAAAATTCCTGATGGCAGCCCTGACGGTGAGTTATACTCCTCCAGGGTAGATTATACCCCTGTAGAACTCCAATCCTTCCTTGACAATATCCACTTTGCCACTCTATCGGCGGAGGCACGCTTGTCTTTAGAGGCCCCTATCACTTTGAAGGAGGTTCGGGTGGCTGTGACCTCACTGGCTATCCGACTTAGGGGGGCCATGGTGACCTCTCTTAGGGATGGTTCACTACCCCCTTCTATGATGCGTGCGGTGATCGTGGTCATTCCCAAGCCTGGGAGGGACCCCGAGCTTTGCCCGTCATACAGGCCTATTTCACTGTTGAACGTGGATGCTAAAATTCTCACTAAAGTGCTGGCCAACTGCCTTAATGCAGTGATACTTTCTTTGGTTCATGGGGATCAGACGGGATTTATGCCGGGCAAGGGTACCGATATTAATTTGAGGAGGCTGTTTACAGTGATAGATCGGGTGGCTGGGAGGGGGGGGTGATAGCGTCATTGGATGCTGAAAAGGCCTTTGACTCAGTGGAGTGGGACTATCTGTGGAATGTACTTCAGAGATTTGGTCTAGGTCCCACCTTTATATCATAGCTTCAGATGCTGTATTCTGCCCCGACTGCTCAGGTCTGGACGGGTGGCCTTCTTTCTTCTCCATTCCCACTTCACTGAGGTACACAGCAGGGTTGCCCCCTCTCCCCAGCCCTGTTTGCTCTTACCATCGAACCCCTGGCGATCCTCCTTCGGTCCTCCTTAGTGGTTTCTGGCATACCGGTCCATCCCATTGTTGAGAATGTGTCCTTATATGCCGACGACACCCTCCTCTATCTTAGGGATCCCCACCAATCTTTGTCGGCAGCCCTGGAATTGATTGATTCATTTGGTAAATTCTAAGGGGTCAGAATAAACTGGGATGAGTCGGTCATATTCCCCCTAAATTCAAAAGAGCCCCCCGGACCTGCCTGCCCCTCTCCAGTGGGTAGATAGCTTCAAATATTTGGGTATACAGATTCATAGGCACCTACCACGATACTTGGAGTCTAATGTCCACCCAGTCCTTCAGAAGCTTATACAGAGGAGCTTGGTTTGGAGGTCTTTGCCACTCACCCCTGTAGGCCAGGTCAATCTACTAAAAATGTCCTTTCTCCCCAAGTTTTTATACGTCTTTAGGAACTCTCCGGTCAGTATCCCTAACTCCTTCTTTGTGAAATTGGAACAAACAGTCAGTTCATTTATATGGCAAGGGTCAGTGCCGAGGGTGGCTAGGTCCACTCTCCAGCTCTCTCTGTTGGGGGGTGGTCTTGCTCTTCCCAACTTTAGGAAATATTATTGGGCCGCGATCCTAGTATCTGTGAGGTGGTGGTTCACTCAAGATCAATCTAACCCCTCAGTCAATTTAGAGGCAGCTATATTAGGATCATATTCTGAATTAAGCAACTTAGTTTACAGAGGCCCTAGATCCAGCACACAAATTACTATCCCTATGAGGACCACGTTAAGAGTGTGGTGACAAGTCTCGAGGCTTCTCGAGGAGATGCAGACGTTCTCTCCCCACACTTCTCTGTGGAGCAATCCATTCATGCCCCAATTGAGGACTGTGCCTGACCCTCAGTTGTGGGCCGGGTACGGGGTGCGAACACTAAGAGACGTCATGCCTGAGGGACGCCTGCTCTCCTTTAGTACGCTGAAGGGTAAATTTGGGTTGCCCCCATGGATGTATTTTAGGTTCCTGCAGTTGAGGCATGCCCTTAGGGCGCAGTTCCCAGGGTCTATTAGAGTTGAGCCCCACAGGGTGGAGAGGCTGCTTACATCCCGCTTTGTGGACAGGACGTTATCCTCCATCTATCTCCGCCTTACCTGTGCAGAACGCTCTGGGGTCTCCAGGGCCTTTTCGGCCTGGCAGCGGGACCTCCCGGCACTAACTGAAGAGGATTGGTCTGAGGGCTTACAGCAGTTCATTCCCCTCATGATCTCTGCACGGGACAGATTCATACAGCTAAAATTTCCTCATAGGGTGTATTATACACCTCAAAGACTTGCTATCGTACCTCTGACAATCAATGTCCTAAATGTAGGGGAGAGGTTGGTAATTACATACACATGTTTTGACTGTGCCCACGGGTGCAGGCATTCTGGGGGTCAGTGGCTGCTGACATAGGTTCAATTAGTGGGATATCTGTTGGGCTTGATCCCCTGGTACTATTGCTAGGTATCACAGATAATCTGCCCACGACTACACATAAAAAGCTGTTCATCTTTTATGCTGCATTTTATGCCAGAAAGGCTATTCTACTCCAGTGGAAAGCCACAGAGCCTCCTCGGGTTACTGTCTGGAAAGACTTGGTAAACACAGCTCTGCCGTTGTATAAACTGACGTACATGGGACGCAATTGCCCTAAAAAATTTAATAAAAATTGGGCAGCGTGGGTGGCGGCTAGGCATCTCACGCTGTGATTTCAGGTGGTGGACCTCATCCCGGTCCTCCTCTTCTGGCCCAGCCTGATGACCCTGATTCCCCTTTTTGGTAGAGACAGACAGAGATGTGTTCACTCCCCCCGCCCCCCCTTACACCCCTTCTTTTTTTTCTTCCCCCCACCCCCCCCATTCCCCTGTTCCCTGTCAAGTTGATAGCAAGAGACAAATTTGATGGTTACACCTTGTCGGTTTTTGCTGGACTGCTCGCTCCTTAATTTTTCTCTACGATTTTCCCTGCTGTCAAGTTGCTTATTGTCTTTCATTGTAAAAATGTATATGATTACCATGTAACTGATTGAATATCTCAATAAACATTCCTTCTGTAAAAGAAGGCATACGTGTACCCTGTGACTCTGTCACATAATTTATATACCTTCACACCATAGCGGGCCCTTTTGCTGGGAATGAATTGTTTTATTTGAAGCCTGCCACTAAATTTAATAAGGGACTCATCCACACATATGTGCTGGTCCGGGGTATATAACTGGGGGAATTTTTCTGAAAAATAATTCAATAAGGGCCGAATTTTGAAAAGCCTGTCAAGATTTGGGTGATTTCGGGGAAGGCACTGGGTGTTATCGTTAAAATGTAGGAATCTCATTATCATGAAGTATCTGGTTCTGGGCATTACGTTGGAGAATATTGGCATGTGGTAGATGGGGCATTTTGACCAAAAGGAACGCAAAGTGTTTTTTGGGTTGAGTCCCATACAAAACGTGAGGCCTAAAAAAATCCTCAACTGTTAGGTCTCTCCACTCGTAGGGACGGGCATAATATGCTGTAGGATTGTTCAAAATAAAATTGTTGGGCATATAGATTGCACTGGGTCACAATGTTGGATAGCATGTCCTCAGTAAAAATAAGATCAAAAAAATCGATTGGGGAAAAATTCTCTGTGTCCACCTGCACTCCTGGCTGGGCAGTGAAAGGGGGAATGTTGGCTTCTCCTGAATTAGGAGGAAGCCACAAGGTGTTCTGAAGGGCATAGGGAAGGTTCGCATGGGTCCTTGGCCTTTCTTTCCGAGGCACTGCGGTGCTGGTGGATGGCACTGCAGTGCTGGTGGATGGCACTGCCTCCTCACCAGTACGCCTTCGTTTGGCGGGCCGACTATCTTCCTCCTCTGAGTCACTCAGTGTTGCACTACTGAGGACTGGCTCATAATTGACGTCCGACTCAGAATTGGAAAGGGAATCTGAAAGAGAGAGCTCCACATTGCTCTCGTCGGGCGTAGAAAGAATTTGGTATGCCTCCTCGGCGGAAAATACTCTTTATGACATGGTTGCTGGTGAGGTGGCACAGATGGGCACTGATGAGGCGGAACAGATGGGCACTGATGAGGCGGAGCAGATGGGCACTGATGAGGCGGAGCAGATGGCCACTGATGAGGCGGAGCAGATGTGCACTGACTAATTGCACAGATGTGCACTGACTAATTGCACAGATGGGCACTGATGAGGCAGAGCAGGTGGGCACTGGTTGGCGGCACAGATGGGCACTGATTGGCGGCACAGGTGGGCACTGGTGGGCACTGATGTGGCACTGGTGGGCACTGAGGTGGCACTGGTGGGCACTGATGAGGTGCACAGGTGGGTACTGATTGCACAGGTGTTCACAGACGGCACAGATCCCTATAGTCACTGGGGCACTGTATGGGCACTGTATCACTCACTGTTTCACTCACTGTGTCACTTGCAAATGACAATGTAACAGATCGCTCTCCCTCCTCACACCCGGTCTCTGTGTGAGGAGGGAGAGCCGGCAATGAGAGATGATCTCATATGTTTACATTTGAGATCATCTCTCATTGGCCGCACAGATCGCATAGTAAATGGCCACTCTGATTGGCCATTCACAGCGATCTGTAAGTGCTTGTGTCCAAGGGACACAGGCAGCATAGAATTTCCCCGCTGTGCGCTCGGGAGCGCGCGTGGGGAACGAGGAAAGGGGAGGCCGTAAAATGACAGCCTCCCAGATTTTCAGGTCTGCGCTGAAGCCGTCATTCGGCTATAGCGCGGGCCTCAAGGAGTTAAAGCACTCATGGGTTCAAATCCCACAGAGAGATACTAAAAGATTGAATTGGTGAAAAAAAGGCAAATGCCTATTAGCCAATTAGCCAAAGCAGCATATGCTGAAAATAGGTGAATGACAATTAGCCAATGCACTTTTATTCAATAATATTATGGTGTGGAATTCCAAACATCACACACTAGCTAACGGCAGTTTACATTTCTTTGTTTGTTTATTTTAGGTTGGCTGGTATTTGAACTTGTACCATGAGAGATGTGGAGACATCTCAGCAGACCACTAAGCCATTGTGCTAAGTACAAGACCTGCATAATAGTGTAGTATGATTGAAGAATGAACATAAATAATTACCGCTTTATAGCCACCTAAATAAAAAAAATAAAAAAATGAAAACAACAACATACAACAAATAGGTAACCTACATGTAACTTTACAGAATAGCAGACATTACTATGTAATAATCATTCATAACTGCATTCGTTAGCAAAAGAAGGAAAAAAACTAGGAATACTAATTGCACACAAGGTAGAGCACATCTCACACAAAAATGTTTCTTTCACATACATGGATCATGGTTACAGTGCAGTGCTATATAATAACTTAGTGGAGATTGGCATTTGCATGTATGCGGATTCGCTAATTAGCGATGATTCCATATTTACTAACACTTGTTTGCTGCTAATAGCGCTCTTTTTCATTCGCAAATTTGCGCGTTGAATTTTTAATTGGCTAAAATGTGAGCTATTGTTTGCAATAGTGCTCAGTACATCCTGGAGTTATAGCAAATCACCCCCTATGAGTTCTTATTTAAAACAATCAATTAAATTAATCTTGATAATTTTTTTTTACGCATATAGATATTCATTTTGTGTAACTATGCCAGGTGGTCCTCTCTACAAAGGGAGGGGATCATGCTCTGCTTCAAAATGTTACTGTATTTGTTGGCATTCATGGTTCCCTCAATTAAATATAGCTCCCCAGTTCCGACAGCAATCGTGGAAGCAACTGACAACTATGATGTGACACTATTCACCCAAATAAAAAGGGAGGGGCAATATTCCTTTAAATTTAAAAAAATAATTAATTGATAAATAATTGATATTAATTTATTTAAAATTATTTTTTTTTTTAAATAAAACAATATATGTTTTTATTTTATATATAGTTCTATATATCAATAGTTAAACAGATTTAGCTTTACATTTTTAGATTGATTGCATTATATATCTACAGAGATATATATATATATATATATATATATATATATATATATATATATATTGTGAGGGGGTTAACTCGGTAGCGGGTGTGTGTGACCCCCTGGTTGGGCTCCCCACACAAAAACAGGGCCAGCAGACGGAGGTTGTGGTTTTCAAAATCAAAAGGTGCGGTTTATTTCTCTATGTACAGTGACAAAAACACAGCAAAGCCAAAAAGAAACATAAACAAAATAAATCCTGGTCAGTTTGACCTCTGACTAAACATGCAGGTTTCCTAAACTAACAACTGGGATCAGCCTGGTGCTGTCCTAGTCCCTAAGTCCCTGGTTTAGTAAAAGTCCAAACAAATAGCCACACAGGCTTTGCCTCACCGCACAGGGGTTCACTCTCCCTAGACAGTCCACACAGGTCTGGTTCCAGGCATGAGCAAACACCTAATGAATCTGGGAGTTTTTATAGAGGCCTTTAAATGAGCTGACAAGCTTCAGCTGGTCTCATCAACTCCCTGCCTGCACGACGCCCAGCCCTCTCCCTAGAGGTATGAGTCATCCATGAGCCCACTAGCCTCAGCTGGGCTTCATCAACTCCCTAGTTGTATAAGTCGGCATAAAGCCTGAATCTGGGAGAAATATATCTACCCCCCTGGATGCAACCAGGTGACTTTACCTTCCTGCTGTCACAATATATATATATATATATATATATAATCAATATATCTATAGATAAATGTGTCTATCCATATACCGTATATATTTATATATATGACTCTCTCTATATAATCTATCTCTCTCTCTCATATATATATATATATATATATATATATATATATAGCTCTTCTATATATTCAATTAGTGTGACTATACTGTACAACTTGGCTATACAACTATACAACCTGACTTACAGATCGTTCTCCATGTATATTTAGTTACTGCTTCCTGGTGTCCTGTCTAAAACTGTCCCCGACACTATCCGATGAGACAGTTCTAGGCAGAACATCGGTGTACACTGTGAATAAATTTACTTTGTTTCCATAGAAACCAAAATCAAAAAAGAGGCTTGAATATTGTGAGACTAAATCGCACGCGCGGGATTTCTGAGCCCAGGCGGAACTGTGGGCCGAAACGAAAATGAAAAAAAAAAAAACAGGAAGACCACAACGAAGATGGCGCGGAGTTACTACAAAAAGAATACTTTACAAAAGAGAAAGAATATACGGTAAGAATAAATTTTTTCATCAAACTATAGCGATCAATCGCTTTGAAATTACTTGATAATTACAATTATGTTATTTGTAATTAAAGTATATTAGGGTTTACAACCGCTTTAAGGGGAACCCAGCGCCAAAATTAAAACATCCATACCAGACCCTTATCCGAGCACGCAACCTGGCAGGCCACAGGAAAAGAGGGGGCCCCCCTCCTGAACCGTACCAGGCCACATGCCCTCAACATGGGGAGGATGTCCCCATGTTGATGGGGACAAGGGGATGTTGATGGGGACAAGGGCCTCATCCCCCACAACCCTAGCCCGGTGGTTGTGGGGGTCTGCGGGCAGGGGGGTTATCGGAATCTGGAAGCCCCCTTTAACTAAGGGGAACCTCAGATGCCGGCCCCCCCCATGTGAATTGGTAACGGGGTACATTGTACCCCTACCATTTCACCCAAAAAAGTGAAAAAAAAAACCACATACACAGCTTGGGACAAGTACTTAAAAAAAAAAAAATTCCAGCTCCGTAATCCTTCTAGTCCGACCCGCCGCTATGAACGATACTGCCTCCATAGGAGGCACCCGGACGAATGACGCGCGAGCCGTCTGACAGCTCTTAAGTAACCGAGGGTGGGGCCACCCGTGACGTGGACGGGTGACCCTGCCCCCCTCTGACGCAATGGGGGTTCCCCGTGACTCGTCAGAGGGGGCAGGGTCACCCGTGACACCACGGGGAAGCCGCCGGAAACCCCCGTTGCGTCAGGGGGGGTCACCCATCCACGTTACGGGTGGCCCCGCCCTCGGTTACTTAAGAGCTGTCAGACGGCTCACACGTCATTCGTCCGGGTGCCTCCTATGGAGGCGGTATCGTTCATAGCGGCGGGTCTGACTTGTAGAAGGATTACGGCGCTGGAATTGTATTTTTTATTAAAGGACTTGTCCCTAGCTGTGTGTTTGTTATTTTTTTACTTTGTCACTTTTTTGGGTGAAATGGTAGGGGTACAATGTACCCCGTTACCAATTCACATGGGGGGGGCCGGCATCTGGGGGCCCCCTTTGTTAAAGGGGTCTTCAAAATTCCGATAAGCCCCCCGCCCGCAGACACCCACAACCACCGGGCAAGGGTTGTGGGGATGAGGCCTTTGTCCCCATCAACATGGGGACATCCTCCCCATGTTGAGGGCATGTGGCCTGGTACGGTTCAGGAGGGAGGGGCGTTCTCTTGCCCCCCCTCTTTTCCTGCGGCCTGCCAGGTTGCGTGCTCAGATAAGGGTCTGGTATGAATTTTTGGGGGAAACCCCACGCCATTTTTTTTTATTGGTGCGGGGTTCCTCTTAAAATCCATACCAGACCTGAAAGGTCTGATATGGATTTTAAGGGGGGCCCCTACGCCATTTTTTTTTAAAATTTGGCACAGGGTTCCTCTTAATATCCATACCAGACCTGAAGGGCCTGGTAATGGAATTTTGGGGGACCCCCACGCATTTTTTTTTTTTTTTGGTTCGTTTTTTTCAATGACTTTTATCTGTATTGCCGGGACCCGACAATTCATTATAGCCGCGAGTGAGTTTTAAATGACTTTTTTTTCCCCTTTACAAATGTCATTTTGTGCAGGGACTTTTCTAAGCATGGGAAACATGCGCTACTTTACAGGCATACTATAGACACCCCCCAGGTACGAAATTTTAAGGAATATTTCACTTTTATTGTTTCACTTTAAGAATTATTAAAATCACTGCTCCCAAAAAAACTGCCGTTTTTAAAACTTTTTTTGCATTGATACTGTCAGGTCACCTACGGCCAGGTGACAGATGCACACCGTAGGGGGACAGGAGTGCACCGCAAGGTAGTGATCCCTATGGCTGACTGCTGCGGATAGGAAACTGGGTGGTTGTGGAAAGCGGGACCAGAGGAGCACAACCAGGATCCTATAGGAAGCTAGAGCCAAGATTCCCCAGGGCGCGGAGTCTAAGACCCAGCAGGTCTTCTCCAGAGCCTCTAGTGGTGAGGATGTTATGCTGCAGGCTGGGTCCAGGTCGCGGCCCCTAGAGTCTCCTAGCTCACGCCCCGTAGGATAAGGGGACAAGAGGGGAAGCAGCAGCACAAGATATAAGAGTAATGAATAACAAGCTGAAGATCAAGGGCCACAAGCAGACAAGGATAACGAAAGACAAGCCGAAGGTCAAGGGTCACGAGCAGACAGGGATAGTTGGGGACAAGCCAATAACGTAACAGAGAGACAGACGTAGCACACGGCAGGCAGGAACCCAAACACACAATGCCTAACAAACACGTTGATCAGCAAAGCAGGCTTGCAGTGCACAGGTTAATATAGTGTTCTGTGATAGGGCCTGGGGTAGAGTCAGGCTGGGAGGAGATTATAAAGGAAGCCAGGTGAAAGGGTTCTGGCCTCTAAGATGAACACATGGGAAGGAAGGTAAGCTGACAGACAAACACTACTGCATATCCATGACAGTACCCTCCCTCTTATGGGCCCTCCCCCGCCTGGGCCCAGGCTTAAAGGGAAATCTCAGATGAAACCTCTTCAACAGATGAGGTGCAACGACATCAGATGCAGCGATCCAAGACGCCTCCTCAGGACCAAAACCTCTCCAATGCACAAGGTACTGAAGAATACCTCTGCAGAGCCGAGAATCCAGAACTTGTCTAACCTCGTACTTTAGATTATCCTCAGAGACCAGAACCGAGGTAGGGAGATGACAAGAAGATCTATTGAGGACCAAAGGCTCTCTAGGAATAAGCAAGGGCATGAGGGGATCAACAAAAATCTGAGGAGGGTCCCCTAGACCCTTAAAGATGAACTGGTCATCTAGCACAGGACCATCAGACTGGGCAGATGTCAGTGGAACCCTGAAGTCAGGTTGGTTAGAAGGTGACATGTCACAGGAGTCAAGCTGAATAGCTGAAAGACAAGCAGAATGTCCTGAACAAGAAAAAGTAGGCGGCTCACTGGGCATGGGCTGGACTGGCATAACTAGTACAGAGGCCGAGTGAATAGCAGAGTCAGGTGTAGCGACTACCTGAATCGCATCGCAAGACGTAGCGACTGCAGGACTTGTAGACAAGCTAGCCTGGCTGTGCGTCCAACGGTGATTAGGGACAGAGAAATGTAAATGGTTATGTGACCTGGAATGAATGACCGGCTCAGGTTCACAGGGGGCAACCTTGGGTAGGCAGGACGAGGAACAGGAGGAACCCCAAGCCAGGATCTGTCCAGTAGTCCAGTCCACATGAGGAGAATGGAGCTGTAACCATGGGAGACCCAAAATTATAGGCGTTGAGGCCTTGGGTAAGATAAGGAAGGATATCCACTCCTGGTGGAGTGTCCCTACCGACATCTTAACAGGGAGGGTCTGGAAGCGGATAGGTCCCCCTGGGAGAACAGTACCATCTATCGCCAAGACCACCAATGGCGTGGTGAGGGGAAAAAGAGTAAGTCTCATGGACGATGCGATTTCCCAGTCCATGAAATTACCAGCGGCTCCGGAATCTAGATATGCTGAGACCGAATGAGAAGAAGCACCAACATGAAGGAACACAGAAAGCAGAAGACGAGAAGGGGAAGGTGATATTTCTGGGTCCAATACTCCACTTTCCAGATGAAGTGGACCCGAACGTTTTTCTGGACAAAGAGAGCAAGTGTCACGAAAATGGCCTTTGCCCCCACAGTAAAGACACAGACCAAGAGTTCTGCGCCTAGCACGTTCCTCGGGGGATAGCCTGGTCCGACCCAGCTGCATGGGTTCCTCAGCTGGTAGGAGATGCTCTACGGGTCGAAGAGAGGGGAGCTCAGGCTGACTAAGAACCAAGGAGTGCTGGCGTTGCTTTTCTAGGGTCCTCTCCTGAAAGCGAATATCGATCTGGTTACACAAGGAGATAACTCCGCCCAGATCAGTGGGGATGGTTCTTCCTGCTAATTCATCCTTCACTCTATCAGAGAGGCCATGCAAAAAGGTGCGACTAAGGCCTCATTGTTCCAGCTCAACTCAGCCGACAGTATGCGGAAATGAAGGGCATACTGTCCCACTGAAGCAGACTCTTGGCGGAGACGTAGAAGGGCGCTGGCCGCTGAAGAGACACGAGCCGGTTCTTCAAAGATATTCCTAAAAAGTTTCAAGAAGCCAGACAGGCTAGAAACCACTGGATCATTCAGTTCCCACAGAGGGGCTGCCCAGGCTAAAGCTTCACCGGAGAGGAGGGAAATTATATAGGCTACCTTTGCCCTATCAGACAGAAAGTTTTGAGGCTGAAGCTCGAAATGAATCGTGCATTGGCTAAGGAACCCCCTGCAGGCCTTGGAGTCCCCAGAGAAATGGGACGGAGCTGGCAGTTGTAGTGAATGTGTGGCTGCGACTGCGACCTGAATAGGTGCAGCCGCTGGTAGCGGTTGAGGTTGTTGAACCAGAGGTCCTAATGAGGCCTGAACCTTTTCAAAACGGGACGCCAAATCCTGAAGGAATCGCATGACCTGGGTCTGATTAGATTCCTGGGTCTCAAGTCTGCGGACTATGCCCTGCAAAGGATCATCCGTGGGGAGCGGCATATCAGCCGGGTTCATGGCTGATCAAACTGTCAGGTCACCTACGGCTAGGTGACAGATGCACACCGTAGGGGGACAGGAGTGCACCGCAAGGTAGTGAACCCTATGGCTGACTGCTGCGAATAGGAAACTGGGTGGTTGTGGAAAGCGGGACCAGAGAAGCACAACCAGGATCCTATAGGAAGCTAGAGCCAAGATTCCCCAGGGCGCGGAGTCTAAGACCCAGCAGGTCTTCTCCAGAGCCTCTAGTGGTGAGGATGTTATGCTGCAGGCTGGGTCCAGGTCGCAGCCCCTAGAGTCTCCTAGCTCACGCCCCGTAGGATAAGGGGACAAGAGGGGAAGCAGCAGCACAAGATATAAGAGTAACGAATAACAAGCTGAAGATCAAGGGCCACAAGCAGACAAGGATAACGAAAGACAAGTCGAAGGTCAAGGGTCACGAGCAGACAGGGATAGTCGGGGACAAGCCAATAACGTAACAGAGAGACAGACGTAGCACACGGCAGGCAGGAACCCAAACACACAATGCCTAACAAACACGTTGATCAGCAAAGCAGGCTTGCAGTGCACAGGTTAATATAGTGTTCTGTGATAGGGCCTGGGGTGGAGTCAGGCTGGGAGGAGATTATAAAGGAAGCCAGGTGAAAGGGTTCTGGCCTCTAAGATGAACACATGGGAAGGAAGGTAAGCTGACAGACAAACACTACTGCATATCCATGACAGATACATGTCCCCTGGGGCAGGACCCAGGTGCCCAAACACTTTTTATGACAATAACTTGCATATTAACCTTTAAAATTAGCACTTTTGATTTTTCATGTTCGTGTCCCATAGACTTTAACGGTGTTCTCATGTTCGAACTTATTTTTTGCCTGTTCACATGTTCTGCTGCAAACCGAACCGGGGGGTGTTCGGCTCATCCCTAATTATTGGGCTTGGAGTTATTGCTTTGACCCAAGTCCAGTCCAGGAACAGGAGGAGGAGGAGTTCTTGGACCAAAAATTGGTTGCTTAACCACTTAAGGACCGCCGCACGACGATATACGCCGACAGAATGGCACGGGCAGGCATATGGGTGTACATGTACGTCCCTGCCTCCCAGCGGGTCGGGGGCTCGATCGAGCCCCCCCGTGCCCGCGGCGGTCGGTATCGCTTCAGGAGCGATCCGTAATGAGGGGGCGGCCATCGATTCGTGGACACCCCCTCACGATCGCTCCTGGCGAATGAGAAGCTTCCCCTGCTTCTGTAAATGTAAACAGAAGCAGGAGGAAGTGATGTCATCTCTCCTCGCAGCGGTCTTTTCGTCCGGAGCTCGACACTGACACCAGTACACGTAGGCACACTTTTCACCCCCCGATCACCCCCCCCAGATCACCCCCTGCACCCCCAGTCACAGTGTCCCTGATTGCAGTGGTCATTTTTTTACTGATCACTGCATGCAGTGTCATTTGTGACTGTAAAAAGTGTCAGGGATATTAGTGTTATGCCCCTTCAGGTCCAGGGTACCCCCCTAATCAAGGTTTAACCCTTTTATCACCCCCCAGGTAACCCTTTTACCCCGTCACCAGTGTCACTAAGCAATCTTTTTTCTGATCGCCGTATTAGTGTCGCTGGTGATGCTAGGTAGCCAGTTAGTTATATAGGTTCACGTCAGGTTTTTATAGCGTCAGGTACCCCCATATATTACTTAATAAAGGTTTTAACCCCCTGATTGCCCCCTAGTTAACCCTTTCACCGGTGATCACAATACAAGTGTTACGGGTGGCGCTGGTTAGTTAGTTTGCTTTTTTTAGCGTCAGGGCACCCGCCATTTATTACCCAATAAAGGTTTAACCCCCTGATCGCCCGGCAGGTTGCTTAACCCTTAAATTATGTTGGCGTCTGTGTGATGAGAGCCTTGTCTTTGGTGTTAGTGGGAGTAATATTACTCATTTGCTATTGTTAGTGAAAGAAATAGTCCCCATTATTGGTATCAGTTGGAGGAAAAGTGATATCAATTAGGCTGGTGACATCAATTAGGTTTAGTGTCAGATAGGATCTGCGTCGCCCCAGGCAGCATCAGATTAGTGCCAGTAGCGCTAACACCCACGCACGCAGCATACACCTCCCTTAGTGGTAAAGTATCTGAACGGATCAATATCTGATCTGATCAGATCTAAACTAGCGTCCCTAGCAGTTTAGGGTTCCCAAAAACGCAGTGTTAGTGGGATCAGCCCAGATACCTGCTAGCACCTGCATTTTGCCCCTCCGCCCAGCCCACCCAAGTGCAGTATCGATTGATCACTGTCACTTACAAAAGACTAAACACATAACTGCAGCGTTCGCATAGACAGGCCTGATCCCTGCGATCACTAACAGTTTTTTTGCTAGCGTTTTATACAGTTGCTGACAGTCAGGTGCTTTTTTACCTGTGAATCTTACTAGTTGTACCAGTAAATTTAGAGCCCAAAATGGCAAATCGAAGGTACGCCAGTGAAGAGGCCTACACGTTTCTGAGCATAACAGAGAGTGAAGAGGAGGTCACTCATCTGTCAGATTCAGGCTCAGAATACGATCCTGTAGACGACAGCGGCTCCATGACAGATGGCACTGACGACGAAGGTGAGGTCCCTGCCAAGGTCAGGCGTACCCGACCCCATTCTTCTGCTGTTGTTGAGGTGCAAGAACTGCAGGGCTCTCATATGGAGCAGAGAAGCACTAGTGCCGCTCATCCTTCTGGTGATATGGCAAGCACCAGCGGCCTAGTACACCCTGGTCATACATCCAGCACTGCAGTAACACTTGGTGACGTGGCGGGTCCCATAAGTGCAGTTCAAGCTGGCGAGGTGGCAAGCACAAGTAGTGTCCCGCTGCCACCAAGAAGACAAAGACAGGCCCGTCGTGCCCATAGTGTCCTTCCTGCAGAATTCACAATCCTGATTGGGTGCCCACCACTTCTGCAGAACCCATACTTCCCCCATTCACTGGTCAACCCGGAATTCAGGTGGAAACAGTTGATTTTACGTCACTTGATTTTTATTCACTGTTTTTCACGGAAGATCTCTATGGATATATTGTGGACCAAAGTAATTTTTATGCTGGTCAATTCATCACCGCTAATCCCCAGTTGTCCTCCCTTGCCAGAGATTGGAAACCAATTATGGTTTCCGAATTTAAGACCTTTCTGGGCCTATCCCTCCTCATGGGCATACATAAATTGAGTAAGTTGCAGTCATATTGGTCCATACACCCAATTTACCATTTGCCTGTGTTCTCTGCCTCCATGGCCAGGGACCGATACGAGCAGATCTTGCGGCTCATGCACTTCAACGACAATGAACTTTGTCGTCCTCGTGGAGACCCTGAATACGATCGGTTCTACAAAATTTGGCCCCTCGTAAACCACTTCAACAAGCATTTTGCAGCCTTGTTTACTCCCCATCAAGTTGTCTGCATTGATGAGTCCCTGATTAAATTTTCTGTCCGCTTGTCTTTCAAACAGTACCTTCCCGGCAAGCATGCCAAATATGGGGTCAAGCTGTATAAGTTCTGTGACAGGGCCACAGGCTATACATGGAGTTTTATGGTTTATGAGGGAAAAGACAGTCACGTAGAGCCGGAGAACTGCCCAGACTACATAGGGAGCGCTGGCAAGATAGTGTGGAACTTGGTGTCACCCTTATTCGGAAAGGGGTACCATTTGTATGTGAACAATTATTACACGAGCGTGCCACTTTTTAGTCACTTGTTTGATCATCAGATTGGCGCATGTAGCACCATGCGACCTAATCGCCAGGGCTTACCACAGAGGCTTGTAGATTCCCGTCTTAGGCTGGGGGAGAGAGCCTGCTTGAAGTGTAAGAATTTGCTCGCTGTGAAGTGGAGGGATAATAAGAATGTTTTCGTTCTTTCCTCTCTTCACAAATTTGTACGGCGACTGGTGTTGTGGAGAAACCCCTCTGTGTCCACGAATATAACCAAAATATGGGAGGGGTGGACCTCAACAGCCAGTTGTTGGCGCCGTACCTAGTTGCGCGTAAGGCCAGACGCTGGTACAAAAAAGTGTCTGTATACTTAATTCAATTGGCTTTGCTGAACGCCCATGTGCTATACAAAGCTTCAGGACAGACTGGATCCTTCCTTCAATTCCAGGAAGAGATTGTCACAGCCCTTCTGTATCCAGGCGGTGCTGCACCTCACCATCCCCAACCAAATGCAGTAAGCCGGCTGCATTAGAGGCATTTTCCACATATCCTCCAGAGTACCCCTACCCAACGAGCCCCCCAAAGAAAATGTTGTTGTGTCTGTAGAAAGCGCGGATATAGGCGTGACACCCGTTATTAGTGTCCACGCTGTCCTGACAATCCTGGCCTTTGCATTGGTGAATGTTTTCAACGCTACCACACACTAGTGAAGTTTTAGCGTAGGGTACAGTATTTCACAAACTAGGACACACTTACACAGAGTCTACCAAGATGCCATCACATTTTGAGAGACCCGAACCGTTACAGTTGCAAAAAAAAAACACAAAAAATTAATAAAAAATAGTTGATCTCTCTCTCTCTCTCTCTCTCTCTCTCTCTCTCTCTCTCTCTCTCTCTCTCTCTCTCTCTCTCTCTCTCTCTCCTACAATATTTTATTAATATTATGTTTTATAATTTTTGCTTTTCAGGCATGGCATTTTTTTAAACTGTTTACTGTGTTTTATTGTTAACCATTTTTTTTGTTTTCAGGTATGCCATTCAGTTGCAGCGTGTATTTATTTATCTTGACAGCAACAGCATTTGCTCCAACGATACATAAAGCCGTGACTCCAACGCTGTAGGAGGTGATTTCACCACCACAGTTAAAAAAAAGAGCATATATGCCGAAGCATGGGGGCAGCAGGGGCGGAGGAGCGATTTGCTCCTAATGTAGCGTACATACGGTCGAAATTCTGATGGCGGCTTGCCTGTGGAAAAGTCCAACCGTGTGTACGCGGGATAACTTTTGCATGACAATGCCCCCATGCTTCGGTATATAGATGCATTTTTATGCAGTGAGTCCATATCAGACAGGCATTCTAGTTAAGGGCCTGGTAGCCCACGTTTATTTAAACAGAAAAACAAAAGAAAAATGTCTGTTCAGGATTCCCACGCAGGGGTTTAAACTTCATTCAGCACATACATGAAAACATACCAAGCCACCTGGCTCTTGCCAGCAGTTCCTCTGCTTGCTTTCAAATAGAAACAATTCTTTCCAGCTCCCTGGACTTACTGGCTTCCTCAGTCTCCCCGACTCTCAAGGCTGGCCAGCCTTTCCCAGTCCCTGGGCAAAGAATCCCCTTTACATGGGCTGCAGTCTCCCACAGGGCAGACGGCGCTCCAGACATAAGTCTGTCTTCACTTAGCAGTAGCAAGTTGCTCACTCTCCACCATCCTTCCCCTTCTGCTCTCACCAGCCCCTCATTATATTGGTTGTGTGCACCTGAGCACACACCATGCTGGCTGTCCACAAGACCCGGACACAGGGTTGGAGATCCCATCCCACCCAAGTCTCTGCGGGATCTCCAAACTACACAGCCCCATCCGAACTTAGCAAAACCCGGAGAAAGCTGCCAAAACAGTTTTCTCAATTTCCAAGCTATGCTCTGTAGTTCTGCAGTCTGCTGTGTGACAGCAGGAAGGTAAAGTCACCTGGTTGCATCCAGGGGGGTAGATATATTTCGCCCAGATTCAGGCTTTACGCCGACTTATACAACTAGGTGGAGAGTTGTATAAGCCCAGCTGAGGCTAGTGGGCTCATGGATGACTCATACCTCTAGGGAGAGTGTGGGGCGTCGTGCAGACAGGGAGTTGATGAGACCAGCTGAAGCTTGTCAGCTCGTTTAAGGCCTCTATAAAAACTCCCAGCTTCATTAGGTGTTTGCTCATGCCTGGAACCAGACCTGTGTGGACTGTCTAGGGAGAGTGAACCCCTGTGCGGTGAGACAAAGCCTGTGTGGCTATTTGCTTGGACATTTAAAACCAGGGACTTAGGGACTAGGACAGCACTAGGCTGATCCCAGTTGTTAGTTAGGAAACCTGTATGTTTAGTCAGAGGTCAAGTTGACCAGGATTTATTTTGTTTATGTTTCTTTTGGCTTTGCTGTGTTTTGTCACTGTAAATAGAAAATAAACCGCACCTTTTTTTGATTTTGAAAACCACAACCTCCGTTTGCTGGGCCTGTTTTTGTGTGGGGAGCCCATCTCGGGGGTCACACACACCCGCTGCCGAGCTAACCCCCTCACAGCTGACATGCAGACTCTGTGTCCGTTTTTGCTCCCTTTCCATAGGGACAGGGACTTTCACTATCACATATCCCCCCCCTATGTTTCGATCCGGAGGGAGGAACACCAGCACACGTCATCAGGGTTGGGACACCTCTGTGCCGGCTGTCAGCCGCGTAGGCCCAACCCTTTTTTCGGGTGCGCTTCCAGCCAAGTCCTTCCTTAACTCTCCATAGGATCCTACTCGTTTTTATTCTACGCTTTCTCCCTCTTCTGGGGTTCCTGGGCTTATTTGCTTTTCTCTGGGGAACTCTGCCTTCCCTAATACCCTCACTTTCTTGATATAGGGGACCTGTTCCTAATACTTTGCCTGATGGGGAACCACCTTTTCCTTCACCGATACCAGTTTTTTCCATCACAACAGTTTTTTTTGGTTTAACAACTTTTCTGAGGTTACCCACGGCAACTAAACCCTTGTTATCAGTAACAATCAGCGACATACCACAAATTCTGATGTTGCCACTTCCAATACCATCAGTGGTTCCCCTCACAGTGTCTCCGGGGACTTTAATTTGTACCTTTGTGCGAATGACATGAAAAATCTCTGCTACTGCCACGTCTATTTCGGGCCCTTCCTTCACGTGAGGTCTAGTGGGTGAGGCAGTGTCCGTGCCCTCTGACGACTGCTCAGCCGCACTTTGGACCACACCAGCAGAACTTTTCCTAGTCACAGCATCAGGCGGAGAGACCTCTGATGTTTTCAAACGTTCTCCTGAGCGCCTTCCATCCAAACCGGTAACTGGAAGCACCCTCTCAGAGAACCTTGAGACCATTTGCCACACTGCTAATAAATATGGTACCAACCAGTTCCTCTCGTGATTAACATCAAGCATAGCTTGTACTACTTAGCTCCACCTACTGGTACTATGCAGTACCACCTTGTCCGACCATGGTGGAGACACCCAAGTGTACAGCAAATGTGTTTTTTGGACTTCAAGAATTTTCAACAACACATTTGTCACCTTAATGCAATCCACATCTACATGCAAGACCTTTCTAGGGACTGTTCCATTATCAATGACGTGGAGGGGCTCATCCACTGAAGCTGGAAAGGTAGGGACATATACAGTGACCTCCACTTCACTGGCGGTATCGGTCTCCACAGCTTGGTGCTCAACTGGAGCGCTGTCAGATGTGCGTCTCACATTTACCCTCTCGGTCCCAGCATCAGCGAGCCGCTGCAGGTCATACGTCACATTGCCATTTTTGCATTCACTATTTTCCAGCAGTTGGGCTGCATATAACCCAACTGCCATGCATGCGCCCTTAACCGGCCCTTTTGATTGGAGGGGGCCAATCTCTGCCGGGGCCAACACGCCCTTGGCCACTGGCCACCCTGCAATCCCGCCATTGGGCATAGCAGGTGTCATGTCCACATCTGTGTTACGTAACCTAGCCTTATCCAGCATGGCCAGCAATTGTTTCGCCCAGCTGTCCCAGTCAGTGGTACTTCCCTGACAGGTATCCTGAAGCAGTGCATCACCTGTTCCAAGAGGCACCAAAGGAACCTGGGACTCATTACCCAATACTGTACATTTGTCATCTCTATACGCATCACATTGTACAAGCACAGTTTCACTTATGTCACATTGGGACGATGCTTCGTCAGAGAACGCAGGGTGCAATACACTATTTTGACCAGATTGTTCTGGTTGGCGCTACCATCACATCCAGCTTTACACTACCAGCTTTAACAGGGTGAATAGCTTGTTCACCAATCTGGTCACATACCAGGCGGGTGGTCTGCACCCACACACTCTCATTGTGTGGTGCAGTCACTCCTTGTTCCCCCAGAGCAGTGCCAGAGCAGTCCTGGAAAACCTCCAGTTCCAACACAGGGCGATCCCTGGAGGTTTCCACAGACAACCCTGCAGCTCTGCCTCCAACCTTTTTAGTAAACACATTACCAACATTATTTTCAAACATGACATTTCCAGAAATACATTTCTCAAATTTAGGCTCCATGTACACAGAAGCTCAAAAACGGCCGTTTTTAAAGCAGCAGAAAAAGCTAGCTTTTATCAGCGTTTTTTTACTAGCTTTTATTAGCGTTTTTCAGTGTAGCTTTTTTTAGCTTTTAAAAAAAAAATAAAAAAATTTCAATGGACAAAAAAACGCTCGCGGCCAGCGTTTTTGAGCGTTTTTGAGCGTTTATGAGCGTTTTTCGGCGTTTTGCGTTTTTTGCGTTTTTTTCTGCCGAAAAACGGCACTTTGAACGCAAATTTCCTGCGTTCAGAAAAAAGCCCATTAACTCCACTGCTCATTAAAGCTAAAAAACGTTATGTGTACATGAACACATAGGCTAACATAGAGTGCAGTTAATGGGCTTTTAAAAAAAACGCCAAAACGCCCATTAACTGCAGTTTATCAGCTTCTGTGTACATGGAGCCTAAGAGGATCATCATGACACTTAGACATAGCTGTAGCTATTGTGGGTGGCCCTTTACCCACTTGAGCAGCTCCACAGCTGACCTGGGAAACCCTCTGCTCCAACACTGTGGGCTCCTGGGAGGTTTCCCTGGGCAACCCTGCAGCACCTGTCTCTGTCACTAGGGAACATGGTATATGGATTTGTTTTGTCACCCCTAGTACAGCTCTTCCAGCACTCTGCTGGATTCCACCAGGTACATACAGAGTCCCCATGTCCTTTTTAGTCTCTAGTCCTGCTGCCAGTTGGGCTTTACTCTGTGCCTTCCCCCTACTCTGGGTAGCACACTGTAGCAAGTCCACCTGTACTGCGGATCTCCCCGCTGAACACACTTTAATTTCATTGGGTTCTGTCCCATAAACTGCAACAGTCTTACCAATTCCTGTAGCCGTTGTCATAGCCTTCATTTGAGTGCGTTGTCTCTCATCTGTGGGGTCTCCACAGGCTGACTCTTCCATGTGGTCATGGAGTAACACTGCAGCCTTTCCGGACCCACCAACACCCCCTGCATGTAACACAGGATCCCTGTTGCTAGGGGTAACAGCAGACCAGCACTCCAAAGATGGTTGGCTACACCTCCTGGTGAATACAGACTGTTGTGCCCTTCTTTCTGGGCTGACCACTTCACATAAGCGGCCATAATACACATCTTTATATTCCTCATGCTCATTGGTACCCCCTGCAGTCCACACAGACTTCTTGCCACTGTTGCCAGGGGTGACAACCGATATGCTTGCAGAAAACGCAGGGCTGGTACACCGATGCACACTCATGCTCTCCCGAGCCACCGCTCGACTGGTGCTTTGTTGTCGCAGTAATGCGTCTCCCGTTGCTATGGGCGATGACCTCTCTTTGCTGGAGCCCATGATGCGATGGAACTCTCCTCTGAGAAGGATTTGCTCTTTAAACTTGCAGTAGTCATCCTGGTCCCCATCCATCAAATGGCAAACCGACCGGAACTCTATCTGTAACAAGGTTTGCAGCAATTTTGGCCACCGATTCCTAGGCCATTTCCTCCTTACAGCGACTTTTTCAAATTTTTCCAGGAAGTCCCCAACCTCCTCTGTAGGCAGCATGGGCTGCATGTAATCAGAGGCCAAGATCATAGCCCCTTGAACTGCATCCGACTCTTTAGTCTGGTTCCGCTTGAACCACTCATTCACGGTCTCATACACCACTGGCCCCTTTTGACTGGCCCTCCTAGGCGTAGACATCTTCTCAGGCCACGCTGAGCTCACTTCCCCTTGAACTTGATTTAATATGAACTTCTTGTGTTTTGACTGCCTCATCTTTGCAGTCACATGCACAGCAGTTTGTTACACAGTTCACAGTAGTAAAAGGAAAAAAATTCTCACAGGTGCACTACCTGCATGCAACAGTCCATCAAATAAACTTCTGCGCAATGCAGTTCGCCTGGCTGCCACACACAGCTAGCAGCAGTTCACCGCAGAGAGAAAAAAATTACTTTTCCTTTACAGGTACACCACCTGCTACACGCAATGCCTTTTGCCTGGCTGCACTTCCATAGACAGCCAACAGTTCCTGACCTGAACTCACTATGGAGCAAGGACCCGGATTCCACCGTAGTGTTGCCCGCTGAATCCACCACTGTGATATTGGGGTGTTTTAGCTCAGGTGGATAGATGCATTTTTATGCAGTGAGTCCATATCAGACAGGCATTCTAGTTAAGGGCCTGGTAGCCCACGTTTATTTAAACAGAAAAACAAAAGAAAAATGTCTATTCAGGATTCCCACGCAGGGGTTTAAACTTCATTCAGCACATAAATGAAAACATACCAAGCCACCTGGCTCTTGTCAGCAGTTCCTCTGCTTGCTTTCAAATAGAAACGATTCTTTCCAGCTCCCTGGACTTACTGGCTTCCTCAGTCTCCCCGACTCTCAAGGCTGGCCAGCCTTTCCCAGTCCCTGGGCAAAGAATCCCCTTTACATGGGCTGCAGTCTCCCACAGGGCAGACCGCGCTCCAGACATAAGTCTGTCTTCACTTAGCAGTAGCAAGTTGCTCACTCTCCACCATCCTTCCCCTTCTGCTCTCACCAGCCCCTCATTATATTGGTTGTGTGCACCTGAGCACACACCATGCTGGCTGTCCACAAGACCCGGACACAGGGTTGGAGATCCCATCCCACCCAAGTCTCTGCGGGATCTCCAAACTACACAGACCCATCCAAACTTAGCAAAACCCGGAGAAAGCTGCCAAAACAGTTTTCTCAATTTCCAAGCTATGCTCTGTAGTTCTGCAGTCTGCTGACATGCAGACTCTGTGTCCGTTTTTGCTCCCTTTCCATAGGGACAGGGACTTTCACTATCACAATATATATATATATATATATATATATATATTTTAGGCACAGGCTGCGTTTAATTTTTTTTTATTTTTTGCTATGTTTTTTTTTTTGTATTTGCTTTGCAGGTATGGTATGGTAAGGTCTTACTGTTATACTGTAATGTTACTTTGTTTTAATGTTAACCATCATTTGCTTAGCAGGTACGCCATTCAGTTGCAGCGCGGATTTATTTATCTTGACAGCAACAGCGTTTGCTCCCACGATACATAAAGCGGTGACTCCAACGCTGTAGGAGATGATTTCACCACCACAGTTAAAAAAAGAGCATATATGCCGAAGCATGGGGGCAGCAGAGGTGGAGGTGCGATTTTGCTCCTAATGCCGCGTACATACGGTTGAAATTCCGCCGGAGGCTTGCCCGTGGAAAAGTCCGACCGTGTGTACGCGGCATAACTTTTTTGCGGGAGGATGCCCCAATGCTTCGGCATATATAAATGGTGCATGTATGCCCATCATTAGACGTGGGTGGATGAAGGGAGGTATTCTAATGGTGGGCATACCCACCGATCAATCTCTTTTTTTCGTTCAGCCAACAGGCGGCATGAAAAAAAAGATTACAATATATGTTCAACAAGGACCAGCAACGTACTGGTATGTTGCTGGACTTTGAATGGTTATACCAGAATGATGCCTGCGGGTTTAGGTATCATCTTGGTATCATTCTTTTCAGCCAGCGGTCGGCTTTCATGTAAAAGCAATCATAGTGGCTAATTAGCCTCTAGACTGCTTTTACAAGCAGTGGGAGGAAATGCCCCCCCCACCATCTTCCATTGTTTTCTCTGGCTCTCCTATCCCAACAGGGAACCTGAGAATGCAGCCGGTGGTTCCGCCAGCTGACCATAGAGCTGATAAGAGACCAGAACGGCTCCAATCATCTCTATGGCTTAAGAAACCGGAAGCTATGAGCATTTCATGACTTCGATTTTGCCGAATATAAACAGCGCCATTGGGAAATTGGGAAAGCATTTTATCACACTGATCTTGGTGTGGTCAGATGCTTTAAGGGCAGAGGAGAGATCTAGGGTCTAATAGACCCCAATTTTTTCAAAAAAGAGTACCTGTCACTACCTATTGCTATCATAGGGGATATTTACATTCCCTGAGATAACAATAAAAATTATAAAAAAAAAAAAAAAAAGAAAGGAAGGAAGGAACAGTTTAAAAAAATAAAAATAAATAAAAAGCATATGTAAACAGCAATTTCACCATGCATGTGAGGTATCACCGCGAAGGTCAGATACAGGGCAGTAATTTTAACAGTAGACCTCCTCTATAAATCTAAAGTGGCAACCTGTAAAGGCTTTTAAAGGCTTTTAAAAATGTATGTAGTTTGTCGCCACTGCGCGTTTGTGCGCAATATTAAAGCATGTCGTGTTTGGTATCCATGTACTCAGCCTAAGATCATATTTTTTATTTAATCAAACATTTGGGCAATATAGTGTGTTTTAGTGCATTAAAATTATATATACACACCGTGCACATATGGTGGGGGCGCTAAAGTGGGTGATAATTAGTGTATCACCTATATATTAAAGTACTACTAACAATAAAGGTTAATATAATATGAATATACTATTATTGTGACAAATAACACCAGCCTACCTAAACAACCTAGAAAATGTGACTGGTGTGTCCCAACTTAGAATGAACAAGCCGGGTGCACCATACAATAGAATATATATACAGAAACGCTATAGTAGTTTGTCTAAGTTTAAGGTCAATTTACAAAAATCGGAGGCATTAAACATCTCCTTAACAGATGCTACCAGAGCGAGCTTACGCCCTTATTTTCCATTCAAATGGGCTACCCGTTCGATTCACTATCTAGGAACGAAAATTCCGGCAAACTTAAATGACATACTCACCCTCAACTACCAACCTTTTCTGTCAACGCTAACCGCTGACCTCAAAAAGTGGGACCCTTTAGCCCTTTCTTGGTTTGGCCGTTTTAACGTACTTAAGATGAACGCGATGCCCAGACTGCTGTACTTATTGCAGGCACTGCCGGTGAGAATACCTTAGACCTTTTTTCATGCGGTTCGGTCGGTATTTATCAAATTCATATGTAGAAGTAAACATCCACGCCTTGGTAGATCATTACTGTTACGACCTAAGGTGAAGGGCGGAGGGGGTTTCCCGGACCCAGCCCTATAATATACTGCGGTACATATGGCCAGGGTTGTGGACTGGTGCCGACACAGTGCCCTGAAACTCTGGGTATCGCTGGAACAAGAGGCAGCCCAGGCTCCTCTCCCTGGCCTGGCCTGGGCGGGGAAAACCCACGTTACACGCTTAACTACTCATCCGTTGATTGGCCCCACTTTAACGGAAATAAACAGGTTTTTCCGACTTTCTACACTAAGCAGTTTCCCTTCCCCAATGACGCCGATTGTAGGGCCCCCACCGATCCGGCTTTCTTATCGCAAAGCTCAAGGGGACTTCTGAGGGCCTCGCAACTATTGTGACCGTCCTGTTGGATGTCTCCAGAGACATTGCTCTGTGGACGGGCCCCTCTTAAACTGGAGGACCTTGCAGTTACGCACTTTTTTTAGATCATTGCCTAGCCCGGCGCTCTTTACTCGTAGGCTCCACTCTTTCGAGGAGCTCTGTCTGGGAGAGGGCCCGATCCGGAGATCCTTATCAACCTCATATAAATCTTTGTTGGATCTCCATGCCACAGAAGACCGCCCGTTCCTAGCCAAATGGGAGAGAGACCTACAAGTTACCATTACCGAACCTCAAAAGGAGAGAATACTTTATTTTTCTCAGAAATCCTCCCTATGCAGTAGGTACCAGAAAACCACGTACAAAATTTTGACACGTTGGTACAGAACCCCATCAGTTTTGGCAAAAATATTCCCTCTGCAGACAGACCGCTGCTGGCGTTGTGGCCTCCATTCGGGTACCCTTCTACATATTTTCTGGGAGTGTCCTACACTTGCTACTTTCTGGCAACCAGTGCTTAAGCTTATACATAAGCTCACAGACATCTCACTGCAAGATAACCCAACTGCGGTCCTGCTTAACCTCACCCCATTGTCAAGGAAACGATACCACAAATCCCTTCTCAAACACCTCCTTAATGCTGCACGGGCTTGTATTCCGCCTTTGTGGAAACAACAGTCTGCACCAACGGTAGCTCAGTTGTTCGCGAGAGTGAAAGACATAGGGCAGATGGAAGATCTGACAGCGGCATTGCAGGATAAGTCTTAGGAACACACGTCCAAATGGATACATTGGGACCTCTTCCGCTTCTCTGATGAATTCCTCCAATATACATGATTAAGATCCTTTATCGGAGGTTTCTGCTGCCTGACTGACGCTGCTGATGCCTTCTCCTGGGAGGCAACCCCTCCCCCCCCTTTTTTCCTTTTCCTACCTCTTCTTCACTTTTTTTTTCTGTTTCTTTTCTAATTCTTTTCAAATAAGTAAATGAAAATATGGTATGTACAGGATAGCATTCTCTACCCCATTTTAGACTTCCCTCTATGATGTGACGGATTTCCATAGCAATCTAGAGATTCCCCCCCTCGGACGGGCTCGCCTTCGGTATGACCTGCCTGAGGGGTTTTCTACATGAAGATAAGAATGTTTTGCATTTCTTATTGCCTTTATTTGTTTTGATATTTCATAATATAGTACGAAGTAATGGTTGTACTTAAAACATTTTGCATTGATTGCTTGTTCTGAGAAGTTGTCTTTTTATTGTACCTGTGACACATCTTTAAATAAAGAATAAAAAAAAAATAAAAAAAGAATATATATACTGTGAATGACAATTCCACAACTAACCCTTGTGGTGATAATAGTGACAAAATCAAAAAAATCATAAGCAATGTCCAAAATTATAATGAATGTTATAGTCCCAATAATACATTTCTTTTTTTTTTTTTTTTTTCCCAATAATACATGCATATCATTCAAACAAAGGTGATGTGATAAATTCCAGAAAAAACGTCTTGTGAAAACTGAATCCAGACGTAGTGACTTGCGGTGTAAGCCTTCACCAACTTAGACCTAATAACACCCGATAGTGCTCAAGGTATAGGTGGCAGCTTACCAGAAATGATTGACCCTTTTAATTAAAAAATAAGTCAATTGCGCTTTTAGCAAGTTCCACTTGCTGACATGGATGCGGATGTCAATACTGGATAAGATCCCTGCCTCATGGAGGCTCAGATAAGAATATGCGGAACACAAAGGAAATAAACGGCAAAAGTGTAATTCTGTTTATTTTCTAAAAGCATGAACATTAAAAAACAACAGCCAAATGCCCCCTTACTTGAAAGGTGCCACAGACCCTGCACTGAGGCTGGATAATGTGAATGGAGCGGAGTGGATGTCTGAGTGGAGATGATCCGGTGTGCGTTCCATCTACAACAGGCAGGGAGCCAGCGGGACCGGAAGTGTCGTCAGAACGTAGCCTAGCGTTGCCTCGATAGCTGTTTCGTATTGCACGTCTTCAGGAAGCGTGCTGGGCTATGAAGATCTGTCCTTAAATGCGTGTGTCAATCAGCTGCCTGGGGGAGGAGTTAAAGAACTAATCCAGCCTCTGTCCCAGGTCTCTAGCACTTTACCAGCAACAGACTGAAATTACAGCAATGTGCAAAGACACATACCACTCCTACTGAAAACAATGAATGAATTAATAAATGATAGCATCACCAAATGGCCAACCCGTTCATGATAATTGTGAATGGCACATGGTATGGCTAAATCAGTACATAAAAAATTATAAATCATCAAATATAAATTTTATATTAAAATTGAATTGGAATATGGTAGAAAAGCATAATAAATACATTTCTATATTAGCTAAAAAAATACATTCTTACTAAAATAATTTTGTATTAAATTTAAAAAAAAATTATATATATAAAAATTACAACTTTACACCTGATTGAATAATACCTAGACAGAAGAGATACATAAATTGGTGCCAAATTATTCATTAGTTAGGAAACAATTGAGGTCCAAATCTATATTGAGGCCCTGTGGCTGCATCGTGGACAATCGATACAACCACTGGGTCTCATACTGGGAGATAGCATTCTTAAGATCCGTCCCTCTCCAATTACATATGGCTCTATCAATTCCATAAAAGGTGAGCTGGCGGGGATCCCTATTATGATAAAGAAGAAAGTGGCGTGACACACTGTGGTTCGGAAAACCCTTTGCAATGTTCGCTACATGCTCATTGATCCTGACCCTAAGCTCTCTTGTGGTGCGCCCCACATATTGGAGGGAACATGGGCACTCCAAAACATATGTGACATATCTGGAATAGCAAGTTATAAGGGGTTTGATTTTGAACTCTTGTTGTGTCACCAAAGATTTAAATTTGGTGATTTTCTTGGTACGCTGAATGGTGGTACGGCAGGCCTTACATCTGGTACAGTAATGAAACCCAGACCCATCCAAAAATGTGGGGGGTTTCTTGGGAGGATCCGGGACATTGGGTGCAATAATGTTCCTCAAACCTGGCGCCTACCTATAAATAAATTTCGGTTTAGAGAGTAACACTGTAGCTTGGGGTGTCTACTTTCCAAAATGGGGTCATTTGTGGGGGGGTTTGTGCTATTTTGGCATTTTATGGCCTTCAAAACTGTGATAGGTAGTGAGGAGTGAAATCAAAAATTTGCGCCCTTAGAAATCCTGAAGGCTGTGCTTGGTTTTTGGGGCCCCGTACGCGGCTAGGCTCCCAAAAAGTCCCACACACGTGGTATCCCCGTACTCAGGGGAAACATCAAAATGTATTTTGGGGTGCAATTCCACATATAACCATGGCATGTGTGAGCAATATATAATTTAGTGACAATTTTTTTTATTTTTTTTGTCATTATTCAATCACTTGGGACAAAACAAAATATTCAATGGGCTCAACATGCCTCTCAGCAATTTCCCTGGGGTATCTCATTTCCAAAATGCGGTAATTTTGGGGGGTTTTGTACTGCCCTGCCATTTTAGCACCTCAAGAAATCAGACAGGCAGTCATAAATTAAAAGCTGTGTAAATTCCAGAAAATGTATCCTAGTTTGTAGACGCTATAACTTTTGCGCAAACCAATAAATATACGCTTATTGACATTTTTTTTGCTAAAAACATGTGGAAATTTTTCGGTCTTTTTTCATTTATATCGCAAAAAAAAAAAATCGCAGAGGCAATCAAATACCATCAAAAGAAAGCTCTATTTGTGGGGAAAAAAGGACGCAAATTTCATTTGGGTACAACATTGCATGACTGGGCAATTTTTCAGTTAAAGCAGCACAGTGCCAAATTGTAAAAACACCTCTGGTCTTTAAGCTGACAAAAGGTCCGGGGCTGAAGTGGTTAATCGTGACCAATTATGTCATATGCCATTCCTGCGGGAGTTCCAGGAGAATAATCCAGATTATTTTCGGAATTATCTCTGGATGATGGACCCCTGCTTTCACCAACTCTTGGTATTGGTGACCCCCTATATTAAGAAGTAGGACACATGCATGAGGCTTGCCATCACTCCAGAGCACAGGCTCATAGCCACCTTGCAGTACTTTGGTGACGGGGAGAAGTCTCCAGGACCTCAAGTTTACCACTGGGATCTCCCCCCAGGCTCTGAGACTCATTATTCCAGAGACCTGCTCAGCCATTATTCAAGTACTGCACTTTGATATGGCCTACATTAGATCACATTCTATGTATTAATGTTTGCTAATGTATTGTATTGATTTGTTGATTACATAATTATCAATATTGTAATATGCTGTGAATGTCCTCTTTGTCCTCATGCATGCTGTAAGCTTTTTCTGCTCCTTTTTTGGCCTACATGCGTGTTTTCCATCACTAAACTCCCCAGAATGCTATCCTGGATCCATACACACCTAGCCTAGTAATTTAACAATGTTTTTTGTCAGCTAAATTTTGGGGCTTACCCTAAACAACCCCTAAAATGTGTACACATGTTATTGTTGTCCTCAAATTCAGGCAGAGTGCAAGAGACCATTTTTTGGAACTCTCATTTGGAACTCTCCCTCTCATTTTCAGAATGTCAAAATGTGCTGCAATTTGGACAGTGTGTGTATCCAGATTTTTAGATTATGACACTTTTTACCTGTCCACTGGGCTGCCAATAGTTTAAAGTAAGAAGGGGCTGGCTAAAGTATCACAGATTATTTATGCAAACAGCTCTCATGGAAGTGGAGAGGGTTACCTGTCCGAAACATCTACCCATTACCCCCCCCCCTAAAATGTTGCTAATGGGCCACCAGAGATGAGATGAATCAGATAAGTTGACCTTACACTTTTGTCTTTAAATACTTATTTACATATTATCCTTATGTTGGCTAAGCATGTTTGTGTCAAATCTGCTTGCAATGTTATGTGCAGAAGTAGTAATTTATTTTTTAATTTTTTAATCCACAGTTTCCTTCCAACCCAGAGCAATGGCAGGACGTTGCAGCCCAGTTCCACCATCAGTGGGATTTTCCCAACTGTGGTGGTGCTATTGATGGCAAGCATGTCCGGATTGTCCCACCACCCAACTCTGGCTCATATTATTTTAATTAAAAGGGCTTTTGCAGCATAGTCATGCTAGCTGTAGTGTCTGACAACTATGAATTTTTGTATCTGGATGTTGGGAAGACTGGCCACAACTCTGATGGAGGAGTGATTATGCAGACAGAGTTCTACAAGCGGCTCCAGGATGGCACCTTAAACTTTCCACCTGCTAAGGAGAATGCTTGCCTCACTGCCAAGTGACGTGGACCCTGCAGTGGCAGGCCCAGCTGAAGAGGCTGCAGCTCAGCCGTCTGTGGGCGTACTGACGCCTATTGAATATGCCCACACTGGATTGCCCTCACAAATTGCCAGAGATATACAGCAGAAATACCTTGATTATTTTGTGGGTAGAGGGGCAGTGGCTTAGCAACAAATTGTAGCTGATTATGCCTAATATAATTTTGAGATCATAAACATATTTCATTTGAACTACTGTTGTCTGTCTCTTATCTGTCTAATATGCTCACAAACAGGGATGAGCCGAACACCCCCCTGTTCGGTTCGCACCAGAACCTGCGAACAGACAAAATGTTCGTGTGAACTTTAGAACCCTATTAAATACAATGGACTCGAACGTTCGAAATCTAAAGTGTTAATTATAAAGGCTAATATGCAAGTTATTGTCCTAAAAAGTGTTTGGGGACCTGGGTCCTGCCCCAGGGGACATGTATCAATGCAAAAAGAAGTTTTAAAAACGGCCGTTTTTTCGGGAGCAGTGATTTTAATAATGCTTAAAATGAAAAAATAAAAGTGAAATATTCCTTTAAATTTCGTACCTGGGGGGTGTGTATGATATGCATGTGAAGTGGCGCATGTTTCCCGTGCTTAGAACTGTCCCTGCAAAAAATGTCATTTTTGAAAGAAAAAAAATGCATTTAAAACTGACTTGCGGCTATTAATGAATTGTCGGCTCCCGGCAATACATACAAAAGTCATTGAGAAAAAAAAAAAAAAAAAAAAAAAAAAAGCGTGGGGGTTCCCCAGAATTCAATTACCAGGCCCTTCAGATCTGGCAAGGATTTTAAGGGGAACTCCACCCCAAGTTTAAAAAAAAAATGGCGTGGAGTCCCCCTAAAAATCCATACCAGACCCCTTATCCGAGCATGCAACCTGGCCGGCCGCAGGGGAAAAGGGGGGGACGAGAGAGCGCCCCCCCTCCCTCCTGAACCGTACCAAGCCACATGCCCTCAACATGGGGAGGATGTCCCCATGTTGATGGGGACAAGGGCCTCATCCCCACAACCCTTGCCCGGTGGTTGTGGGGGTCTGCGGGCGGGGGGCTTATCGGAATCTGGAAGACCCCTTTAACAAAGGGGACCCCCAGATCCCGCCCCCCCCCTATGTGAATTGGTAACGGGTACATTGTACCCCTACCATTTCACGAAGAAAGCGTAAAAAAATGTTTAAAAAAACACACAAACACATTGAAAAAGTCCTTTATTTAAAAAAATAAATAAATAAACATTCCAGCGGTGAAATCCAGTGTCCCGCGGCGATCCCGATGTCCAGCGCTGTCCTTCATTGGTTGTGCCTGAGCGGACCTGATGGGGAACTCCCTCTCAGTATTTTAAATGTATAGACCCGCCCCTTCTAATGTTCCCCATCAGGTCCGCTCAGCGGACGAGATGCAGAACATGAGAAGGGGCGGGTCTATACATGTATTACCAAAGTGAGAGCAGTTCCCCATCAGGTCCGCCCCCTCGGTATGTCAGACCCGCCTACGTCATTGGCTTGAGCGGGGAACTTCCTTCACTATGTAAATTTAAATTTACATAGTGAAGGAAGTTCCCCGCTCAAGCCAATGACGTAGGCGGGTCCGACATACCGAGGAGGCGGACCTGATGGGGAACTGCTCTCACTTTGGTAATACATGTATAGACCCGCCCCTTCTCATGTTCCGCATCTGGTCCGCTGAGCGGACCTGATGGGGAACTTTAGAAGGGGCGGGTCTATACATTTAAAATACTGAGAGGGAGTTCCCCATCAGGTCCGCTCAGGCACAACCAATGACGGACAGCGCTGGACATCGGGATCGCCGCGGGACACTGGATTTCACCGCTGGAATGGTTTTTTTTTTTAAATAAAGGACTTTTTCAAGGTGTTTGTGTGTTTTTTTAAACATTTTTTTACGCTTTCTTCGTGAAATGGTAGGGGTACAATGTACCCCTTACCAATTCACATAGGGGGGGGGCCGGGATCTGGGGGTCCTCTTTGTTAAAGGGGTCTTCCAGATTCCGATAAGCCCCCTGCCCGCAGACCCCCACAACCACCGGGCAAGGGTTGTGGGGATGAGGCCCTTGTCCCCATCAACATGGGGACATCCTCCCCATGTTGAGGGCATGTGGCTTGGTACGGTTCAGGAGGGAGGGGGGGCCGCTCTCTCGTCCCCCCCTTTTCCCCTGCGGCCGGCCAGGTTGCATGCTCGGATAAGGGGTCTGGTATGGATTTTTAGGGGGACTCCACGCCATTTTTTTTTAAATTTGGGGTGGAGTTCCCCTTAAAATCCATGCCAGATCTGAAGGGCCTGGAATGGATATTTGGGGGAACCCCACGTCAATTTTTTTTTTATTTGCGGCGGGGTTCCCCTTAATATCCATTCCAGACCTGAAGGGCCTGGTAATTGAATTCTGGGGAACCCCCACGCTTTTTTTTTTTTTTTTATCAATGACTTTTGTATGTATTGCCGGGAGCCGACAATTCATTAATAGCCGCGAGTCAGTTTTAAATGCATTTTTTTCTTTCAAAAATGACACTTTTTGCAGGGACAGTTCTAAGCACGGGAAACATGCGCCACTTCACATGCATATCATACACACCCCCCAGGTACGAAATTTAAAGGAATATTTCACTTTTATTTTTTCATTTTAAGCATTATTAAAATCACTGCTCCCGAAAAAACGGCCGTTTTTAAAACTTCTTTTTGCATTGATACATGTCCCCTGGGGCAGGACCCGGGTCCCCAAACACTTTTTAGGACAATAACTTGCATATCAGCCTTTATAATTAGCACTTTAGATTTCTCCCATAGATTTTTCGAATTTGCCGCGAACACCCCAATTTGTTCGCTGTTCGGCGAACGGGCGAACAGGCAATGTTCGAGTCGAACATGAGTTCGACTCGAACTCGAAGCTCATCCCTACTCACAAATGGGCTTTATTTTGGCCACTTGCTCCAATAGTGCAAATGTACCTTATTTGCTACATGAGGTGGAAATATCTTCTTCAGCTAACTATTATGGTGTGCTGTGGGTCTGCTACACACACGCACACAATGTTTTTGTTCTTAATGGATCTAATGCATGAAGTTCAAAAACATTATGCCTTTTCAACTCTTATAATTTTTTTGGAGAACTAAAAATTGCAGGAGTTGGCCACATTTAAGAGCACATTGTCACTGTAACTACAACAACTTAACAAATACACTGGTATTGAGAATTAAAATAATAAGCCATACATTGTTTAGTAAAAAACATTTTACTCAAAGCACATTCACATGTGCGTTTTAAGGTTTTAAAACAAACCAACATCTTGGTGTATAACATGTATGTTTTGCATTATTTCACCTTTTTTGGTGCTAAACAGGCATGTTCAAAAACATTAGATACGCACCCCAAACTCAGGAACTTACAAAGTTCCATTTTGGTAAAGTGAAGGCCAAATGAGACATTAGTATCCCAAGACTGTGTGGATGTTGCCTTCCTCATATGGGGTGATCCCACCCCTCTAAAAGCCAAAATTTAAAGGCCACGTACACGTAGAGGCATAACAATTACATTTCTCTTATTATCCCATGCTGCAAATGTGTGTAGTTACAAACATCTTTTTTTCTAAACCCACAAAACAAAAAAAAAAAGAGGAAATTAAAATTTGGCAAGCATGTCCACCAAATCTCTGATTCTTCGCTGTAAAGCAGTGGCAACCTCCTTGATTTGCTCCAGATCCTTCAAACAATTCAACATATCTGCACTCATTCTGCCAATAGTGCATCGTGGAAGATCATGACCTAATAAGAAGAGTAAAAAGTAATAAGGGAATGATGGTCAAGTGGCTGAGGCCCTACATAGTGAGTTATGGTCACGTTACTAGTCAAATTCAGCAAATACTTACCTACCCAGTCTACAGGTGATACTCGAAAAATTAGAATATAGTGCAAAAGTTCATTTATTTCACTAATGCAACTTAAAGTGGAGGTCTCGTGAAAAAAAAAAAACATATTAAAAGCCAGCAGCTACAAATACTGCAGCTGCTGACTTTTAATAAATGGACACTTACCTGTCCAGGGTGCCCCTGATGTCAGCAGCAGCAGACGAGCAATCGCTCGTCTCTCGGCTGCCCCCGCCGCCATCTTCGGTGAGGGAATCAGGAAGTGAAGCGTTGTGGCTTCGCTGCCCGGTTCCCTACTGCGCACGCGCGAGTAGCGCGGCACGTTCCCAGTGGTCCCCGCTCTCTCCTGGGACCAGTGTGTTTCCCAAAAGACAGAGGGGGGGGGGAAGTTGAGTGACTCCCGTGGGAGTCACTCACCGGAAGTGGGTGCAAATACCTGTATTATACAGGTATCTGCACCCCCCTCCCCCTGAAAGGTGCCAAATGTGACACCGGAGGGGGGTGGGGGTTCCGAAAAGCGGAAGTTCAATTTTTGGGTGGAACTCCACTTTAAAAGGTGAAACTAATATATGAGATAGACTCATTACATGCAAAGCAAGATACTTCAAGCCGTGATTTGTCATAATTGTGATTAATATGGCTTACAGCTCATGAAAACCCCAAATCCACAATCTCAAAAATGTGAATATTACATGCAATCAATAAAACAAGGATTGTACATAGAACAATATCGGACCTCTGAAAAGTATAAGCATGCATATGTACTCAGTACTTGGTTTGGGCCCCTTTTGCAACAATTACTGCCTCAATGCGGCGTGGCATGGAAGCTATCAGCCTGTGGAACTGCTGAGGTGTTATGGAAGACCAGGATGCTTTAATAGTGGCCTTCAGCTCTTCTGCATTGTTCGGTCTCATGTCTCTCATCTTTCTCTTGGCAATACCCCATAGATTCTCTATGGGGTTCAGGTCAGGCGAGTTTGCTGGCCAATCAAGCACAGTAATCCCACGGTCATTGAACCAGGTTTTGGTGCTTTTGGCAGTGTGGGCAGGTGCCAAGTCCTGCTGGAAAATGAAGTCAGCATCCCCATAGAGCTCGTCTGCGGAAGGAAGCATGAAGTGCTCCAAAATATCCTGGTAGACGGTTGCGTTGACCCTGGAATTAATGAAGCCCAGTGCACCAACACCAGCAGATGACATGGCTCCCCAAATCAATACAGACTGTGGAATCTTCACACTGGACTTCAAGCATCTTGCAGTGTGTGCCTCTCCATTCTTCCTCCATACTCTGGGTCCTTGGTTTCCAAATGAGGTGAAAAATTTGCGCTCATCAGAAAAGAGGACTTTGGACCACTGAGCAACAGACCACGCCTGTTTTTCTTTAGCCCAGGTAAGACGCTTCTGACGTTTGTTGTTCAGGAGTGGCTTGACAAGAGGAATACGACATTTGAAGCCCATGTCCAGGATCCGTCTGTGTGTGGTGGCTCTTGATGCACTGACTCCAGCCTCAGTCCACTCCTTGTGAAAGTCCCCAACACTATTGAATGGCCTTTTCCTGACAATCCTCTCCATGCTGCGATCATCCCTGCTGCTTGTGCACTCTTTTCTTCCACACTTTTCTCTTCCACGTAACTTTCTATTAATGTGCTTTGATACAGCACTTTAGGAACATTCAACTTTTTTTGCAATTACCTTTTAAGGCTTTCCCTCCTTATGGAGGGTGTCAATGATGGTTTTCTGCACAACTGTCAGGTCAGCAGTGTTTCCCATGATTGTGATTCCTACTGAACCAGACTGAGAGACCATTTAAAGGCTCAGGAACAAGTGCGCATGCGCGGGGACTCAGGGACGGACGCGTGCTGACCGAGCTCCCGACATCCCGACCCACCAGAGCGAATAGCGGCGCAGGCAGCGAGGTCCGAGAGCCAGGACCAGATACACAGGAGACCCGGGGAGGTGATGAATCGGAGGGCGCAGGGTCTGCCACGAAAGGGACAACTTAAACAGTCTGCAGCCCAGAGGAGAGCGGGGCCTTCTCCCGCAGCACAGCCGCGATCCAAGATGGCGCCCGGCAAGCCAGACACACGAGGCAGCACAGCAGCTAAGTCGGATGGCACATCACAGAGAGGGGGCAAACAAGTCAATTCGGAGCCACTCAGGGACCCCTTTTCGTCCCAATCCTCAGGAGAGGGGGAGGGAGAGCCTGTCCAGCGGGGTGAGTCACCTTTGCATTCTTTATCCCCTGCTATGTATACTGACGGTCAGGAATCAGTGAATTCCCCTGCTTCCTCTATAGAGAGAAACATGGCAGATCTTACTGAGGCCCTCTTTAGCTGGTCTAGCCAGGACTTACCACCTCCCCAGCTGGCACATTACTCCCCAGATGCAATACTGCTGGGTCGGTTCTCCACCATGCTGCAGCAGGAACTCTCTAAGGCCTGCACACTGATTACCACAGATCTCAAAAAAGATATCCACAGCCTGGGGGAACTCTTTGAGCATATTGAAACCAAAGTGGATAGTACTATCAAAAAAGTTATGGTCACAGACCTTCAAGACAGATTGGAGGAAGCGTTCACGAAAATCGAAGATTTGGAGAACCGCTCACGTAGATACAATTTACGCATCCGTGGACTCCCTGAAACTCACATGGATTTGGAGGGGGCTATAAAAGACCTAATGAAAACCCTCATTCCTGACATTACGGCTCCCCAAATGGAAGTAGATCGCATTCACCGAGCACTGACAGCCCCAAGATCTGACGGACTGCCACGCGACATTATTGTCAAGCCGCATTATTATCGCGTCAAAGAAAAGATGTTTGCAGCCCGCAATAGACCGGACTTGTCACTGTTTGGAGCTCCAATACAGCTCTTCACAGACCTGGCCCCGTCAACAGTCCAAAAACGCAGAACCCTGCGACCACTGCTACAGCAACTTATTGATAAGCAGATCAAATACAGATGGGCGTTCCCATTCAAGCTGTCCTTCACCTATAAGGGAAAGTCCCACTCATTTTCCACGTTCCAGGCAGGGGAGGCCCTGCTGCTTGAACTTGGTATCATCACTCAGGACTCTCCGACTTCGTCTCCCCCACGCCGAGATAGCCGCCCCCTTTCGCCGATGTGGCAGGATCGCACGCGCTCTCAGGCCAGAAATACTCGCCGGAACACTTGAGTTTTGTTGCCATTTTTCTGCCCTTTCCTGAGACCTGCTGGTTTTTGGTCGCATAGGCCTGGCCTGGGCTCATGATGGACTATGAGCCGGATGGGGCCATCATACCTGTGCGCTGTTCAACTAAGTTACCTGGTTTCCTAGCTTTTATGTTGACTGTCAAAAGGTTAATCTTTTGCCTCATAGAACCCCACCTTGTTTGCCAGAACCACAGTATTTTTGAGACTGGGGCTTTTACCTGGCACGATATGTAGATCCCACGCTGGGCTTTGACTCGGAGGCGGAACGACCGATGGGGACCCTTCCTGCCTTTGAGACATCGCCCTAGGGAACATGTCTTACTACTGACAACCTGTCATGCCGTGTCGATTGGTTTATGTTATTTTTGATTGACCTCGTATGACCTGTTTAATTAGCGCTTATTGAAGTTGGGTCGCGGTGGCTACACATGCCACCCGATTGCGAGACTACCTATTCTCTGACGAGGATGGTACCATTGCACCTAATGTGCCGGATTTTGTCTCCGGCTGGGGTTGTTCCCCATGCTTTCATATGTCAGTTATAAATGTTTTATTCTCATTGTCTGGGCCTAAGGCCCACGAGTGTTTTTCTTTGTCTTGCTGTTTTTCTAACACCTTTTCTTCTCCCCTTTTCCCCCTTTCTCTTGCGAGCCTCGATCTGGCACCCTCCCCCCTTATCAAGGTCCGAAGGGTCATGGAGACTGACAGTCTTCAATCCAGTGGTGCCGACCACACCATTGGCAACGCAAGGTAAGAGTGCTCTGCCCTACCACGATGGCCACGACATTCAACACTGACTACTCCATAGTTAGCCACAATGCACATGGTTTTCCCCTGCCAAGAGGACTAAAGCATTTCAGTTCTATCACAAACAGAGGGCTGATGTCCTTCTCTTACAAGAGACCCATTTTTCACACACCTCAGCTCCTCGTTACCTCAGCGCGAAGTATCCGCAGTATTATCTTGCAGGGGGCCAGGAGAAAAAGGGGGGAGTAGCTATCTGTTTTTCGAAACTGACCCTCTTCGTCCCTGTTACTGTTGTTAAAGATAAGGGGGGTAGATATATTATGGCAGTGGGGCGGCTCCATGACCGAGAGGTATCCTTTATATCATATTATGCCCCAAACACTGGACAGCCGGAATTCTTTAGCAAAATGCTTCGAATTCTGATGCCCAAGGTCCAGGGTCAGGTGGTAATGGGGGGTGATAGCAATATTCCCTTGGACAGAATTATGGACAAGTCTGACTCCTCTAAACCAATTTTGAAACGCCCACCGACCGGGAGCAGCAAAGTGGCGCGCCTATTTCACTTCCACGATCTTATTGATAGCTGGCGTGAAAATAACCCCACAGCCAGAGACTTTACATACTTTTCGCAGGTACATCATACTTATTCTAGGATAGATCATCTTCTAGTACGCACACCTTTACTCCCATTTATTAAGACAGTCAAAATTTTGTCTACCCCTTGGTCGGACCATTCCCGGATCAAACTCTCTATCACAGGACTGTGGACCAAAACTAAACCCTCCCCGTGGAGACTCAATGTGAGTCTGCTAAATGACCCTATAATCTTTTTGGAAATACAAAAGGAAATACGAGAATACTTTAGACTTAATAAAGCTGCGGACACGTCCCCCGCGATGAACTGGGTAGCTCACCAAGCTGCGATTCGGGGTATTCTATTACAAGTGGCAACTAGAGTGAAACGAGACAGGGAACAGACGATTAAGAAACTGGAGGCTAAATTAGAGGACTTAATGAACGAACAGCATGGGAATCCCCGGATAGATATAAGGCACAAAATCGATGAAGCCAGACTAGCTCTTAACCTTAGTCTGACCACGCAAGCGGAGAAGCATATCAGTTGGTCCAAACATAGGTTTTACACTATGGGGGATAAACCGACCACGATGCTAGCTAGAAAACTGGTCCCTCGACCATACACGCCGACTTTACCTAAACTGAAATTGTCCACGGGCCTTACCACCCAAAACCCTGAAAAGATTATTGGGGAATTTCACAAGTTCTATGCTAAGCTGTATGGGGCGCAAAATACGTCTGATCCATCTGGAGCGGACGCGTTCTTCCACAACTTAAAGCTGCCCACACTGACGCAGGCCCACGCGGAACTGATGGACGGTGCCTTTACGGAACTTGAAGTCACGGCCGCAATCAAAACACTGCATCCTACTAAAGCTCCGGGGCCTGACGGCTTCCCAGGCCACTATTATAGGAAGTATCAAGATCTCCTCACCCCTCACTTATACTCCTACTTTAATGACCTGAGGAGTGGTGGTGGGCTTCCCTGTCACGAAAATATGGCGTATATAAGTGTCATCCCGAAGCCGGGAAAGGATCACGGGGATTGTTCCAATTACCGCCCGATTTCTCTGATCAATACGGATCTGAAAATCCTAACTAAAATACTGGCCCAAAGACTTAATACTTTTCTTGAGGGCTATATTCACCCTGATCAGGCTGGTTTCGTTCCAAATAGACAGGCATCAGATCAAACACGTCGGTTAATTAATCTCATTTCGGCAGTCCAGTCTGATTGGGACGGCATAGGACCCAGAAGGGGAATGTTGCTCTCATTGGACATCCGGAAGGCGTTTGATTCCATTTCCTGGGACTATCTATTTGACGTCCTTACTCGCTATGGATTTGGGGGGCGCTTTCTGGGTCTCCTCCACATTTTATACGACTCCCCGAGCGCTTCACTAATGCTCAGAGGATATACTTCTCAATCATTTCCAATCTGTAGAGGAACTAGACAGGGATGCCCATTGTCACCATTATTATTCGCACTGGCGATAGAGCCACTTGCGATTAAAATTCGTTCAAGCAGAGATGTTCAGGGGATTTACTGCGGGGACTATGAACACAAATGCCTACTCTTTGCCGATGACCTATTACTGACCTTGACCTCACCAATTACATCCCTGCCCAATTTACTTGCAATCTTGCAACCATTTTCTGACATATCTGGGTTGACAATTAACCATAGTAAGTCAAGGGCACTGAACTTGTCATTGCTGAGCTCCACGCAGACGACACTTGAGTAGGGATGAGCTTCGAGTTCGAGTCGAACTCATGTTCGACTCGAACATTGCCTGTTCGCCCGTTCGCCGAACAGCGAACAAATTGGGGTGTTCGCGGCAAATTCGAAAAATCTATGGGAGAAATCTAAAGTGCTAATTATAAAGGCTTATATGCAAGTTATTGTCCTAAAAAGTGTTTGGGGACCGGGGTCCTGCCCCAGGGGACATGTATCAATGCAAAAAGAAGTTTTAAAAACGGCCGTTTTTTCGGGAGCAGTGATTTTAATAATGCTTAAAGTGAAACAATAAAAGTGAAATATTCCTTTAAATTTCGTACCTGGGGGGTGTGTATGATATGCATGTGAAGTGGCGCATGTTTCCCGTGCTTAGAACTGTCCCTGCAAAAAATGTCATTTTTGAAAGAAAAAAAGTCTTTTAAAACTGACTCGCGGCTATTAATGAATTGTCGGCTCCCGGCAATACATACCACACAAACACCTTGAAAAAGTTATTTATTTAAAATAATAAATAAAAAAAAAAACATTCCAGCGCTGAAATCCAGTGTCCCGCGGCGATCCCGATGTCCAGCGCTGTCCTTCATTGGTTGTGCCTGAGCGGACCTGATGGGGAACTCACTCTCAGTATTTTAAATGTATAGACCCGCCCCTTCTAAAGTTCCCCATCAGGTCCGCTCCCTCGGTATGTCGGACCTGCCTACGTCATTGGCTTGAGCGGGGAACTTCCTTCACTGTGTAATTTAAATTTACATAGTGAAGGAAGTTCCCCGCTCAAGCCAATGACGTAGGCGGGTCCGACATACCGAGGGGGCGGATCTGATGGGGAACTGCTCTCACTTTGGCAATACATGTATAGACCCGCCCCTTCTCATGTTCCGCATCTGGTCCGCTGAGCGGACCTGATGGGGAACTTTAGAAGGGGCAGGTCTATACATTTAAAATACTGAGAGGGAGTTCCCCATCAGGTCCGCTCAGGCACAACCAATAAAGGACAGCGGGATCGCCGCGGGACACTGGATTTCACCGCTGGAATGTTTTTGTTTTTTTTTAAATAAAGGACTTTTTCAAGGTGTTTGTGTGTTTTTTTTAAACATTTTTTTACGCTTTCTTCGTGAAATGGTAGGGGTACAATGTACCCCTTACCAATTCACATAGGGGGGGGGCCAGATTCCGATAAGCCCCCCGTCCGCAGACCCCCACAACCACCGGGCAAGGGTTGTGGGGATGAGGCCCTTGTCCCCATCAACATGGGGACATCCTCCCCATGTTGAGGGCATGTGGCTTGGTACGGTTCAGGAGGGAGGGGGGCCGCTCTCTCGTCCCCCCTTTTCCCCTGCGGCCGGCCAGGTTGCGTGCTCGGATAAGGGGTCTGGTATGGATTTTTAGGGGGACTCCACGCCATTTTTTTAAAATTTGGGGTGGAGTTCCCCTTAAAATCCATGCCAGATCTGAAGGGCCTGGAATGGATATTTGGGGGAACCCCACGTCAAATTTTTTTTTAATTTGCGGCGGGGTTCCCCTTAATATCCATTCCAGACCTGAAGGGCCTGGTAATTGAATTCTGGGGAACCCCCACGCTTTTTTTTTTTTTTATCAATGACTTTTGTATGTATTGCCGGGAGCCGACAATTCATTAATAGCCGCGAGTCAGTTTTAAAAGACTTTTTTTCTTTCAAAAATGACATTTTTTGCAGGGACAGTTCTAAGCACGGGAAACATGCGCCACTTCACATGCATATCATACACACCCCCCAGGTACGAAATTTAAAGGAATATTTCACTTTTATTTTTTCATTTTAAGCATTATTAAAATCACTGCTCCCGAAAAAACGGCCGTTTTTAAAACTTCTTTTTGCATTGATACAGGTCCCCTGGGGCAGGACCCGGGTCCCCAAACACTTTTTAGGACAATAACTTGCATATCAGCCTTTATAATTAACACTTTAGATTTCGAACGTTCGAGTCCATTGTATTTAACCTTCCTAGCGGTATTCCCGAGTCTGGCTCGGGGTTAAATTTCAGCACCAAAAGCGGTAACCCCGAGCCAGACTCGGGCTGCATCGCAGTGATCCAGGCAGAGTTACTTATCTTGTCCCCTGGATCCTGCGATGCCTCTCCGCTGTGTGATCGAGCCGTGTCTCCTTGCTCGATTCACACACTTCCGAGTGCCGCCGAGCTCCGTTCCCTGCGACGTTACGACGCACGGGGACGGAGATCGGCGCCAAATTCAAAAAAGTTAAAACACAGTATACATACAGTACACTGTAATCTTACAGATTACAGTACTGTATGTAATAATTACACACCCCCTTTGTCCCTAGTGGTCTGTCCAGTGTCCTGCATGCACTTTTATATAATAAAAACTTTTCTTTCTGCCTAGAAACTGGAGATTGTCCATAGCAACCAAAAAGTGTCCCTTTATGTCAAAAGTGGTTTTAGACCAGCTAAAAAACAGCGATAATAAATTAGAATCACTCGCAGAATTGAGCGATAGCGATTTGTGGGGAAATTCGTCATCAAACACTGAAAAACACTTTTATTATTATTATTATTATATTATTTGTTATAATTATTTTATAGTTATTTATTTTATTATAATGTATAATTTTGTTTTTTGAACTTTATCATACCCGGGATGTCTACTAGACTCTGGTTTGGACGGATTTAAGTGAGTTATTCCTAAGAATTACAGGCCTGCAATATAAAACGCCAAATTTCCTTGCAGAATAATGGTACCGCTTTCAGCACCTAAAATCTGACAGAATCATACCGCCAGGGAGGTTAATAGGGTTCTAAAGTTTACACAAACATTTTGTCTGTTCGCAGGTTCTGGTGCGAACCGAACAGGGGGGTGTTCGGCTCATCCCTGCACTTGAGCAAACATTTCCATTTCGATGGGAATCGGATGCTCTTCCTTACTTAGGTATACATTTGACCTCATCTGTTGGCACATTGTACAAAGGGAACTATCCTGCCCTTTTTAAGCGACTGACTGAAGATTTGGCTAAGTGGCAGGTTCATCCACCGTCGTGGTTCGGCAGACTACACTCAATAAAAATGAATGTTCTACCCCGATTGTTATATTTTTTCCGTACCTTGCCGGTTTCCCTGGCCCGTAACGACCTTCAACAATTTCAGAATAAGGTTCTGCAATTCATTTGGGGAGACAAGAGACCTAGGGTGAATAGGAGTACCCTATATGCGTTAAAACGGAAAGGAGGCCTAGGCTTGCCTGATTTCTTGAAATATTTCTATGCTGCCCAGGTAGCACAACTCACTAGGTTCCATTCCCAACGGGCACCGGCCATATGGATGGCCATGGAATCCCACTCTTGCCGTCCCACTCCAATTTCTCACATTTTGTGGCTCTCTATCAAAGAGCGGCCTGCTGTATTATGTCCTACTTTATCTTTGTCTTTGGAAATATGGGACAGACTATCCAGATCCCACAAATTTAAATCTCCTCATTCTCCACTGGCACCTCTACTACACAATAGAGCTTTCACCCCGGGTCTCACCCCCCTGGCATTTGAGTGGTGGACCAATGAAGGTCTCCTACGCATAGCTGACTTATGTGATCGTAGGGGTATGCTACCTGAGAGGGTATTGATTGATAAGTATCTTATGCCTCCAGCAGAGAGTTTTAGATTTGCTCAGATTTCACATTATATGCAAACCCTTGCTAGAAAGAGTGACCTCACAGCTCTAACTCCACTGGAGTATATGTGCCGAAATTATGATAAAATCAAAGGTCATCTGTCCGCTGTCTATTCGATATTGATGAGCGCATCGACAAAGTTGAACTATATGGTCCACTGGGAGACCGATTTGAAGGAAACCCTGGAATTGGACGACTGGGATAGGATAGCAGAGACAGCCTCTCGGTCGCTCATCAATACATCAATAATAGAGGCGAACTACAAAGTTCTGCTAAGGTGGTATATGGTGCCGGCCAGGCTGGCGACTTTTATATCGGGGGCAACCCCGTTCTGCTTTAGAGGTTGTGGTCAGGTCGGTACCACCTTTCATATATGGTGGACATGCCCCAAGGTACGGAAGTTTTGGATTCGGGTATATAATTTCATTTACTCCCTTACTCAGGTTAACCTGACTAAGTCAGCCAAACAAGCACTACTAGGGAGCAGAATGGTAGAGGCCTCAAAGAATTGCAGGCGACTCTTGACATTTATATTAATTTCAGCAAAGATAACCATCACTAGGAACTGGAGATCGGCGGCTCTGCCATTTGATCAGTTTAAAGGTAAATTGTCTTGGTTGATGCTGAACGAACGGTTGGCGGCATTGGCTCAAGACAAAATGAAGCTCTTTCATAAAGTGTGGGACCCATGGCTTCATTACCTTACTAGTGACCCCAGGATACCTACAGCTTAACATTGATTTTTCTCTAGGGGTGTCGGGGTGCTTGATTGGGGCTCCTTCCCTTCCTTTCCCTTCCTCCCCCTTTTCCCTCCTCTCAACTATTCTTTTCTTGCTTTGTTTCCTTCCCCCCTATTCCTTGATTCTAATTTCTTATTGATTGTTATTTTTGGAGTCAGCTACAGGCCTTAGAGGTCTGTACGACTCCCTGCTTTCACCGGTTTATAAGTTATTAATAGAACCGTTGTCGGTCTGAACTGCACTAAGAGTTGCCCACGCAGGCTGAGGAGTTGAACCCCCCCGACAAGCAGATGGGGGGACGGCTCCTCTAGGCGGGTAGTTCATCAGTTGAAACCTGGGATGTCGGGAGGAGTTGGGGTTTCAGGGGCGCAGTAGTTTCCTGTAAGCTACCCAAAAGTGCAATTATGCTCCAGCCCATGCTGGAGATTCTTCAGCAGATTTGTTTTGTTTTTTTTTTGTTTGTTTTTTTGTTTGTTTTTTGGGTACTATAACATGGACCCCTGGGCGTTATGATCTTAGCGATTTGAATCCCAGAGGCTGTAATTTGACTGTACAATGTATTGATGTATATTTTACACTTTTTGTATGACACAAACTAATAAAAATATTGAAACATAAAGGCTCAGGAACCCTTTGCAGGTGTTATGGCTTAATTAGCTGATTAGAGTGGGACACTTTGAGCCTAGCATAGTGCACCTTTTGACAATATTCTAATTTTCTAAGATTGTGGATTTGGGGTTTTCATGAGCTGTAAGCCATAATCATCACAATTATGACAAATCAGGGCTTGAACTATCTCATATATTAGTTTCACCTTTTAAGTTGCATTAGTGAAATAAATTAACTTTTGCACAATATAAAAAAAAATTGATTATCACCTGTAGTGATGAGCCGAACACCCCCGGGTTCGGTTCGCACCAGAACCCGCGAACGGACCGAAAGTTCGTACGAACATTAGAACCCTATTAAATACAATGGATGCGAACGTTCGAATTCTAAAGTGCTAATTATAACAACTATTATGCATGTTATTGTCCTAAAAAGGGTTTGGGAACCCGGGTTCTGCACCAGGGGACATGTATCAATGCAAAAAGAAGTTTTAAAAACGGTCGTTTTTCGGGAGCAGTCATTTTAATGATGCATAAAGTGAAAAAAAAAAAGTCAAATATTCCTTTAAATATCGTACCTGGGGGGTGTCTAAAGTATGCCTGTGAAGTGCCACGTGTTTCCCGTGTTTAGAACTGTCCCTGCACAAAATGACACTTCTAAAGGAAAAAAAAGCCATTTAAAACTGCTTGCGGCTTTAATGTAATGTCTGGTCCCGGTAATATGGATGAAAATCTTTAAGAAAAATGGCATAGCTACCCCATGACCCCCCCCCCCCTACCCCAGCCCATTACCAGCCCCTTTGGGTCTTGTATGGATATTAAGGGGAACCCCGCACATAAAATAAAAAAGGCCCTATATACTCTGAACAGCCGTATACAGGCGGTGCATACAAGACAGGGACTGTAGGTTTGTTCTTATGTAGAATCTGTTTGTAATTTTGAACAGGTACATTGTTGAAGTGTAGCTCCAGCCTAAAAATCTATTTTTAAACTTTTTGGAAAACATAGGTAAGGGTTATCACCCCTGTAACATTTGTTTTGCTGTCTGTGCCCCTGTTCAGAACATTTCACCTCACTTTCCGTCCCAATGACAACTGTTTTTGAAATGTGGTGTTTTTCTTGAAACAAGGATTGCTGATAAAGCATCAGTACAGAGGAGACACCTTTCTCCCATATTTATTCTTACAGGAGAGAATTTTCCTTCCTAGTGGTAGATTTCCTCTCACTTCCTGTTGTCTTCTTGCGTTTGCAAGTAGGAGTCGTTTGTAAGTTGGATGTTTGAAAGTAGGGACCTGCCGTATATACTCTGCAGAAATAGGCCCCTTAGTTGTTGGTGTTGGCACAACACTGTAAGCACTCACAGTTACTCTTGGTTGGTGCTGGAACGCCCTGCTGTCAACTATTATATCAGGAATTTTAATTACATATAATTGTTGAACAGTGGTAGTAAAAATTGGGCCTTTGATGGTGGTGCTGGTGCCACAACACTGTAAGCCCTGACAGTTACTCTTGGTGGGTGCAGCAATGGGCCCTGCTGTGAATTATTAGATCAAGAATTGTAATTGCATGCCCCTGTTGAACAGGGGCTGAAAAATTGGGCCTTTCGTGGTGGTGGTGGTGGTGGTGGTGTTGCAACAACACTGTAAGCCCTCAGAGTTACTCTTGGTGGGTGCAGGAATGGGCCCTGCTGTGAATTATTAGATCAAGAATTGTAATTACATGCCCCTTTTGAACAGGGGCTGAAAAATTGGGCCTTTCGTGGTGGTGGTGGTGGTGGCGTTGCCACAACACTGTAAGCCCTCAGAGTTACTCTTGGTGGGTGCAGGAATGGGCCCTGCTGTGAATTATTAGATCAAGAATTGTAATTACATGCCCCTTTTGAACAGGGGCTGAAAAATTGGGCCTTTCGTGGTGGTGGTGGTGGTGGCGTTGCCACAACACTGTAAGCCCTCAGAGTTACTCTTGGTGGGTGCAGCAATGGGCCCTGCTGTGAATTATTACATCAAGAATTGTAATTGCATGCCCCTGTTGAACAGGGGCTAAAAAATTGGGCCTTAGGCACTGGTGGCACAACACTACAACCCCTCACAGATACTGTACTTGGAGCACAGCAATGAGCCCTTTTGCAAAGTATTGCTTCAAAAATTGTAATGACATGCCCCTGTTAAACAGGGGCTGAAAAATTGGGCCTTAGGCACTGGTGGCACAACACTACAACCCCTCACAGATACTGTACTTGGAGCACAGCAATGAGCCCTATGGCAAATTATTGCTAAAAAAATTGTAATTACACGCCCCTGTAAAACAGGGGCTGAAAAATTGGGCCTTAGCCACTGGTGGCGGCACCCATAAACAAAAATGATCTTCCAAGCTATCATCATCAATCGTATCATTGAGGACTCGGAGGAGGAGGATAGTCAGTCAACATAACAGCACAGGCACTCAGCATCAGCATCAGTCTTGAAGGGATGTGACATGTTAAAATCAATTAGTCTGTTATATCAGCATCAGGTGTGTGGTAGCTGGTGGTGATCCAAGACTGGTTCATCTTGATGAAAGTCAGTCGATCAACCGAGTCGGTGGACAGGCGCACCCTGTGATCCGTGACAAATCCTCCAGCAGCACTGAATGTGCGTTCCGAAAGAACGCTGGATGCAGGACAGGCCAGTAGCTCAATTGCATACTGTGCAAGCTCTGGCCAGTGATCCATCCTCAAGACCCAGTAAGCCAGAGGATTTTCGGTGGGGAAGGTGTCCAAGTCTGACCTTGCCCCTAGATATTCCTGCACCATGTTTATCAGACGCTGGCGATGGTTGCTGGAACCGATCATACTTTGGGGCTGCGGACTAAAGAATTGTCTGAACGCATCGGTCAGACGGCCACCTTCCCCACCGCTCCTTCTTTGACTGGCCGAAGCCTCAGCAACTCGTTGTCCAGGACCAGGAGTTTGTAACCTCCCAGTCTCTGGGAACGCGTTGCACAGACCTTTCTGCAAGGCCTCCCGGAGTTGTCTCATCCTCTGCTCCCTCTGCGACGGTAACATAAGGTCCGCAACCTTACCCTTGTACCGTGGATCAAGGAGAGTGGCCAGCCAGTAATGGTCCCTCTCCTTGATCCGAAGAATACGAGGATCCTTCCGCAGACTTTGCAGGATCAGGGAGGCCATGCAGCGTAGGTTTGCTGAGGCATTCGGTCCGGAGTCCTCTGGGTCACTAAGGACGACATGATCCGCAGTCACCTCCTCCCAGCCACGTACAAGTCCACTGGTTTCTTGGGACTGTAAATCATCCCTAAAAGACTGCTGCTGATGATGCTGAGTGCCAGCCTCCACCTCCATGCTGACACAATCCTCCTCCTCCTCCTCCTCTTCCTGTGCGATGGGTGGGACAGAAGGAACACTGTCTGGGTAAAGGGGGCCTTGAGAGGCAAGGAAGTCCTCCTCTTCCTGCCTCTGTTCTGCCTCAAGTGCCCTGTCCATTATTCCACGCAGCGTGTGCTCCAACAGGTGGACAAGAGGTACAGTGTCACTGATGCATGCACTGTCACTGCTCACCATCCTCGTGGCCTCCTCAAATGGTGCCAGGACAGTGCATGCATCCCTGATCATGCCCCACTGGCGTGGAGAAAAAAAAACAAGCTCCCCTGACCCTGTCCTGGTGCCGTAGTCGCACAGGTACTCATTGATGGCCCTCTGCTGCGTGTGCAGCCGCTGCAGCATGGCCAACGTTGAGTTCCACCTGGTGGGCATGTCACATATAAGGCGGTTCTTGGGCAGGTTCAACTCCTTTTGCAGCTCAGCCAGGCGAGCACTGGCATTATAAGATCTGCGGAAATGCACACAGACTTTCCTGGCCTGCCTCAGGACATCCTGTAAGCCCGGGTACCTGCCCAAGAACCGCTGCACCACCAGGTTAAGGACGTGAGCCACACAGGGCACATGGGTCAGTTGTCCCTGTCGAAGGGCGGAGAGGAGGTTGGTGCCATTGTCGCAAACCACCATTCCTGGCTTAAGCTGGCGTGGCGTCAACCACCTCTCGGCCTGGCCCTGCAGAGCAGACAGGACCTCTGCCCCAGTGTGGCTTCTGTCCCCCAAACACACCAGCGCAAGCACGGCATGGCATCTTTTTGCCTGCGTACTTGCGTAGCCCCGTGAACGGCTACGGAGCACCGCTGGTTCATAGGACAAACCACAGGAAGAGGCCATGGAGGAAGAAGAAGAGGAGGGGGTGGAGGAGAGAGGTGTGTCACAACCAGTAGTAGCATTTTGGAGGCGTGGCGGTGGGACAACCTCCAACACTACTGCACCTTGTCCTGCATCCTTCCCAGCTGCCAAAAGAGTGACCCAATGGGCCGTGAAAGAAAGGTAACGTCCCTGTCCATGCCTGCTGGACCATGAGTCAGCGGTAATATGCACCTTACCGCTGACCGCCCTGTCCAGCGAGGCCAAGACATTGCCTTCCACATGCCGGTAGAGAGCCGGAATAGCCTTCCGTGAGAAAAAGTGGCGTTTGGGAACCTGCCACTGAGGAACCGCACATTGCACAAACTCACGGAAGGGGGCCGAGTCTACCAACTGAAAAGGCAGCAGTTGAAGCGCTAGCAATTTAGCCAAGCTAGCATTCAACCGCTGGGCATGTGGATGGCTGGGAGTGAACTTCTTTCGACGGTCCAGCAGCTGGGGCAGGGAAATTTGCCTGCTAGAATCGGACGTCGGTGTACTGCTAGCAGAGTGGCCGCAAGTACTTGGCTGTGACACACCTAATTCTACACCTTCATTCCTCTCAGTGCATGTTTCAGAGAGGACTGAAGTTATAGTGGGGTTGGAGATCCCAGCTGATGCGGTGCAAGGAGAGGTCCGCTTTGTTCTTTGGTGTGGGTCTTTGAGGTAGGCTTGCCAACGAGCTGCATGGCAGGTCAACATATGTCTGGTCAGGCATGTGGTACCCAAGCGGCTGATGTTTTGGCCACGCGATATACGCTTGAGACATATGTTGCAAACAGCAGCTGTGCGATCTGATGCACTAGCCTCAAAAAAGGCCCACACCAAGGAACTTTTTGAATGACGGGCAGAGGCAGCGCCCTGCACAGGCGGAGCTCTGCGGTGTGATTCCGTCGGTGTACTGCCCTTACGCTGGCCACCAAAGGGCATCCTGCCTCGTTGGAGATGTGCCTCCTCCTCATCCTCCTCCTCCTCCTCCTCTCTCCTATTAGGCACCCACGTGGAGTCAGTGACCTCATCATCCCCTCCCTCCTCATCACTGGAGCCAATCTGGCAGTATGCTGCAGCTGCTGGAACATGACTGCCAGATTGGTGTCCTTCTTGAGCATCCCCTCTGTCTGCTCTCACCCTACTGCCTTCCTGTAGCTGGGTTTCATCATCAGACCCTTCGAAACGCTGGGCATCCTCCTGGAGCATGTACCCAACACTGTGCTCAAACAGTTCGGGGGACTCCTCAGGAGGAGGACATGGTGGGTCTAGGGAAGGAGTGACTGATGATGAGTCTGACATTGATACCAGGGAAGAGGACGCTTTGGCAGCTGCTTTGCCAGTACCCTGAGCCTGGGTGAGAGAGGATGAGGAGGAGGAGGAGGGCTTGGTCATCCACTCTACCAAGTCTTCGGCATGATGTGGCTCAACATGTCCAGCTGCCGAAAAGAAGGACAAGCGTGTCCCATGGCCATGTGCTGATGACAATGCACCGCGTCCACGACCAGCACTGTTGCCCCCAGACACAGAGCCTGCTTGCCCTCTTTTATTGCCTCCTGACTGTCTGCCTCTCCTTGTTTGCCTTCCAGACATTCTAATAGATGGCCTGCAGGGAGATGGGAAAAAAGCAATAAGGGCTACCTTCAGGTGTCCTTCTCTGTCCCTTTACTTAAGGATTTCTAAATATGGTTGAGGATGATTGCTTTTGCACAGAATAGCACAACGACAATTTCCCTGACTGTCCAAAAAACAAGGATTTCAAAGATGGTTGATGAGGAATGCTTTAGCACACTATAGCACAAGGAGAATTCCCCTCACTTTCCTTCTTTGTCCCTAGAAACAAGGACTCGCACAGTGAAAGAAACTGACACTCTCCCTACCTAGAGTTTTCTGTCCCTAGAAAAAATGTTTTTTTAAAGCACACTATAGCACAAGGAGAATTCCCCTCAGGCCTCGTACACACGACCGATTTTCTCGTCGTAAACAGTCAAGAAAAGTGCCGCGAGAGTTTTTTTGTCTAGAAATACGTTTGTGTGTATGGTTTTACGACGAGAAACTTGACGAGAATCTCGACGAGAAAATAGAGAACCTGCTCTCTATTTTCTCGTCAGGAGTCCAGATTTCCTCGTCGTGTTTCTCGTCGGCCTGTTTTGTGACGAGAAAATGGTTCGTGTGTATGCTTTTACGACTCTTCCAAAAGCGCGCATGCTCACAAGCAACTATGAGACGGGAGCGCATCTTCTGGTAAAACAAGCCTTCATAATGGAGAGAGCACATTCGTCACGCTCATAAATATTTCATCGTTTAAATGTTCTGCATTGAATTCTTCGTTAGAATGTTACATTAATCAAAACGAGAGACCTTCTTTTGCTGCTGATATTCACACAGAGTTATGCCTTATTTTTAACCTTTTTCATGCTGCTCTTTATAAGATTTATGTGTATTATATCGTGCAAGTTTTTAGGAATAATTTAAATGGTTAGATTTTTCAAAATGATGTTAATTATAATTTCTCAATGTTTTGATAGCGATCTCCCATTTAATTTTCTAATCTATATTTTTAAAATTTCACACCATGTTTTTGAGCTAATCAGATTTAGTTATTCTTTTGGGGGGGTGATATCTGTGCCTTTTATTGTCAGTCAAATGTATCTGCTTACTCCAAAGCTTGTTTTTTTTTATTTAAAAATACACATAGTCAAGTATGAACTTAAACAAAAAACACATTTATTCATGTTTATAAATTAAATAAAGAGAAGGCAGCGCTGGAGAAGCTGCTGCCATTTGTGCATCCCAGGGACCCCAGAGCACACAGCAACCCTGTGTGGACACTAAAATTGGGAGCTTGAGAAGGCCCACATTTCAGAACACAATCTGATGCTGGCCTCCCAGAGGTCAGGAACAGCAGCAGGTGAGATATATGTCCCAAGTGTGTGGTACTACAACAGGCTGCCTTCTGTCCGACCAGTGCGACCACAATGAAGCAAGGCCATCACTTCCTCTTCTTCCTGGCAACCTTCCCTGCAGCCTTTACTGAAGCCTTCCTTCTTCGTTTAGCTGGAGGCTGGCCCACTGGAGGGGTACTCCTGTCAGGAGGAGGAGGTGGAGGTGTAGCAGAAGGGGGTGGGGCAGAAGAAGAAGGTGGAGGTGTAGCAGAAGGGGGTGGGGCAGAAGGTGGAGGTGTAGCAGAAGGGGGTGGGGCAGAAGGTGGAGGGGTAGCAGAAGGGGGTGGGGCAGAAGGTGGAGGGGTAGCAGAAGGGGGTGGGGCAGAAGGTGGAGGGGTAGCAGAAGGGGGTGGGGCAGAAGGTGGAGGGGTAGCAGAAGGGGGTGGGGCAGAAGGTGGAGGGGTAGCAGAAGGGGGTGGGGCAGAAGAGGAAGGTGGAGGTGGAGGTTGAGGTTGGGTCAGTTGGGCCACCTCACATATGGCGGTATTGGGGGTAATTTGCTCCATCACCCCCTTGTTGAGCAAGGTGATGAGCAGGGGTTCGCATAGGAGGCGTTGCTCCATGCTCATCACCTTGAACTTAGCCTCCACTAGGCCGGCAATGGCCTCTTCAGGGGATGTGGGCTCCTTGAGGGTGGCATGGGCCTCTTTAATAAGGGCCATTGCTGCCTCACTGGTGGTCCTGTCCCTCCTGCCTCTTTTGTGAAGCCTGATGGGAGGCACCTGGGATCTGTTGCTTCTCCTTTGCCCTGCCACCTCCTGTCTGCCACTGGGCCCTGCCACCTCCTGTCTGCCACTGGGCCCTGCCACCTCCTGGCTGCCACTGGGCCCTGCCACCTCCTGGCTGCCACTGGGCCCTGCCACCTCCTGGCTGCCACTGGGCCCTGCCACCTCCTGGCTGCCACTGGGCCCTTCCTCCTCCTGCCTGACAGTTTCCAGACCCTCCTCCTGGCTGATTTCATCCTGTGTATGAAAAAGAAACATAGTTTAATATGTTGGTTTAATCTTTGCATCAAACTTTGTAATCCTGATGGAAGCAATTAGAATGTAAATGCATAAATCCTTGCTTTAAATTTACCACTACATCAGCTTGACTATTTACCACACAATTAAGTGCAGAATAATGTCTACAGATCATGATTTCACTTGTTGAATACAAAATAATGTATGTTTCTCATCCTGACATATTTGGGAAACATTAATTTTATCCCACTACATTTTCAGTTAATACTATACCTGGCTCCAGATGGCCAAATCAGGATCATCCAGGATGGCTGCCTCCTCTTGCTCCAGAGAAGGCTCAGGTTGGCTGCAGGGAAGTCTGGGGGGAAGAGTGGAGAGTGATGGCCTTGGCTCAATGTGGTCATCCAGGAAGGACATCCTGCTGTAGTACCACAAAACCGGGACATAAACATCATCTGCTGCTGCTCCTGACCTCTGAGAAGCCAGCACCTTAGAGCGTTCAGTCCTGTAGGTACCTCTCAAGCTCCCAATTTTAGTGTCCACTTGTTTTGCTGTGGCTGTGGGCACCTTGGTATGCACAAATGGGAGCAGCTTATCCAGCGCTGCTTTTCTCACCCCTTTTTTTTTATGGATGGGGTTTTTGGTCTCCCACAGAGCCGGCAGCTCCCTTACCCGGTCAATAAATTCCGCCAGGAACTCTTTGTCGCTAATAAATACATTCATATTGTATCTGCAAGTAAAATAAATTATATTTAAATAATGTGAGGCAAACAGTCTAACCTCCTTCACATCCTAGTCACCATATATATCCTCCAACAATCTCAAGACAGTATAGGCCAACAATTTTAACAAGTCTCACAAAATCACATACCTTCGTTCGCACGTCCGTCACTTGAACTCCTCTCTCCGCACACCGAACGTACTATAGTCACATGTGTGTTTGCTATATACACACCACGCATGCGTCCAAATTGGAACACGTCGCTCCGCACACGTCGCCCGCCCATGACGTTCTAACTAACATCTTTTCCCCGCCCCTTCTCTTTCGGCGCGCAGACAGATATGGCGGAGTTACAGCAGGTGTCTGATAATTCCGCAACTATCGAGGAGACAAGCCCGGAGACCGAGGACACGTCACGATCAAGGAGGAGATTCAAGGCATCGAATATGTCTTTGGCGGAGATGGCGGAGATGGTGGACATCTTGGTCAAGGCTGATTATGATGCCAAGCATGGGCCGTATAGCAAACCAAATAGAAGGAAGGCCAAAATCCTCACTAAAGTTGTGAAGAGTCTGAGGGCGAAGTTCGGGGTGAAACGCTCAAATGAGCAGCTCAGAAAGAGGTGGTCAGACCTCAAACTGAGGGAGCCAGACCAGTTGAGGAGCATAAAGAGGATGCTCGCTAAAAGTAAGTAAAATGACGACCTTTCTGCTATTAATCTTTTTAGAAACTTACTTTTTTTTTTTTTAAAGCATATTGGACTCCCTTCCAAAATGTATTATTTTGAACTAGGTTGGGCACAGTAATCGTTCGTTACGTTACCGACACTTCGTTCGGCCACTATCCGTGGTTTTGGCTTATTTAAGACCCCCAAAAGTAATTAGACATCTGCCATTTTTGATCAAGTATTGTGGATAATTTTTAAGTCTAGATGATGTGTTTGTAAGGAGAATGAAATGCAAACTTTAATCAGTGTAAAGGAGAGGACACTCAGCAGCTGCTTCCACATCTGTACTTTGGAGCACTATAGTGTGGGCCACCAGACCCGCCTTTTTTGGGTGTCCCACACAGGTGCATCAGAGTTTATTTGTGGTGCCTCCATGTCCAAAAAATTACATCCAAATGTGAATAATAAACATATTTGGGGTCATAAAGAATGCATTTTTCTTTAAATTCCGCACAAACACACACTTGTACCCCACTTCCAAACAATTTAGCCTGTTTTAAGTTTAAAAATGAGATTTTTACAGTGTGATAAATAGACCTTTGGTTTTATTCTCATAGGGGAGAGAAGACTGGGAGGAGGACACTCCAGGGAGCACATGCACCCCACAACTTCCAAGCAACCCCAAACTCCCAAAGATCCACAACCGAAAGATGTGCAGGAAGTTGAGGTGGAGGAAGGAGAAGTGCAGGAAGGAGAGGTGGATGACGTTGTGGATCTGGTCACCACAACAGGTCAGTATCTGACACCACAGCTTAAGGTAAGCGAGGTAGGCCTGCAGAGTTTTATTAATTTTTTTTTATGGTTTTTAGGGGATGGAAATGTTGTGAAGGATAGCACACCGTTCTCTGCTGACAGTGCCCTCCGCCTCATCCAGCAAGTGATGGAATGTAGCACGGAACTGGACCTAATTAAACAAAGAATCCATGTGATGGAACAAACATTTAAAGACATTCTCGATGTTTTGGGGAGAATTCAATAAGCCATCCAAACACATTTGTTTTTACATGTTTGTTTTTATATTTTTACTAATTTTTTGAGTAACAAAGCAGCCAAAAATTAAATATGCACACAGTGTGTGAACATGTGCTATCTGCCATCAGGGGATATCCATGTACGTCTTTTGTGGGTGCAACACCTTCCTCGTATCAAAAGTCGGTGAACTGAGGAAGGGGATGCACCCCCAAAACACATCCATTGATCACCCCTGATGGCAGATAGCACATGTTGACAATAGGGATCAGGATTGTAAACTTCCTATTTGCAAAAAAGTAAAAATGTGTGCATATTGAATTTTTGACTGGGCAAGGGGTGGCAGGACCCCATATTAGGACGGGCACATAGAGACATAGTTTGTGTAACTGAATGTCTCAGATTGCTCAGAGGTATCCAATGTTGTCATTTTAGAAATGCAAGTGGTATTTTTGTATTTTCATAAGCCAAAATTTGACGGGTTGTGGTCAGGCCAACCCCAAAGTAAAACAAAAAAAAATGTGCAGAGAGTAAAATATTTGAACACAAACAACGTGTAGCTTCTTTTTATAATACACTCTAAGCTTATTTGGTTCTTTTGTAAGGTAACATAGTGAAATTGGTTGTTATTTACTAAAGTAAAATACACTTGCCACTACAAATGCACAAAGACAAACTAGGAGACAGGAAAGAACAAATAATTAAAGGTTTAAAGAAGATTTTTATTGGGATACTTAGACATAGGCTGGCATAGGAATTGCCCCCCTACCCGTGAAATACTCCATGTATTTGTCCCGAACCACACGGGCATTTTGGGGGGGCAAGCCAAGACGGGCAGATTCCAGGCCCGGAAGGGGATTTGCAGGGGAAAGTCCAGCCTCTGGCAAAACTGAGGCCATATATGAATTCGCTTTGCGGCAAAGAAAATTGTGTAGCACACAGCAGCATAACACTACATAGTTTATTTTGTAGTCCGCCAAGTGGATGGAAGTCATAAAAAGGAGGAACCGGCTGGCCATTATGCCGAAGGCATTTTCAACGACTCTTCGGGCCCTGGCCAGCCGGTAATTGAACACACTCTTCTCTGGGGTCAGGGTCCTCTGTGGAAATGGCCTCATAAGATGCCGTCCGAGTCCGAAGGCTTCATCAGCCAAGAAAACAAAGGGGAGTCCTTCAATATTCCCTGCATCCGGTGGCAATGCAAGGTCGTCACTCTGGAGACGGAGGGCAAACTCTGTCTGGATGAAGGATCCCCCATCGGACATCCGGCCATTCTTCCCTACATCAACATAGAGGAATTCATACCGTGCTGACACCACCGCCATCAGCACAATGCTATGAAACCCCTTGTAGTTGTAGTAGTAGGATCCAGAACGGGGTGGCGGCACGATGCGGACGTGCTTCCCGTCTATGGCACCACCGCAGTTGGGGAAGTCCCACCGCGTGGCAAACTCCGATGCCACAGTCTGCCATTCCTGTGGCGTTGAAGGAAGCTGTGGAGTGAAACAAGATGAAATAATATTAGAAAAACAAAGGCATACATTACAAGCAAATTCAAGACCAAAAAATTAGAGACCAACATCAATCTAATTATACGTTTATTAAGGTGTGTAAAAAAAGTATAATGGAAGGCTCATTTATCATATTCATCACCCCCTCTGATGGGCCATTACTAAATTATTTTGGGGGGGGGAGATGTGTTTGGCCACAGGATAGCATTGCAGTGGCGGTGCGTCCAGAGTGGGCGCTGGAGCACTGTCCCCTCTCTCCTGTGCCCATCACTCAGAACAATACATAGGTTCATGCGTTGCATGAACCTATGTATTGTCTATGCCGCACACTATTCAGGTGGATGGCCTCTTGTAAAGCGACCGACATATGATTAATTGCGTCATTTAGGGGGTTAAAATTGCAGAGCAGAAACAGGTATTAAAAAAGTCTTGCAAATTACAACCTGAGGGATGTAATTGGCTTCCTCAAAGAAAAATCGGGGACGCAAGGAGGGGGCATTCCTTGTGTAAACACTGACAGGCAGCTCTGGCAATCATGTTCACCAAGTCTGTTTAATGGTAACATGATTGGCTGATGCAACATGAAGGGAAGGAGAAGACATCAAGGACAGAAGAAGGATGGCGCTGACCACAAGAAGGTAAGTGCAGGGCTGGGGGGAAACTGGCTGCAATAGAGGGGACTAAATGGCTGCATTGGAGGGGACAACTGGGGGCGTTTATTAGGCAACAGAGCAAAAAAGGAGGAAGTTTATTTCCGAAATTGGGGTTGTAACCCCCCAACATTTGGAGCAACAGGCGCCCCTGCTGGAAAAGTTAGTGAGGGGAAATATTTAGGGAGGATAAAAAAGGGGCAATCTAAAGCTTCCAACATGCATGGGGACAAAGGGGACATTCTCAGCATATTACAATCATGGTAATTAGGAAAGGATGAAAGAAATACAATACATTAGCATACATGTAATACATAAAATGTGATGTGAAGGGAGAAAACTTACCCTAATATAGTTCTCCTGCAGGACTTGTATAATAGCAGAACAGGTGTCTGGGATTATGAGTAGGGATGAGCCGAACACCCCCGGGTTCGGTTCGCACCAGAACCTTCGAACGGACCGAAAGTTCGCGCGAATTTTCGAACCCTATTCGTTATAATGGACGCGAACGTTCGAAATCAAAATTGCTAATTACAACGGCCAATATGCATGTTAATGTTATAAAACAGGTTTGGGGACCCGGGTCCTGCCCCAGGGGACATATATCAATGCAAAAAGAAATTTTAAAAACTAAAGTTTTTTCGGGAGCAGTCATTTTAATGATGCATAAAGTGAAAAAAAAAAAGTGAAATTTTCCTTTAAATATGGTACCTGGGGGGTGTCTAAAGTATGCCTGTGAAGTGGCATGTGTTTCCCGTGTTTAGAACTGTCCTTGCACAAAATGACATTTGTAAAGGAAAAAAAGAAGCCATTTAAAACCACTTGCGGCTTTAATGTCATGTCTTGTCCTGGCCGCCATATGGCTGAAAATCCTTGAGAAAAATGGCATGGCTACCCCATCACCCCCCCCCCCACCCCAGCCCCTTTGGGTCTTGTATGGATACTAAGGGGGACCCCGCACCCAAAATAAAACCCTATACCTACAACCCTATATACTCTGAACAGCAGTATATAGGTGGTGCAAACAAGACATGGACTGTAGGTTTGTTCTTAAGTAGAATCTGAACAGGTACATTATGAAGTGTAGCTACATCCCAAAAAAATCAATTTTTAAGCTTTTTGGAGAACATAGGGAGGGGTTATCACCCCTGTAACATTTGCTGTCTTTGCACATCTGTTCAGAACATGTCACCTCACTTTCCGTCCCAATGACAAATGTTTTTGGAAAAGTGGGGTTTTAATTGAAACAAGGATTGGTGATAAAGCATCAGTAGAGAGGAGATACCTTTTTCCCAAATTAAATCTAACAGGATAGAATTTTCCTTCCTAGGGGTAGATTTCCTCTCACTTCCTGTTTTCTCTTGCCGTTTGCAAGTAGGAGTCGTTTGTAAGTTGGATGTTTGAAAGTAGGGGCCTGCCGTATATACTCTGCAGAAATTTGCCCTATTAGATGTTGGTGTAGCCACAAGACTGGTGGGCACAGGAATGGGCCCTGCTGTGAGTTAATAGATCAAGATTTGTACTTGCATGCACCTGTTGAACCGGGCAGAAAAATTGGGCCTTTGGTGGTGGTGGTGGTGGTGGTGGACGGTGTTGCCACAAGACTGTAAGCCCTCACAGTTACTCTTGGTGGGTGCAGGAATGGGCCCTGCTGTGAGTTATTAGATCAAGATTTGTAATTGCATGCACCTGTTGAACAGGGCAGAAAAATTGGGCCTTTGGTGGTGGTGGTGGTGGTGGACGGTGTTGCCACAAGACTGTAGGCCCTCATAGTTACTCTTGGTGGGCGCAGGAATGGGCCCTGCTGTGAACTATTAGATCAAGATTTGTAATTACACGCCCCTGTTAAACAGGGGCTGAAAAATTGTGCCTTAGGCATTGGTGCTGGTGCCACAACACTGCAACCCCTCACAGATACTGTACTTGGAGCACAGCAGTCACACCTGTTGCGAAGCATCTTTTTAAAAAATTGTAATTACACGCCCCTGTTATACAGGGGCTGAAAAATTGTGCCTTAGGCACTGGTGCTGGTGCCACAACACTGCAACCCCTCACAGATACTGTACTCTGAGCACAGCAATGAGACCTGTTGCAAAGCATTGCCTAAAAATTGTAATTACACGCCCCAACAGGGGCTGAAAAATTGTGCCTTAGGCACTGGTGCTGGTGCCACAACACTGCAACCCCTCACAGATACTGTACTCTGAGCACAGCAGTCACACCTGTTGCGAAGCATCTTTTTAAAAAAAATTAATTACACGCCCCTGTTATACAGGGGCTGAAAAATTGTGCCTTAGGCACTGGTGCTGGTGCCACAACACTGCAACCCCTCACAGATACTGTACTCTGAGCACAGCAATGAGACCTGTTGCAAAGCATTGCCTAAAAATTGTAATTACACGCCCCAACAGGGGCTGAAAAATTGTGCCTTAGGCACTGGTGCTGGTGCCACAACACTGCAACCCCTCACAGATACTGTACTCTGAGCACAGCAGTCACACCTGTTGCGAAGCATCTTTTTAAAAAATTGTAATTACACGCCCCTGTTATACAGGGGCTGAAAAATTGTGCCTTAGGCACTGGTGTGGTGGCATGGATCATTGAGGAGGAGGAAGAGGATAGTCAGTGAACATAACAGGACAGTCACTCAGCATCAGCATAGGCAGTCTTGAAGGGATGTGACATTATAAATTATTCCGTTATATCCGCTTCAGGTGTCTGGTAGCTGGTGGTGATCCAAGACTGATTCATTTTTATGAAGGTCAGTCGATCAACCGAGTCGGTGGACAGGCGCACCCTATGATCGGTGACAAATCCTCCAGCAGCACTGAATGTGCGTTCGGAAAGAACGCTGGATGCAGGACAGGCCAGTAGCTCAATTGCATACTGTGCAAGCTCTGGCCAGTGATCCATCCTCAGGACCCAGTAAGCCAGAGGATTTTCGGTGGGAAAGGTGTCCAAGTCTGACCTTGCCCCTAGGTATTCCTGCACCATGTATATCAGACGCTGGCGATGGTTGCTGGAACCGATCATACCTTGGGGCTGCGGACTAAAAAATTGTCTGAACGCATCGGTCAGACGTCCACCTTCCCCACCGCTCCTTCTGCTACTGACCGAAGCCTCAGCAACTTGTCGTCCAGGACCAGGAGTTTGTAACCTCCCAGTTTCTGGGAACGCGTTGCACAGACCTTTCTGCAAGGCCTCCCTGAGATGTCTCATCCTCTGCTCCCTCTGCGACGGCAAGATAAGGTCCGCAACCTTACCCTTGTACCGTGGATCAAGGAGAGTGGCCAGCCAGTAATGGTCACTCTCCTTGATCCGAAGAACACGAGGATCCTTCCGCAGGCTTTGCAGGATCAGGGAGGCCATGCAGCGTAGGTTAGCTGAGGCATTCGGTCCGGAGTCTTCTGGGTCACTGAGGATGACATGATCGCCAGCCACCTCCTCCCAGCCACGTACAAGTCCACTGGTTTGTTGGGACTGTACATCATCCCTAAAAGACTGCTGCTGCTGATGCTGAGTGCCAGGCTCCACCTCCATGCTCACACAATCCTCCTCCTCCTCCTCCTCCTCTTCCTGTGTGATGGGTGGGACAGAAGGAACATTGTCTGGATAAAGGGGGCCTTGAGAGACAAGGAAGTCCTCCTCTTCCTGCCTCTGTTCTGCCTCAAGTGCCCTGTCCATTATCCCACGCAGCGTATGCTCCAACAGGTGGACAAGAGGTACAGTGTCACTGATGCATGCACTGTCACTGCTCACCATCCTCGTGGCCTCCTCAAATGGTGAGAGGACAGTGCATGCATCCCTGATCATGCTCCACTGGCGTGGGGAAAAAAAGCCAAGCTCCCCTGACCCTGTCCTGGTGCCGTAGTCGCAAAGGTACTCATTGATGGCCCTCTGCTGTGTGTGCAGTCGCTGCAGCATGGCCAACGTTGAGTTCCACCTGGTGGGCATGTCACATATTAGGCGGTTCTTGGGCAGGTTCAGCTCCTTTTGCAGCTCAGTCAGCCGAGCACTGGCATTATAAGATCGGCGGAAATGCACACAGACTTTCCTGGCCTGCCTCAGGACATCCTGTAAGCCTGGGAACCTGCCCAAGAACCGCTGCACCACCAGGTTGAGGACGTGAGCCATACAGGGCACATGGGTGAGCTGCCCCTGTCGCAGGGCGGAGAGGAGGTTGGTGCCATTATCAGAAACGACCATTCCTGGCTTAAGCTGGCGTGGCGTCAACCACCTCTCGGCCTGCCCCTGCAGAGCTGCCAGAACCTCTGGCCCAGTGTGGCTCCTGTCCCCCAAACACACCAGCGCAAGCACGGCATGGCATCTTTTTGCCTGCGTACTCGCGTAGCCCCTTGTACGCCTACGGAGCACCGCTGGTTCCGAGGACAGAGCACTCGAAGAGGACATGGAGGAAGAAGAAGAGGAGGGGGTGGAGGAGAGAGGTGTGTCACAACCAGTAGTAGCATTTTGGAGGCGTGGTGGCGGAACAACCTCCAACACTACTGCACCTTGTCCTGCATCCCTCCCAGCTACCAATAGAGTGACCCAATGGGCCGTGAAAGAAAGATAACGTCCCTGTCCATGCCTGCTGGACCATGAGTCAGCGGTAATATGCACCTTACCGCTGACCGCCCTGTCCAGCGAGGCATGGACATTGCCTTCCACATGCCAGTAGAGAGACGGAATCGCCTTCCGTGAGAAAAAGTGGCGTTTGGGAACCTGCCACTGAGGAACCGCACATTGAACAAACTCACGGAAGGGGGCCGAGTCTATCAACTGAAAAGGCAGCAGTTGAAGTGCTAGCAATTTAGCCAAGCTAGCATTCAACCGCTGGGCATGTGGATGGCTGGGAGTATACTTCTTTCGACGGTCCAGCAGCTGGGGCAGGGAAATTTGCCTGCTACAATCGGACGTCGGTGTACTGCAAGTACTTGGTTGTGACACACCTAATTCTACACCTTCAGTCCTCTCAGAGCAGCTTTCAGAGAGGACTGAAGATATAGTGGGGATGGAGATCCCAGCTGATGAGGAGCAAGGAGAGGTCCGCTTTGTTCTTTGGTGTGGGTCTTTTATGTGTGCTTGCCAACGAGCTGCATGGCAGGTCGACATATGTCTGCTCATGCTTGTGGTGCCCAAGCGGCTGATGTTTTGGCCACGCGAGATACGCTTGAGACAAATATTGCAAATAGCAGTGGTGCGATCTGATGCACTCGTCTCAAAAAAGGCCCACACCAAAGAACTTTTGTGATAACGTGCAGAGGCAGCGCCCTGCACAGGCGGAGCTCTGCGGTGTGGTACAGTTGCTGTGCTGGCCTCTAGCTGGCCTCCAGGGGGCATCCTGCCTCGTTGGACATGTGACGCTGCATCCTCCTCCTCCTCCTCCTCTCTCCCTTCAGGCACCCACGTGGAGTCAGTGACCTCATCATCCCCTCCCTCTTCACCACTAGAGCAAACCTGGCAGTAAGCTGCAGCTGGTGGAACACTACTGCCAGATTGCTGTCCTTCAGCATCCCCTCTCTCTGCGCGCACACTACTGACTTCCTCAAGCTGGGTATCATCATCCGAGCCTTTGAATCGTTGGGCATCCTCCTGGAGCATGTACCCAACACTGTGCTCAAACAGTTCGGGGGACTCCTCAGGAGGACATGGTGGGTCTAGGGAAGGGGTGGCTGATGATGCCATTGAGTACGCGTTGGCAGCTGCTCTGCCAGTACCCTGAGCCTGGGTGAGAGAGGATGAGGAGGATGAGGAGGGCTTGGTCATCCATTCTACCAAGCCTTCGGCATGATGCGGCTCCACATGTCCAGCTGCCGAAAACAAAGACAAGCGTGTCCCATGGCCACGTGCTGATGACGATGCACGACCACGTCCACGGCCAGCACTGTTGTCTCTAGAAACAGAGCCTGCCTGCCCTGTGTTCTTGCCTCGGCACGCTCTGCCTCTCCTTGGCGGTCTTCCAGCCATTGTAGTCGGTAGTGTATATAGTATAAAAAATAGAACTCCTATGTGTGCTCACAACACACTGTAGGTCCTATGGGTGCTGACACTAACACACTATAGGTACTATGTGTGCTGCTGACAAGAAAATATAGGAGCTCTGTTTGCTGCCACTAACACACTAGAAGTCCTATGGGTGCTGCTGAGAAGAAAATATAGGAGCTCTGTTTGCTGCCACTAACACACTAGAAGTCCTATGGGTGCTGCTGAGAAGAAAATATAGGAGCTCTGTTTGCTGCCACTAACACACTAGAAGTCCTATGGGTGCTGCTGAGAAGAAAATATAGGAGCTCTGTTTGCTGCCACTAACACACTAGAAGTCCTATGGGTGCTGCTGAGAAGAAAATATAGGAGCTCTGTTTGCTGCCACTAACACACTAGAAGTCCTATGGGTGCTGCTGAGAAGAAAATATAGGAGCTCTGTGTGATGCCACTAACACACTAGAAGTCCTATGGGTGCTGCTGAGAAGAAAATATAGGAGCTCTGTTTGCTGCCACTAACACACTAGAAGTCCTATGGGTGCTGCTGAGAAGAAAATATAGGAGCTCTGTTTGCTGCCACTAACACACTAGAAGTCCTATGGGTGCTGCTGAGAAGAAAATATAGGAGCTCTGTTTGCTGCCACTAACACACTAGAAGTCCTATGGGTGCTGCTGAGAAGAAAATATAGGAGCTCTGTGTGATGCCACTAACACACTAGAAGTCCTATGGGTGCTGCTGAGAAGAAAATATAGGAGCTCTGTTTGCTGCCACTAACACACTAGAAGTCCTATGGGTGCTGCTGAGAAGAAAATATAGGAGCTCTGTTTGCTGCCACTAACACACTAGAAGTCCTATGGGTGCTGCTGAGAAGAAAATATAGGAGCTCTGTTTGCTGCCACTAACACACTAGAAGTCCTATGGGTGCTGCTGAGAAGAAAATATAGGAGCTCTGTGTGATGCCACTAACACACTAGAAGTCCTATGGGTGCTGCTGAGAAGAAAATATAGGAGCTCTGTTTGCTGCCACTAACACACTAGAAGTCCTATGGGTTCTGCTGAGAAGAAAATATAGGAGCTCTGTGTGATGCCACTAACACACTAGAAGTCCTATGGGTGCTGCTGAGAAGAAAATATAGGAGCTCTGTTTGCTGCCACTAACACACTAGAAGTCCTATGGGTGCTGCTGAGAAGAAAATATAGGAGCTCTGTTTGCTGCCACTAACACACTAGAAGTCCTATGGGTGCTGTTGAGAAGAAAATATAGGAGCTCTGTTTGCTGCCACTAACACACTAGAAGTCCTATGGGTGCTGCTGAGAAGAAAATATAGGAGCTCTGTTTGCTGCCACTAACACAATAGAAGTCCTATGGGTGCTGCTGAGAAGAAAATATAGGAGCTCTGTTTGCTGCCACTAACACACTAGAAGTCCTATGGGTGCTGCTGAGAAGAAAATATAGGAGCTCTGTTTGCTGCCACTAACACACTAGAAGTCCTATGGGTGCTGCTGAGAAGAAAATATAGGAGCTCTGTTTGCTGCCACTAACACACTAGAAGTCCTATGGGTGCTGCTGAGAAGAAAATATAGGAGCTCTGTGTGATGCCACTAACACACTAGAAGTCCTATGGGTGCTGCTGAGAAGAAAATATAGGAGCTCTGTTTGCTGCCACTAACACACTAGAAGTCCTATGGGTGCTGCTGAGAAGAAAATATAGGAGCTCTGTTTGCTGCCACTAACACACTAGAAGTCCTATGGGTGCTGCTGAGAAGAAAATATAGGAGCTCTGTGTGATGCCACTAACACACTAGAAGTCCTATGGGTGCTGCTGAGATGAAAATATAGGAACTCTGTGTGATGCCACTAACACATTAGAAGTCCTATGGGTGCTGCTGAGAAGAAAATATAGGAGCTCTGTTTGCTGCCACTAACACACTAGAAGTCCTATGGGTGCTGCTGAGAAGAAAATATAGGAGCTCTGTTTGCTGCCACTAACACACTAGAAGTCCTATGGGTGCTGCTGAGAAGAAAATATAGGAGCTCTGTTTGCTGCCACTAACACACTAGAAGTCCTATGGGTGCTGCTGAGAAGAAAATATAGGAGCTCTGTGTGATGCCACTAACACACTAGAAGTCCTATGGGTGCTGCTGAGAAGAAAATATAGGAGCTCTGTTTGCTGCCACTAACACACTAGAAGTCCTATGGGTGCTGTTGGGGTGCAATGCTGTGCTAACAGCACTGCGGTTGGTACTACTGCAATACTGTACTAACAGTAAGCACGCACCAGACTAATCCCCAGCAGCAGCTAATAACACACTAACTGTGCAATCAGCAGCAATGAACGATCAATGACTTAGGTAGCAATGGTTTAGCAAAGAAATAGCCAATGGTTTAGCAAAGAAGAGCAAATCTTTCAGTATCAAGCAAAGACAGAATCAGCAGACTAATCTCTCCTAAAGCCGGAACTCATGTGACCGGGGCCGATGGCGTGGCGGCCTTTTAAATGGTGGGGCGTGTACTAAAGCCCCTGAGCTGTAATTGGCTACAGCCGTCCTGCCTGTAGCCAATTATTGCTCTCCGAGTTTCGGGCGCTGTGATTGGCCAAGCATGCGGGGTCACAGTGCATGCTTGGCCAATCATCAGCCAGCAATGCACTGCGCCGGCCGCGCCGGCCGCAATGCATTGCGGGGCCGCTCGCATCACACGAATGTGATGCGAACGGCCCAAATAGTTCTGGGCTCGACGAGCGAGCGAACGCCCGATGCTCGATTCGAACATGGGTTCGAATCGAGCACCGGGCCCATCCCTAATTATGAGGCCCAGAGCCTGGGGGGAGATGCCTGTGGTGAACTTCAAGTCCTGAAGACTTCTCCCTGTCGCCAGGTAACGCAACGTGGCGATGAGCCTCTGCTCAGCACTGATGGCTTCCCGCATAACGGTGTCCTTCCTGGTAATATAGGGGGACACCAAAGCCAACAGTTCCTGAAAAACGGGGTCAGACATCCTCAGAAAATTCCTGTAGTCCTCAGGATTATTCTCGACGATCTCCCGCAGCAGAGGCATGTGGCAGAATTGGTCCCGCTGGAGCAACCAATTCTTGGTCCATGAACTCCTCCTCACACCATTCATGGACTGGTCTTGGTCCAAAACAAGCAGACCAACACCAAGCGCACGCACAGCACGAACTCGACGACGAGAACGTCCAGGCGACATGGCTAGGAAACGGTCGTCTAATCAGAACGTACAGAACAGAACGCACTTTAGAACAGCAAGGCCTATGAATAACGAACTGAAATTCAGAAACGAACAGGCAATAACGCACTGTAAAACAGATACGACCTGCCTAGACGCCCTGAAAGTCAAGATACGAACCCACAAGCACAAACTGAACGGCAGAAAACGATCTGAAAAGTACGAAGACTGAAAAGCGCGAATCGTCTCTTCCCAAACTTTTACTTCAGACGCGGTAACACGAGATCAGCAAAAGCAGCCCAAGGGGTGGCGCCAAGAAAAAAGATCTTCCCCTTTATAGTGCCGTCGTACGTGCTGGACGTGAGCGCAGAGAACCACGAGGAAATTGGAAAATGACAGTGTGTACGCATAGAAAGCTTGACGAGAAAATCGACAAGCTTAACAAGAATCTCGTCGAAAAAAACGACGTGTTTTTTACGACGAGAAAATCGGTCGTGTGTACGAGGCCTCACTTTCCTTCTTTGTCCCTAGAAACAAGGACTCGCACAGTGAAAGTAACTGACACTCTCCCTACCTAGAGTTTTCTGTCCCTAGAAAAAATGTTTTTTTAAAGCACACTATAGCACAAGGAGAATTCACTCACTGTCCTTCCCTGTCCCTAGAAACAAGGACTCGCACAGTGAAAGAAACTGACACTCTCCCTACCTAGAGTTTTCTGTCCCTAGAAAAAATGTTTTTTTAAAGCACACTATAGCACAAGGAGAATTCACTCACTGTCCTTCCCTGTCCCTAGAAACAAGGACTCGCACAGTGAAAGAAACTGACACTCTCCCTACCTAGAGTTTTCTGTCCCTAGAAAAAATGTTTTTTTAAAGCACACTATAGCACAAGGAGAATTCACTCACTGTCCTTCCCTGTCCCTAGAAACAAGGACTCGCACAGTGAAAGAAACTGACACTCTCCCTACCTAGAGTTTTCTGTCCCTAGAAAAAATGTTTTTTTAAAGCACACTATAGCACAAGGAGAATTCACTCACTGTCCTTCCCTGTCCCTAGAAACAAGGACTCGCACAGTGAAAGAAACTGACACTCTCCCTACCTAGAGTTTTCTGTCCCTAGAAAAAATGTTTTTTTAAAGCACACTATAGCACAAGGAGAATTCACTCACTGTCCTTCCCTGTCCCTAGAAACAAGTACTCGCACAGTGAAAGAAACTGACACTCTCCCTACCTAGAGTTTTCTGTCCCTAGAAAAAATGTTTTTTTAAAGCACACTATAGCACAAGGAGAATTCACTCACTGTCCTTCCCTGTCCCTAGAAACAAGGACTCGCACAGTGAAAGAAACTGACACTCTCCCTACCTAGAGTTTTCTGTCCCTAGAAAAAATGTTTTTTTAAAGCACACTATAGCACAAGGAGAATTCACTCACTGTCCTTCCCTGTCCCTAGAAACAAGGACTCGCACAGTGAAAGAAACTGACACTCTCCCTACCTAGAGTTTTCTGTCCCTAAAAAAAATGTTTTTTTAAAGCACACTATAGCACAAGGAGAATTCCCCTCACTTTCCTTCTTTGTCCCTAGAAACAAGGACTCGCACAGTGAAAGAAACTGACACTCTCCCTACCTAGAGTTTTCTGTCCCTAGAAAAAATGTTTTTTTAAAGCACACTATAGCACAAGGAGAATTCACTCACTGTCCTTCCCTGTCCCTAGAAACAAGGACTCGCACAGTGAAAGAAACTGACACTCTCCCTACCTAGAGTTTTCTGTCCCTAGAAAAAATGTTTTTTTAAAGCACACTATAGCACAAGGAGAATTCACTCACTGTCCTTCCCTGTCCCTAGAAACAAGGACTCGCACAGTGAAAGAAACTGACACTCTCCCTACCTAGAGTTTTCTGTCCCTAGAAAAAATGTTTTTTTAAAGCACACTATAGCACAAGGAGAATTCACTCACTGTCCTTCCCTGTCCCTAGAAACAAGGACTCGCACAGTGAAAGAAACTGACACTCTCCCTACCTAGAGTAAGAAAGGTAACTTCCCTGTCCATGCCTGCTGGACCATGAGTCAGCGGTAATATGCACCTTACCGCTGACCGCCCTGTCCAGCGAGGCCAAGACATTGCCTTCCACATGCCGGTAGAGAGCCGGAATAGCCTTCCGTGAGAAAAAGTGGCGTTTGGGGGGCCGAGTCTACCAACTGAAAAGGCAGCAGTTGAAGCGCTAGCAATTTAGCCAAGCTAGCATTCAACCGCTGGGCATGTGGATGGCTGGGAGTGAACTTCTTTCGACGGTCCAGCAGCTGGGGCAGGGAAATTTGCCTGCTAGAATCGGACGTCGGTGTACTGCTAGCAGAGTGGCCGCAAGTACTTGGCTGTGACACACCTAATTCTACACCTTCATTCCTCTCAGTGCATGTTTCAGAGAGGACTGAAGTTATAGTGGGGTTGGAGATCCCAGCTGATGCGGTGCAAGGAGAGGTCCGCTTTGTTCTTTGGTGTGGGTCTTTGAGGTAGGCTTGCCAACGAGCTGCATGGCAGGTCAACATATGTCTGGTCAGGCATGTGGTACCCAAGCGGCTGATGTTTTGGCCACGCGATATACGCTTGAGACATATGTTGCAAACAGCAGCTGTGCGATCTGATGCACTAGCCTCAAAAAAGGCCCACACCAAGGAACTTTTTGAATGACGGGCAGAGGCAGCGCCCTGCACAGGCGGAGCTCTGCGGTGTGATTCCGTCGGTGTACTGCCCTTACGCTGGCCACCAAAGGGCATCCTGCCTCGTTGGAGATGTGCCTCCTCCTCATCCTCCTCCTCCTCCTCCTCTCTCCTATTAGGCACCCACGTGGAGTCAGTGACCTCATCATCCCCTCCCTCCTCATCACTGGAGCCAATCTGGCAGTATGCTGCAGCTGCTGGAACATGACTGCCAGATTGGTGTCCTTCTTGAGCATCCCCTCTGTCTGCTCTCACCCTACTGCCTTCCTGTAGCTGGGTTTCATCATCAGACCCTTTGAAACGCTGGGCATCCTCCTGGAGCATGTACCCAACACTGTGCTCAAACAGTTCGGGGGACTCCTCAGGAGGAGGACATGGTGGGTCTAGGGAAGGAGTGACTGATGATGAGTCTGACATTGATACCAGGGAAGAGGACGCTTTGGCAGCTGCTTTGCCAGTACCCTGAGCCTGGGTGAGAGAGGATGAGGAGGAGGAGGAGGGCTTGGTCATCCACTCTACCAAGTCTTCGGCATGATGTGGCTCAACATGTCCAGCTGCCGAAAAGAAGGACAAGCGTGTCCCATGGCCATGTGCTGATGACAATGCACCGCGTCCACGACCAGCACTGTTGCCCCCAGACACAGAGCCTGCTTGCCCTCTTTTATTGCCTCCTGACTGTCTGCCTCTCCTTGTTTGCCTTCCAGACATTCTAATAGATGGCCTGCAGGGAGATGGGAAAAAAGCAATAAGGGCTACCTTCAGGTGTCCTTCTCTGTCCCTTTACTTAAGGATTTCTAAATATGGTTGAGGATGATTGCTTTTGCACAGAATAGCACAACGACAATTTCCCTGACTGTCCAAAAAACAAGGATTTCAAAGATGGTTGATGAGGAATGCTTTAGCACACTATAGCACAAGGAGAATTCCCCTCACTTTCCTTCTTTGTCCCTAGAAACAAGGACTCGCACAGTGAAAGAAACTGACACTCTCCCTACCTAGAGTTTTCTGTCCCTAGAAAAAATGTTTTTTTAAAGCACACTATAGCACAAGGAGAATTCCCCTCACTTTCCTTCTTTGTCCCTAGAAACAAGGACTCGCACAGTGAAAGAAACTGACACTCTCCCTACCTAGAGTTTTCTGTCCCTAGAAAAAATGTTTTTTTAAAGCACACTATAGCACAAGGAGAATTCACTCACTGTCCTTCCCTGTCCCTAGAAACAAGGACTCGCACAGTGAAAGAAACTGACACTCTCCCTACCTAGAGTTTTCTGTCCCTAGAAAAAATGTTTTTTTAAAGCACACTATAGCACAAGGAGAATTCACTCACTGTCCTTCCCTGTCCCTAGAAACAAGGACTCGCACAGTGAAAGAAACTGACACTCTCCCTACCTAGAGTTTTCTGTCCCTAGAAAAAATGTTTTTTAAAAGCACACTATAGCACAAGGAGAATTCCCCTCACTTTCCTTCTTTGTCCCTAGAAACAAGGACTCGCACAGTGAAAGAAACTGACACTCTCCCTACCTAGAGTTTTCTGTCCCTAGAAAAAATGTTTTTTTAAAGCACACTATAGCACAAGGAGAATTCACTCACTGTCCTTCCCTGTCCCTAGAAACAAGGACTCACACAGTGAAAGAAACTGACACTCTCCCTACCTAGAGTTTTCTGTCCCTAGAAAAAATGTTTTTTTAAAGCACACTATAGCACAAGGAGAATTCACTCACTGTCCTTCCCTGTCCCTAGAAACAAGGACTCGCACAGTGAAAGAAACTGACACTCTCCCTACCTAGAGTTTTCTGTCCCTAGAAAAAATGTTTTTTTAAAGCACACTATAGCACAAGGAGAATTCACTCACTGTCCTTCCCTGTCCCTAGAAACAAGTACTCGCACAGTGAAAGAAACTGACACTCTCCCTACCTAGAGTTTTCTGTCCCTAGAAAAAATGTTTTTTAAAGCACACTATAGCACAAGGAGAATTCACTCACTGTCCTTCCCTGTCCCTAGAAACAAGGACTCGCACAGTGAAAGAAACTGACACTCTCCCTACCTAGAGTTTTCTGTCCCTAGAAAAAATGTTTTTTTAAAGCACACTATAGCACAAGGAGAATTCACTCACTGTCCTTCCCTGTCCCTAGAAACAAGGACTCGCACAGTGAAAGAAACTGACACTCTCCCTACCTAGAGTTTTCTGTCCCTAGAAAAAATGTTTTTTTAAAGCACACTATAGCACAAGGAGAATTCCCCTCACTTTCCTTCTTTGTCCCTAGAAACAAGGACTCGCACAGTGAAAGAAACTGACACTCTCCCTACCTAGAGTTTTCTGTCCCAGAAAAAATGTTTTTTTAAAGCACACTATAGCACAAGGAGAATTCACTCACTGTCCTTCCCTGTCCCTAGAAACAAGGACTCGCACAGTGAAAGAAACTGACACTCTCCCTACCTAGAGTTTTCTGTCCCTAGAAAAAATGTTTTTTTAAAGCACACTATAGCACAAGGAGAATTCACTCACTGTCCTTCCCTGTCCCTAGAAACAAGGACTCGCACAGTGAAAGAAACTGACACTCTCCCTACCTAGAGTTTTCTGTCCCTAGAAAAAATGTTTTTTTAAAGCACACTATAGCACAAGGAGAATTCACTCACTGTCCTTCCCTGTCCCTAGAAACAAGGACTCGCACAGTGAAAGAAACTGACACTCTCCCTACCTAGAGTTTTCTGTCCCTAGAAAAAATGTTTTTTAAAAGCACACTATAGCACAAGGAGAATTCCCCTCACTTTCCTTCTTTGTCCCTAGAAACAAGGACTCGCACAGTGAAAGAAACTGACACTCTCCCTACCTAGAGTTTTCTGTCCCTAGAAAAAATGTTTTTTAAAAGCACACTATAGCACAAGGAGAATTCACTCACTGTCCTTCCCTGTCCCTAGAAACAAGGACTCGCACAGTGAAAGAAACTGACACTCTCCCTACCTAGAGTTTTCTGTCCCTAGAAAAAATGTTTTTTAAAAGCACACTATAGCACAAGGAGAATTCCCCTCACTTTCCTTCTTTGTCCCTATAAACAAGGACTCGCACAGTGAAAGAAACTGACACTCTCCCTACCTAGAGTTTTCTGTCCCTAGAAAAAATGTTTTTTTAAAGCACACTATAGCACAAGGAGAATTCACTCACTGTCCTTCCCTGTCCCTAGAAACAAGGACTCGCACAGTGAAAGAAACTGACACTCTCCCTACCTAGAGTTTTCTGTCCCTAGAAAAAATGTTTTTTAAAAGCACACTATAGCACAAGGAGAATTCACTCACTGTCCTTCCCTGTCCCTAGAAACAAGGACTCGCACAGTGAAAGAAACTGACACTCTCCCTACCTAGAGTTTTCTGTCCCTAGAAAAAATGTTTTTTAAAAGCACACTATAGCACAAGGAGAATTCCCCTCACTTTCCTTCTTTGTCCCTAGAAACAAGGACTCACACAGTGAAATAAACTGACACTCTCCCTACCTAGAGTTTTCTGTCCCTAGAAAAAATGTTTTTTTAAAGCACACTATAGCACAAGGAGAATTCCCCTCACTTTCCTTCTTTGTCCCTAGAAACAAGGACTCGCACAGTGAAAGAAACTGACACTCTCCCTACCTAGAGTTTTCTGTCCCTAGAAAAAATGTTTTTTTAAAGCACACTATAGCACAAGGAGAATTCACTCACTGTCCTTCCCTGTCCCTAGAAACAAGGACTCGCACAGTGAAAGAAACTGACACTCTCCCTACCTAGAGTTTTCTGTCCCTAGAAAAAATGTTTTTTAAAAGCACACTATAGCACAAGGAGAATTCCCCTCACTTTCCTTCTTTGTCCCTAGAAACAAGGACTCGCACAGTGAAAGAAACTGACACTCTCTCTACCTAGAGTTTTCTGTCCCTAGAAAAAATGTTTTTTTAAAGCACACTATAGCACAAGGAGAATTCACTCACTGTCCTTCCCTGTCCCTAGAAACAAGGACTTGCACAGTGAAAGAAACTGACACTCTCCCTACCTAGAGTTTTCTGTCCCTAGAAAAAATGTTTTTTAAAAGCACACTATAGCACAAGGAGAATTCCCCTCACTTTCCTTCTTTGTCCCTAGAAACAAGGACTCGCACAGTGAAAGAAACTGACACTCTCCCTACCTAGAGTTTTCTGTCCCTAGAAAAAATGTTTTTTAAAAGCACACTATAGCACAAGGAGAATTCCCCTCACTTTCCTTCTTTGTCCCTAGAAACAAGGACTCGCACAGTGAAAGAAACTGACACTCTCCCTACCTAGAGTTTTCTGTCCCTAGAAAAAATGTTTTTTTAAAGCACACTATAGCACAAGGAGAATTCACTCACTGTCCTTCCCTGTCCCTAGAAACAAGGACTCGCACAGTGAAAGAAACTGACACTCTCCCTACCTAGAGTTTTCTGTCCCTAGAAAAAATGTTTTTTAAAAGCACACTATAGCACAAGGAGAATTCCCCTCACTTTCCTTCTTTGTCCCTAGAAACAAGGACTCACACAGTGAAATAAACTGACACTCTCCCTACCTAGAGTTTTCTGTCCCTAGAAAAAATGTTTTTTTAAAGCACACTATAGCACAAGGAGAATTCCCCTCACTTTCCTTCTTTGTCCCTAGAAACAAGGACTCGCACAGTGAAAGAAACTGACACTCTCCCTACCTAGAGTTTTCTGTCCCTAGAAAAAATGTTTTTTTAAAGCACACTATAGCACAAGGAGAATTCACTCACTGTCCTTCCCTGTCCCTAGAAACAAGGACTCGCACAGTGAAAGAAACTGACACTCTCCCTACCTAGAGTTTTCTGTCCCTAGAAAAAATGTTTTTTAAAAGCACACTATAGCACAAGGAGAATTCCCCTCACTTTCCTTCTTTGTCCCTAGAAACAAGGACTCGCACAGTGAAAGAAACTGACACTCTCTCTACCTAGAGTTTTCTGTCCCTAAAAAAAATGTTTTTTTAAAGCACACTATAGCACAAGGAGAATTCACTCACTGTCCTTCCCTGTCCCTAGAAACAAGGACTTGCACAGTGAAAGAAACTGACACTCTCCCTACCTAGAGTTTTCTGTCCCTAGAAAAAATGTTTTTTAAAAGCACACTATAGCACAAGGAGAATTCCCCTCACTTTCCTTCTTTGTCCCTAGAAACAAGGACTCGCACAGTGAAAGAAACTGACACTCTCCCTACCTAGAGTTTTCTGTCCCTAGAAAAAATGTTTTTTAAAAGCACACTATAGCACAAGGAGAATTCCCCTCACTTTCCTTCTTTGTCCCTAGAAACAAGGACTCGCACAGTGAAAGAAACTGACACTCTCCCTACCTAGAGTTTTCTGTCCCTAGAAAAAATGTTTTTTAAAAGCACACTATAGCACAAGGAGAATTCCCCTCACTTTCCTTCTTTGTCCCTATAAACAAGGACTCGCACAGTGAAAGAAACTGACACTCTCCCTACCTAGAGTTTTCTGTCCCTAGAAAAAATGTTTTTTTAAAGCACACTATAGCACAAGGAGAATTCACTCACTGTCCTTCCCTGTCCCTAGAAACAAGGACTCGCACAGTAAAACACACTGACACTCTCCCTACCTATCCTTCTCTTTCCCTAAACTAAAGGAATCCAGGTTAAGCAAGAAAGAAATAAATGTCACTGTCCCTGCCTATGCTGCTCTTTCCCTGCTCCGGAACACACTACACTAGGCCGCCGTGCTGGCGGCCTTTTATAGTGTGGGGCGTGTACTAAACACCCTCAGCAATAATTGGCCACAGGCATCCTGCCTGTGGCCAATCATTGCTCTCCTCGCTGCCGGCGCTGTGATTGGCCAAGCATGCGGGGTCACAGTGCATGCTTGGCCAATCACAGCGCCTGGATGACACTGCGATGGTGTAGTGCATTGTGGGCCGTTCGCGTCACTCGAATTTGGCGCGAACGGCCCAAATCGTTCGATCTTCGTCGAACGATCGAACAGCCGATGTTCGAGTCGAACGTATGTTCGACTCGAACACGAAGCTCATCCCTAATCACCTGTAATGTTGCTTGCAACATGCATGCCCTTCAGACACATACACTACTAGGAATGTACACATTGCAACTACTCTGTAATCTTAGCCCTGGTGCCTGGGACTTCAAAACTTGGGTACCTAGCAACACTGCCAGCTCCTTCCACCTCTTCTTTCTCCATGCTTATGTTAATGCACTACATACTTTGCTAATCTGTGGAGTGGGTGTTTTGTTTGGACATCTAAACACTCGACATGTATACACATCTGGGAATTTTTTACCCCAATTCATTCACCTGTACCTGGAGCTTCCCTGTCTCAGGAAGGTCAAGAGTAGAGACTACTCCAATAAAATATTGAGGAAGGCAGCTTTGGAGAAACTGCTCGAGTTGGCGAAACCAGTGTACCCCAGGGCAGACATGAACTATGTCAAGACAAAAATATCAAACCTGAGGAGTACTTTTAAAAATGAGCTCAACAAGGTCATGGACTCACAGAGATCTGGAGCATCAGCAGATGACATATATGTCCCCAGGCTGTGGTATTACAACAGCCTGCGGTTTTTGACTGATCAGACAGAACCCAGGCCATCGCTGTCTACACTCCCTTCGACATCTGCTGAGGCAACAGCTCCTGAGGTCCACCCAGGTCCTGCTGCACAGGAAGAAGATGTGGAGGAGCCCAGCTTGACCCAGGTATAGCATTGTTGAACATATTTGTATCCAAAAATACAATGATGATTGAAACAGGTAATACTGCCACCCAGGTGTACTTCAGGTAATGTAGGATAACTTTCAGTGACCCCCGGATCCGTGAGAATTCAAATGAGACACAGAAACATATTTGAGTGTGTTCATAAGATCTCTAACCTTTACTGAATACCACAGTGGCTTATATGCAAAAGAAAGAAGGGAGGAGCTGTGCATATGCATAAGGAAGGAGCTATGCATATTGTGAGAGTGAGAGTCCCTGGCTTAGTGAAAATGTGTTTAAAATGGACACAGGACTCTAAAAGAAGCAATTTGAGAAGTTCCAGCAAAAGATTGGTGAGCAGAGAAAACTATGTTTGATGTTTTCTCTGGATTTTGTAAGTTTGGATTGGGGCTGGCAATTTGAAGACTTCAAAGAGATTGGGAGGGAAGGAGTCTTCAGTCATGTGTCCAGGTTTTCCAGGAGCTCTGCAGGTTATGTGTGTGTCCAGGTGCATACACTCGTTATAAGACAGAGCTGAGCATAGCTTAGGGTATGTGGGAAAGGAGCTGGTGTGTCAGCAGTTGCTGGAGGGAAGTGTGCTACTGTGTAAGAACTCAGACAACATCCTTGAGACGGTACTCCATGTGGGAGAGGTTCCAGGTCAGTAGACTGAGAGTTGGGCCAGCTGACAGAGTCGGGGAGACTATAGCGGAGACAACGGGAAGAGAGAGTCTTGAGGACCAGAGGGGACTGTAAGTCTTGGAGGAGTGTGGAGGCCTGGAGTGTCAGGAGAGACCTTCCTAGAGGCCAGGAGTGGGCCTGTGCAGCAAGGAATTGCGCCCAAGGCTGAGTGAGCCTTAAGAGCCAGGTGGATTGGCATTTTCATTTGTTATTTTTGGGAGAAGAACCCCTGTGTGGGAAACCAAATGCATGTATGAACTTTCCTTTTTGTTTCTTTCAATAAAAGTGGGCTACCACGCCCTTAAACCTTAGTTCCTGTTGGCTGTGGACTCACTTAAAACACATCTATCACTGAGCTAGACATCCCCATATATCACAATGGGGCTGATTTACGAAACTTTGCGCCATGAATATCGGCGCATCTGCGTGTGCAACGGATGTTTTGGTATTTACAAAACATTTGCGCCGGTAGCGCAGCGTAATTCCCCATTTACTATAGTGTTCTCGGCGCACGAGAGGAGGCGCTCAGTGCGCCACTATGGACCTGGCGCACGGCATCTTCAAATTAAAATATAAAGAAGCTGGAAGTGCCAATATAATGGGGGTGATGGGAGGAAGTTTAGTGACACCTGCCCAAGTAACAAATATGCCCAAAATAGAATGATAAAGTAACTTTTTCTGAACCAGCCCGCTGCGCCGGCAATTACGTTTAGAACTGCGAGGGAACTTTTTGTGCTTAGCGCGGGAATTTCACTCATTCAAACGCGCCGGGACACTGCGCCGGCAAAATCTTCGTAAATTTCAAGTCACGTAAATCTATTTGCATAAGTTGAACAGGCGCAGCTCTGAACTTGCCATTATATAACAGTGTGCCAGCAAAATGACATTTCTAAAGGAAAAAGGCATTTAAAAGCACCCGCGGCTATAATGAATTGTCGGCTCCCGTCAATATAGGGAAAAGTCATAGAAAGTCATTGATAAAAAAAAAAAATGCGTGGGGTCCCCCCAAATTCCATTACCAGGCCCTTCAGGTCTGGTATGGATATTAAGGGGAACTCCGCGCCAATAAAAAAAAAAAAAAAGACGTGCGGGTCCCCCTCAAAATCCGTACCAGGCCCTTCAGGTCTGGTATGGATTTTAAGGGGAACCCCTGCGCCAAACTTAAAAAAAATGGCGTGGAGTCCCCCTAAAAATCCACACCAGACCCTTATCCGAGCATGCAACCTGGCAGGCCGCAGGAAAAGAGGGGGGGACAAGAGAGAGCCCCCCCCTCCCTCCTGAACTGTACCAGGCCACATGTCCCCATGTTGATGGGGACAAGGGCCTCATCCCCACAACCCTTGCCCGGTGGTTGTGGGGGTCTGCGGGCGGGGGGCTTATCGGAATCTGGAAGACCCCTTTAACAAAGGGGACCCCCAGATCCCGCCCCCCCCGTGGGAAATGGTAATGGGGTACAAATGTACCCCTACTATTTCACAAAGAAAGTGTCAAAAATGTTAAAAATGACAATAGCTGGTTTTTGACAATTCCTTTATTAATGTCTTCTCCTTTGTTCCTTCTTCTTCTTCCATCTTCTTCTTCCATCTTCTTCTTTTCTCCATTCGGGTTTCTTCCTCCATCTTGCTCTTCCTCTTCATCTTCCTTCTTCCTTCGGTGTTCTCGTCCGCATCTTGCTCCGGCTTCTTGTCCCCTTCTTCTTTCTCCGGCCGCTCCGCTTGAATTCGAGGTTCCCGCTGTGTGATGCTTCAGTTCTTCAGTTCTCCTCTGGGTCGGCTGCCACCCGGTGGCTCTGCCCCCCTCTGACACCACGGGGAAAGTCCCCGTGAAATTCATGTGCATCAGAGGGGGGCGGGGTCACCGGGTGGCAGCGGACCCAGAGGAGAACTGAAGAACTGAAGCGTCACACAGCGGGAACCTCGAATTCAAGCGGAGCGGCCGGAGGAAGAAGGGAACAAGAAGCCGGAGCAAGATGCGGACGAGAACACCGAAGGAAGAAGGAAGATGAAGATGAAGAGGAAGATGAAGAACAAGATGGAGGAAGAAACCCGAATGGAGAAAAGAAGAAGCTGGAAGAAGAAGATGGAAGAAAGGAGAAGACATTAATAAAGGAATTGTCAAAAACCGACTATTGTCATTTTTGACACTTTTTTTTGTGAAATGGTAGGGGTACATTTGTACCCCATTACCATTTCACACAGGGGGGGTCGGGATCTGGGGGTCCCTTTTGTTAAAGGGGTCTTTCAGATTCTGATAAGCCCCCCACCCGCAGACCCCCACAACCACCGGCAAGGGTTGTGGGGATGAGGCCCTTGTCCCCATCGACATGGTGCTTTGGGGTCACAGACCCCCAAAGCATCCTCCCCATGTTGAGGGCATGTGGCCTGGTACGGTTCAGCAGGGAGGGGAGGCGCTTTCTCGCCCCCTCTTTTCCTGTGGCCTGCCAGGTTGCGTGCTTGGATAAGGGTCTGGTGTGGATTTTTAGGGGGACCCCCACGCCATTTTTTTTTAAGTTTGGCACGGGGGTCCCCTTAAAATCCATACCAGACCTAAAAGGCCTGGTACGGATTTTGTGGGGAACTCCCACACCATTTTTTTTTTATTTGGCGCGGAGTTCCCCTTAATATCCATACCAGACCTGAAGGGCCTAGTAATGGAATTTGGGGGATCCCCCATGCATTTTTTTCAATGACTTTTATCTGTATTGACAGGAACCAGCAATTCATTACAGCCGCGAGTACTTTTAGATGACTATTATTTTACTTTACAAATGTCATTTTGCTCTCGAACTGTTATAAACATGAAAAACGTGCTACTTTACAGGTATACTATAGACACGCCCCAGGTATGATATTTAGGGCCAGTTCACACCGGATGCAGTGCAGTGCATTTTTTTGATGCATGAAAAACGCAAAGAAAGTTGATCACATTAATGTTAATGGCATAGTTCACACCACTGCAGTCCGTTCCAGTGCGTTTCAGAAAGGAAAAAAAAAATTGGTCATGCTGCATTTTTTATGTGCAGAACTGTACTGGACCACAGTAAAACACATCAAAAACGCTACGGAACGTACCAAAAACGCACTGGAATGCACCTAAATGCACAAAAGATGCACTGCAACACACTTGTCCTAAGTGAAAAGAGGGGGAAAAAACACTAGACTGCATCAAAAACGCACTGGAACGTGTCAAAAACATGCATGCAGAAAAGCACCTGGAACGCATCCAGACTGTGTTTCTATGGTGTGAACTAGGGCTAGTTCACACCATAGAAACGCAATCCGGATGCGTTCCAGGTGCTTTTTTGCACGCACGTTTTTGATGCGTTCCAGTGCATTTTTGGTACGTTTTTGATGCAGTCCAGGGCTTTTTTTCACCCCTCTTTTTTATTAACCATAGATAAGGACGAGTGTGTTCCAGTGCGTTTTTTGATGCGTTTTGATGCGTTCCAGTACAGTCCAGTGCAGGTAAAATGCAGCATGTTCTACTTTTTTTTGTGGAACTGGAACGCATTGGAACAAACACTGCCATTTAGAACCATATAACCAACTTTCCATGCATTTTTGATGCATAAAAAATGCAATGGACTGCATGTGGTGTGAAATGGCCCTTAAGCAATTTGGCATATTTAAAGGCACTTCTCCTTGTTTTGTTTTTGGTGTTGTCCAAATTGGTGACATTGATTAATGTCCCTTAGGGTGGGACCTGGGCCCCCATTTTAAGGCCAACAGCTAGAAGAAAAGCCAGCTAAGTGGGGACTAGCAAAATTAATAAGTCAGTTCCCATAGACTGCAATAGTATTTTTTGGTGGGGGGGGGGTGTTTGTCCCATCTCTAATTTTGTAGCATGCTGGATGATGTGCTTAATTTTGGACAGGGGGGGCGGGTTATTTTCTGCTAGCTGCATTTGTGTTGGTCTGAGCATGCCCAGGGACTTCGTTTTTTTTGGTGCTTTTTGTGTGTGAACAGCACCTGGATATTTCTGGGCATGCTCAGAGAGTGTTTTTATGGGTTAGTAATTGAATACATCCTTAACAGGTGTAGCCACTTTGAAGTTCAGTCTCTACATTGGGTAAACTTGCATTTTGGGTGTTTCATGGACTGTGCATGTGTTTTCAATTGCCTCATTAGCTCACAAACCTATGTTATATAAAGCTCGCAGATAGCATTCTCTCCCTTGCCCTGAAAAGAGGCAAGTGTGTGTGTGCGCGTGTGTGTCCGGCAAAAAGTAAATTTTGGTGTCCTTATCGAGTTTGTAACACATGTATTTTATTTGTTATGTCTTTGCAAAACAGATGTTTGTTTTACTTTTGTTGATTGTATTTTTTTGTGTGGGGGAAATGTTCCCCTGAAATAATTTTGATGTTGTTAATGTGTGTTTGTTCACTTTGATTTAATTGTCTGTGCTGCATTATTTTGCTAAATCTTTCTCAAGATGTTGTGACTAATGTTTCAAATTGACCATGTTTTTTATTTTGGCTTCCCTTTGTTTTGTTGACCAATAACATTTGATGCAAAGTTTTGATGTTTCTTTTTTGTTTTCTATGCAACAAATGTGACAGCTGATTGGCATGTCAAAACAAAACAGGTGTGATTTGTCTACCCTGGTGCCTTCATGCTAGCATATGCATGTATTGTGTGCTGCCATGGATAGTCATCAGGAAATGAAAGATACAGAGCGGTAAGTATTTAATTTTTCTTTTTGCTGAAGTGGTTCTCAGCCTCAGTCCTCAAGTACCCCCAACAGGACATGTTTTGTGAATTTATCTTATCGAGAATTGCTGTCCAAAATAAAAACCATTGACTGTGATTTAAAGCACATGTGCAAGATGAAGGAAAACCTGCAAACAAGGCCTGTTGGAGGTACTTGAGAAGCACTGATTTAGAGCACTGCACTTAAAAATAGCTCAAGGCAATACCATTCTATTTGTGGGCATTTTGAGGGAAACCAAGTAAGTGTTAGAACCCCTGCTTGTTTTTTTTTTTTAGTTTGGACTTTGTGTCCCTTTTAGTAAAATTGGCTTCACTTCCTGTCACACAGCTAAACAGGAAGTGAAGGTAAAACCCTACCAATGTCTTTTCTTGGGGGACACACAGATCAATCTAACTAGTGTCCCCATTAAGCAAATTGCACTCTAGCACTTTGTTGTGTACACCCCAAATCATTGGGTAGTTTGGGGTTTAGTAAAGACAAATCCGCTCTGCAGTAAAAGTGTAGCGCTGAAAATCTGAGGGGAAGCATTGGTGATGGTAACATCCAATCATGTAAAAGCAAAGATGATGTTTTTTTTGTTTGCTTGCATGTCCCCCTCGGATATCCAGCAAGTGCACTTGTTGTGCAAAGTAGATTTTCCTTTAGTAAATAAAACCCAAAGTCCAAAATACCTAATAATTTGGGGTGTACCCCGCAAAATGCTGGAGTGCAATGTACATAATGGGGAAAGTATTTAGATTGACCCATGTGTCCCCAAGGAAAGACATTGGTAGGGATTTACCCTCACTTCCTGTGTGGCTATGTGACGGGAAGTGAATTATTTGGAAGGATAAAGTGGCCAAATTTGGGAGTTGTCTGCACCCTATCAGGGGTGCAGACATCCCCAAAAACTGTCTAGTAGTGATGAGCCGAACACCCCCGGGTTCGGTTCGCACCAGAACCCGCGAACGGACCGAAAGTTCGAACGAACATTAGAACCCTATTAAATACAATGGATGCGAACGTTCGAATTCTAAAGTGCTAATTATAACAACTATTATGCATGTTATTGTCATAAATAGGGTTTGGGAACCCGGGTTCTGCACCAGGGGACATGTATCAATGCAAAAAGAAGTTTTAAAAACGGTCGTTTTTCGGGAGCAGTCATTTTAATGATGCATAAAGTGAAAAAAAAAAGTCAAATATTCCTTTAAATATCGTACCTGGGGGGTGTCTAAAGTATGCCTGTGAAGTGCCACGTGTTTCCCGTGTTTAGAACTGTCCCTGCACAAAATGACACTTCTAAAGGAAAAAAAAGCCATTTAAAACTGCTTGCGGCTTTAATGTAATGTCTGGTCCCGGTAATATGGATGAAATTCTTTAAGAAAAATGGCATAGCTACCCCATGACCCCCCCCCCCTACCCCAGCCCATTACCAGCCCCTTTGGGTCTTGTATGGATATTAAGGGGAACCCCGCACATAAAATAAAAAAGGCCCTATATACTCTGAACAGCCGTATACAGGCGGTGCATACAAGACAGGGACTGTAGGTTTGTTCTTATGTAGAATCTGTTTGTAATTTTGAACAGGTACATTGTTGAAGTGTAGCTCCAGCCCAAAAATCTATTTTTAAACTTTTTGGGAAACATAGGTAAGGGTTATCACCCCTGTAACATTTGTTTTGCTGTCTGTGCCCCTGTTCAGAACATTTCACCTCACTTTCCGTCCCAATGACAACTGTTTTTGAAATGTGGTGTTTTTCTTGAAACAAGAATTGCTGATAAAGCATCAGTACAGATGAGACCCCTTTCTCCCATATTTATTCTTACAGGAGAGAATTTTCCTTTCTAGGGGTAGATTTCCTCTCACTTCCTGTTGTCTTCTTTCGTTTGCAAGTAGGAGTCGTTTGTAAGTTGGATGTTTGAAAGTAGGGACCTGACGTATATACTCTGCAGAAATAGGCCCCTTAGTTGTTGGTGTTGGCACAACACTGTAAGCACTCAGTTACTCTTGGTTGGTGCTGGAACGCCCTGCTGTCAACTATTATATCAGGAATTTTAATTACATATAATTGTTGAACAGTGGTAGTAAAAATTGGGGCTTTGATGGTGGTGCTGGTGCCACAACACTGTAAGCCCTGACAGTTACTCTTGGTGGGTGCAGCAATGGGCCCTGCTGTGAATTATTAGATCAAGAATTGTAATTACATGCCCCTTTTGAACAGGGGCTGAAAAATTGGGCCTTTCGTGGTGGTGGTGGTGGTGGCGTTGCCACAAGACTGTAAGCCCTCAGAGTTACTCTTGGTGGGTGCAGCAATGGACCCTGCTGTGAATTATTAGATCAAGAATTGTAATTGCATGCCCCTGTTGAACAGGGGCTGAAAAATTGGGCCTTAGGCACTGGTGGCACAACACTACAACCCCTCACAGATACTGTACTTGGAGCACAGCAATGAGCCCTGTTGCAAAGTATTGCTTCAAAAATTGTAATGACACGCCCCTGTTAAACAGGGGCTGAAAATTTGGGCCTTAGGCACTGGTGCCACAACACTCCAACCCCTCACAGATACTGTACTTGGAGCACAGCAATGAGCCCTATGGCAAATTATTGCTAAAAAAATTGTAATTACACGCCCCTGTAAAACAGGGGCTGAAAAATTGGGCCTTAGCCACTGGTGGCGGCACCCATAAACAAAAATGATCTTCCAAGCTATCATCATCAATCGTATCATTGAGGACTCGGAGGAGGAGGATAGCCAGTCAACATAACAGCACAGGCACTCAGCATCAGCATCAGTCTTGAAGGGATGTGACATGTTAAAATCAATTAGTCTGTTATATCAGCATCAGGTGTGTGGTAGCTGGTGGTGATCCAAGACTGGTTCATCTTGATGAAAGTCAGTCGATCAACCGAGTCGGTGGACAGGCGCACCCTGTGATCCGTGACAAATCCTCCAGCAGCACTGAATGTGCGTTCCGAAAGAACGCTGGATGCAGGACAGGCCAGTAGCTCAATTGCATACTGTGCAAGCTCTGGCCAGTGATCCATCCTCAAGACCCAGTAAGCCAGAGGATTTTCGGTGGGGAAGGTGTCCAAGTCTGACCTTGCCCCTAGATATTCCTGCACCATGTTTATCAGACGCTGGCGATGGTTGCTGGAACCGATCATACTTTGGGGCTGCGGACTAAAGAATTGTCTGAACGCATCGGTCAGACGGCCACCTTCCCCACCGCTCCTTCTTTGACTGGCCGAAGCCTCAGCAACTCGTTGTCCAGGACCAGGAGTTTGTAACCTCCCAGTCTCTGGGAACGCGTTGCACAGACCTTTCTGCAAGGCCTCCCGGAGTTGTCTCATCCTCTGCTCCCTCTGCGACGGTAACATAAGGTCCGCAACCTTACCCTTGTACCGTGGATCAAGGAGAGTGGCCAGCCAGTAATGGTCCCTCTCCTTGATCCGAAGAATACGAGGATCCTTCCGCAGACTTTGCAGGATCAGGGAGGCCATGCAGCGTAGGTTTGCTGAGGCATTTGGTCCGGAGTCCTCTGGGTCACTAAGAACGACATGATCCGCAGCCACCTCCTCCCAGCCACGTACAAGTCCACTGGTTTCTTGGGACTGTAAATCATCCCTAAAAGACTGCTGCTGATGATGCTGAGTGCCAGCCTCCACCTCCATGCTGACACAATCCTCCTCCTCCTCCTCCTCCTCCTCCTCCTCCTCTTCCTGTGCGATGGGTGGGACAGAAGGAACACTGTCTGGGTAAAGGGGGCCTTGAGAGGCAAGGAAGTCCTCCTCTTCCTGCCTCTGTTCTGCCTCAAGTGCCCTGTCCATTATTCCACGCAGCGTGTGCTCCAACAGGTGGACAAGAGGTACAGTGTCACTGATGCATGCACTGTCACTGCTCACCATCCTCGTGGCCTCCTCAAATGGTGCCAGGACAGTGCATGCATCCCTGATCATGCCCCACTGGCGTGGAGAAAAAAAACCAAGCTCCCCTGACCCTGTCCTGGTGCCGTAGTCGCACAGGTACTCATTGATGGCCCTCTGCTGCGTGTGCAGCCGCTGCAGCATGGCCAACGTTGAGTTCCACCTGGTGGGCATGTCACATATAAGGCGGTTCTTGGGCAGGTTCAACTCCTTTTGCAGCTCAGCCAGGCGAGCACTGGCATTATAAGATCTGCGGAAATGCACACAGACTTTCCTGGCCTGCCTCAGGACATCCTGTAAGCCCGGGTACCTGCCCAAGAACCGCTGCACCACCAGGTTAAGGACGTGAGCCACACAGGGCACATGGGTCAGTTGTCCCTGTCGGAGGGCGGAGAGGAGGTTGGTGCCATTGTCGCAAACCACCATTCCTGGCTTAAGCTGGCGTGGCGTCAACCACCTCTCGGCCTGGCCCTGCAGAGCAGACAGGACCTCTGCCCCAGTGTGGCTTCTGTCCCCCAAACACACCAGCGCAAGCACGGCATGGCATCTTTTTGCCTGCGTACTTGCGTAGCCCCGTGAACGGCTACGGAGCACCGCTGGTTCATAGGACAAACCACAGGAAGAGGCCATGGAGGAAGAAGAAGAGGAGGGGGTGGAGGAGAGAGGTGTGTCACAACCAGTAGTAGCATTTTGGAGGCGTGGCGGTGGGACAACCTCCAACACTACTGCACCTTGTCCTGCATCCTTCCCAGCTGCCAAAAGAGTGACCCAATGGGCCGTGAAAGAAAGGTAACGTCCCTGTCCATGCCTGCTGGACCATGAGTCAGCGGTAATATGCACCTTACCGCTGACCGCCCTGTCCAGCGAGGCCAAGACATTGCCTTCCACATGCCGGTAGAGAGCCGGAATAGCCTTCCGTGAGAAAAAGTGGCGTTTGGGAACCTGCCACTGAGGAACCGCACATTGCACAAACTCACGGAAGGGGGCCGAGTCTACCAACTGAAAAGGCAGCAGTTGAAGCGCTAGCAATTTAGCCAAGCTAGCATTCAACCGCTGGGCATGTGGATGGCTGGGAGTGAACTTCTTTCGACGGTCCAGCAGCTGGGGCAGGGAAATTTGCCTGCTAGAATCGGACGTCGGTGTACTGCTAGCAGAGTGGCCGCAAGTACTTGGCTGTGACACACCTAATTCTACACCTTCATTCCTCTCAGTGCATGTTTCAGAGAGGACTGAAGTTATAGTGGGGTTGGAGATCCCAGCTGATGCGGTGCAAGGAGAGGTCCGCTTTGTTCTTTGGTGTGGGTCTTTGAGGTAGGCTTGCCAACGAGCTGCATGGCAGGTCAACATATGTCTGGTCAGGCATGTGGTACCCAAGCGGCTGATGTTTTGGCCACGCGATATACGCTTGAGACATATGTTGCAAACAGCAGCTGTGCGATCTGATGCACTAGCCTCAAAAAAGGCCCACACCAAAGAACTTTTTGAATGACGGGCAGAGGCAGCGCCCTGCACAGGCGGAGCTCTGCGGTGTGATTCCGTCGGTGTACTGCCCTTACGCTGGCCACCAAAGGGCATCCTGCCTCGTTGGAGATGTGCCTCCTCCTCATCCTCCTCCTCCTCCTCTCTCCTATTAGGCACCCACGTGGAGTCAGTGACCTCATCATCACCTCCCTCCTCATCACTGGAGCCAATCTGGCAGTATGCTGCAGCTGCTGGAACATGACTGCCAGATTGGTGTCCTTCTTGAGCATCCCCTCTGTCTGCTCTCACACTACTGCCTTCCTCTAGCTGGGTTTCATCATCAGACCCTTCGAAACGCTGGGCATCCTCCTGGAGCATGTACCCAACACTGTGCTGAAACAGTTCGGGGGACTCCTCAGGAGGAGGACATGGTGGGTCTAGGGAAGGAGTGACTGATGATGAGTCTGACATTGATACCAGGGAAGAGGACGCTTTGGCAGCTGCTTTTCCAGTACCCTGAGCCTGGGTGAGAGAGGATGAGGAGGAGGAGGAGGGCTTGGTCATCCACTCTACCAAGTCTTCGGCATGATGTGGCTCAACATGTCCAGCTGCCGAAAAGAAGGACAAGCGTGTCCCATGGCCATGTGCTGATGACAATGCACCGCGTCCACGACCAGCACTGTTGCCCCCAGACACAGAGCCTGCTTGCCCTCTTTTATTGCCTCCTGACTGTCTGCCTCTCCTTGTTTGCCTTCCAGACATTCTAATAGATGGCCTGCAGGGAGATGGGAAAAAAGCAATAAGGGCTACCTTCAGGTGTCCTTCTCTGTCCCTGGAAACAAGGACTTTGACAGTGAAAGAAACTGACACACTCTCCCTACCTACAGTTTTCTGTCCCTAGAAAAAATGTTTTTTTTAAGCACAATTTAGCACAAGGAGAATTCACTCACTGTCCTTCCAGGTCCCTGGAAACAAGGACTTTGACAGTGAAAGAAACTGACACACTCTCCCTACCTACAGTTTTCTGTCCCTAGAAAAAATGTTTTTTTTAAGCACAATTTAGCACAAGGAGAATTCACTCACTGTCCTTCCAGGTCCCTGGAAACAAGGACTTTGACAGTGAAAGAAACTGACACACTCTCCCTACCTACAGTTTTCTGTCCCTAGAAAAAATGTTTTTTTTAAGCACAATTTAGCACAAGGAGAATTCACTCACTGTCCTTCCAGGTCCCTGGAAACAAGGACTTTGACAGTGAAAGAAACTGACACACTCTCCCTACCTACAGTTTTCTGTCCCTAGAAAAAATGTTTTTTTTAAGCACAATTTAGCACAAGGAGAATTCACTCACTGTCCTTCCAGGTCCCTGGAAACAAGGACTTTGACAGTGAAAGAAACTGACACACTCTCCCTACCTACAGTTTTCTGTCCCTAGAAAAAATGTTTTTTTTAAGCACAATTTAGCACAAGGAGAATTCACTCACTGTCCTTCCAGGTCCCTGGAAACAAGGACTTTGACAGTGAAAGAAACTGACACACTCTCCCTACCTACAGTTTTCTGTCCCTAGAAAAAATGTTTTTTTTAAGCACAATTTAGCACAAGGAGAATTCACTCACTGTCCTTCCAGGTCCCTGGAAACAAGGACTTTGACAGTGAAAGAAACTGACACACTCTCCCTACCTACAGTTTTCTGTCCCTAGAAAAAATGTTTTTTTTAAGCACAATATAGCACAAGCACAAAACACACTGACACTCTCCCTACCTATCCTTCTCTTTCCCTAAACTAAAGGAATCCAGGTTAAGCAAGAAAGAAATAAAAGTCACTGTCCCTGCCTATGCTGCTCTATCCCTGCTCCGGAACACACTACACTAGGCCGCCGTGCTGGCGGCCTTTTATAGTGTGGGGCGTGTACTAAACACCCTCAGCAATAATTGGCCACAGGCATCCTGCCTGTGGCCAATCATTGCTCTCCTCGCTGCCGGCGCTGTGATTGGCCAAGCATGCGGGGTCACAGTGCATGCTTGGCCAATCACAGCGCCTGGATGACACTGCGATGGCGTAGTGCATTGTGGGCCGTTCGCGTCACTCGAATTTGGCGCGAACGGCCCAAATCGTTCGATCTTCGTCGAACGATCGAACAGCCGATGTTCGAGTCGAACGTATGTTCGACTCGAACACGAAGCTCATCCCTACTGTCTAGACTTCTAATCCCTCTGCACTCTATCCCCAAGCAAAAATAAGAAAGGATTTCATTTAGTTTAACTTTGCAAAGACTCATTCCTAAGTTGAATTGTGATGCATGTCAATGGGCCATTTAGACCCTCTTTAATCACTTGAGATCAGTGCTATAACTGATCGACTGCCACAGCACGGTCCTCAATTGCCGGGAGTCTGTCAATAGACATCCTCCCCTTCGCGCACGCGCTGTGGTCACCGAGTCACTGACACTCGGGTGATAAGAGATCCGAGTAAGGGGCCAATCCCTGCCCCTTACCATGTGATCAGCTGTCAGCCAATGACAGCTGATCACGTGATGTAAACAAAAGCTGGGTAATGGTTTTTGTTTTCTCCTTGTGCTGACAGCGTGAGCATAAAAAAAGGCAATCACCGGCTTATGTGCAAGGGACATCGGGCCGAAGAGGAAGAGGCAATTCTGCGTCATCTGTGACAATCAGTAGCCCCTGCCAGTGCCACCTATCACTGCCCACCACTGGTGCCAATCAGTGCCACCTAGCAGTGCTGCCTATCAGTGCCCATTACTGCCAACTATCATTGCCAACCATCAGTGCCACTTCTCAATGCCAACTAGCAATGCCACCTCTCAGTGCCCACCCTTGCCACCTTATCGGTGCCCATCAGTGCAGCCCATCAGTGCAGTCTCATCAGTGTACATCAATGAAGGAGAAAAATTACCTTTTTTCTAAATTTTCGAAATATTAATCACTTTCCTACCGCCCACCCTCAAATGACGTCCTTGGCTTTGTGTGGTGACATCTGATGCCTGCAGTTTCAGGCATCATTCAGATATCATTCTTTTCAGCCGGTGATTCTGTGCACGATAAAAATGATCATAGCGGCAGTTCCACCGCTTGATCGTTCTTATAGGCGGCGGAAGGGGACGTTCCCCCCTCCTGCCGCCATCTGGTGCTTCTCCAGGCTCTCCCGTGCCATCTGGGGCTCGGAGAACGAATTGGCCGGCGCCGGATGGGAAGCATAGAGATGACTGGTGACCAGATGGTCACCAGTCATCTCTATGACCGTCGGAGGCCCGGGCGCGACGTTATGACATAAAGAGGACCTGTCACAATAGATTCCTATTACAAGGGATGTTTACATTCCTTGTAATAGGAATAAAAGTGATAAAAAAAAACTAAAAAGTTAAAAAAAGAGTAAAAAAAAGTAAAAAACAAACAAAAAAAATAATAATAAAAAAAAAAAACGCCCATGTCCCCGGTAGCTCGCGCTCAGAAGCGAACACACATGTAAGTCCCGCCCACATATGTAAACGCCATTAAAACCACACATGTGAGGTATTGCTGCGTGCGTTAGAACGAGTGCAACAATTCTAGCACTAGACCTCCTCTGTAATGCGAAAATGGTAACGTGTAAAAAAATTTAAAGCATCGCCTAGGGTGATTTTTAAGTACTGAAGTTTGGTGTCATTCCATGAGTGAGCACAATTTTAAAGCGTAACATGTTAGGTAACTATTTACTCAGCATAACAACATCTTTCACATTATACAAAATAATTGGGCTAACTTTACTGTTTTGTAATTTTTTTTAATTCATGAAACCATTTTTTTCCAATAAAAAGGCGCTTGAAAATTTATTGCGCAAATACCGAGCAAGATAAAAATTTGCAATGACTGCCCTTTTATTCCCTAGGGTGTCTGCTAAAAAAACATATATAATGTTTGGGGTTTTGAAATAATTTTATAGCCATAAAATTATGATTTTTACATGAAGAAGAGAAGTGCCAGAAAAGGCCCGGTGCTGAAGTGGTTAAAATATCCAATTTGGTTTTTTTTAGTCGGTCTTTTGTATTTATATAAAAAAAAAAAAAAATGCAGAGGTGATCAAATAGCACCAAAAGAAAGCTCTATTTGTGTGCAAAAAAATAATACTTTTTCATTGGGTTACAGTGTTGTATGAGCGCGCAATTGTCATTCAAATTGCATCAGCGCTGAAATTTGAAAATTGGTCTGGGCAGGAAGGGGGTTTAAGTGGCCAGTAAGCAAGTGGTTAATATAAGGCTACATGCATACGGACGTTTTTCCAGCTGCTTGTTTGAGCGTTTTTTGCAGCTTAAAAACGGCTCTCCATGTTAGCCTATGGCTTCATGGCCACCATGGCATTTTTGAGCTGTAAATGGCATAGGCGTTTTTAGGTCCCATGTACACGGGACGCTGGTGCAAAGTCTTCAGAACTAAGGTTAAAAGGGGCGTTTAGAAAGACGCGCTTTGTGGCATTTGCATGCCACGTTTTACCACATTTAAAAAAATAGGTCACCTTTAAAAATGCTTCTAAACGAAAACGCGGCTAAACGCTGGTACCCGCGTCTGAAACGTGGAAATCTTTGGCGTTTGAAGGCATTTTTTGGCTTTGTGAAAAACGAGGTTAAACGCAACTGCAGATTTTTTTTTCCAGGCCAAAAACAGTGTTTTGGATGTAATAGAATTCAATGGACCCGCATCCAAAATGCAAGTACCCGCGATTTTGCGGCGATTTGCGTTTTTTTTTTAAACCTGTTTATAGCTGGTTGTTAAAGGAAATGTAAAAAAAATAAACATTGCCGACTCTAAAAAGAAAATCTAGAAAAAAAAAACAGCGTGGGGTCCACCCCCATGTCCATACCAGGCCTGTTGGGCCTAGTATGTATTCAAAGGGGACCCCCCCACCAAATAAAAAAAAAAATGGCGCGGGTCCCCCCCCAAAATCCATACCAGACCCTTATCCGAGCACGCAACCTGGCAGGCCGCAGGAAAAGAGGGGGGATGAGAGAGCAGCCCCCCATCCCTCCTGAACCGTATCAGGCCACATGCCCTCAACATGGGGAGGATGTTGATGGGTACAATGGCCTCTTCCCGACAACCCTGGCCGTTGGTTGTCGGAGTCTGCGAGCAGGGGGCTTTTCGGAATCCGGGAGCCCCCTTTAATAAGGGGGCCCCCAGATCCCGGCCCCCCCACCCTATGTGAATGAGTATGGGGTACATCGTACCCCTACCCATTCACCTGGTGGCAAGAAAAGTCAATAAAAAACACAACACAGGTTTTTAAAGTAATTTATTAGGCAGCTCCGGGGGTCTTCTTCCGACTTGCGTTTTGGATGCGGTACTTGCGTTTTGGATGCTGGTCCATTGAATTCTATAACATCCAAAACACTGTTTTTGGCCTGGAAAAAAAAATCTGCAGTTGCGTTTAACCTCGTTTTTCACAAAGCCAAAAAATGCCTTCAGACGCCAAAGATTTTCACGTTTCAGACGCGGGGTACCGGCGTTTAGCCGTGTTTTTGTTTAGAAGCGTTTTTGAAGGTGACCTATTTTTTTACATTGATGAACTCAAAAATTATGGCAAATGATGAAAAACCATTAAAAATATATATATATCTAAAAAAAATGAAATTGCTTCCATTGCATTGTGGACAATCCACAACTTGTGGCAGGTGACGTGGCAAGTGGACAATGCACAACTTGGGGCAGCTGACGTGGCAAGTGGACAATCCACAACTTGTGGCAAGTGATGTGGCAATTGACACGCTAAATACAAGTACACTGCTGCTCTCTCAGCTGCTGCTACTCACTCTGGTCTCACAAAATAGCTGAAATGGTTAATAATACTGTTTTTGGAGCTTAGGGCGGCTCCTTATGATGTTTCCTAACTAAACGCATATAGACACAAATGTGGTAAAATGCGGCATGCAAACGCCACAAAGCGCGCCTTTCTAAACGCCGCTTTCAACCTTAGTTCTGAAGACTTTGCACCAGCGTTCCGTGTACACGGGGCCTAAAAATGGCTATGCCATTTACAGCTCAAAAAACGCCATGGTGGCCATGAGGCCATAAACTAACATGGAGAGCCGTTTTTAAGCTGCAAAAAACGCTCAAACAAGCGGCTGGAAAAACGTCCGTTTGCATGTAGCCTTATATTAACCACTTGCTTACTGGCCACTTAAACCCCCTTCCTGCCCAGACCAATTTTCAAATTTCAGAGCTGATGCACTTTGAATGACAATTGCGCGCTCATACAACACTGTGACCCAATGAAAATGTATTATTTTTTTCCACACAAATAGAGCTTTCTTTTGGTGCTATTTGATCACCTCTGCGTTTTTTTTTTTTCTATAAATACAAAAGACCGTCTAAAAAAAACAAAAATTGGGATATTTTAACAACTTCAGCACCGGGCCTATTCTGGCACTTCTCTCCTTCATGTAAAAATCATAATTTTATGGCTATAAAATTACTTCAAAACCCAAAACATTATATATGTTTTTTTAGCAGACACCCTAGGGAATAAAATGGCGGTCATTGCTCATTTTTAGCTCGCTCGGTATTTGCGCAATAAATTTTCAAACGCCTTTTTTTGGGAAAAAAATGGTTTCATGAATTAAAAAACATTACAAATCAGTAAAGTTAGCCCAATTTTTTTGTATAATGTGAAGGATGTTGTTATTCTGAGTAAATAGATACCTAACATGTCACGCTTTAAAATTGCGCACACTCATGGAATGACACCAAACTTCAGTACTTAAAAATCTCCATAGGCGATGCTTTAAAATGTTTTACACGTTACCATTTTCGCATTACAGAGGAGGTCTAGTGCTAGAATTATTGCACTCGTTCTAACGCACGCAGCAATACCTCACATGTGTGGTTTGAACGACGTTTTCATATGTGGGCGGGACTTGCGTGTGTGTTCGCTTCTCAGCGCAAGCTACCGGAGACATGGGCGTTTTATTATTATTATTATTATTTTTTTTTTGTTTTACTTTTTTTTTATTTTTTGCTCTTTTTTTTTTACTTTTTTGTTTTTTTAATCACTTTTATTCCTATTACAAGGAATGTAAACATCCCTTGTAATCGGAATCTATTGTGACAGGTCCTCTTTATGGAGAGATGCAGGGTCAATAAGACCCCACATCTCTCCTCCAGGCTGGAAAGCATGAGATCGGTCAAAAAAATTCACCGATCTCATGCTGACAGCCGAGATCACGGCTTTGTTTACATACAGGAACGCGGCGTGATGTGATAACGTCGCGCCCGGATCTCCGACGGTCATAGAGATGACTGGTGATCATCTGGTCACCAGTCATCTCTATGCTTCCCATCCAGCGCTGGACAATTCGTTCTCCGAGCTCCAGATGGCACGGGAGAGCCCGGAGAAGCACTGGATGGCGGCGGGAGGGGGGGGAACGTCCCCTCCCGCCGCCTGTAAGAACGATCAAGCTGCGGAACTGCCGCTATGATAATTTTTATCGTGCACAGAATCTCCGGCTGAAAAGAATGATATCTGAATGATGCCTGCAACTGCACCCAACATTCAGATGTCACTGCACAAAGCCAAGGACGTCATTTGACGGTGGGCGGTAGGGAAGTGGTTAATATTTCGAAAATTTAGAAAAAAGGTAATTTTTCTCCTTCATTGATGTACACTGATGAGACTTCACTGATGGGCACCGATAAGGTGGCAAGGGTGGGCACTGAGAGGTGGCATTGCTAGTTGGCACTGGTGGGCATTGAGAAGTGGCACTGCTAGGTGGCAATGATAGTTGGCAGTGATGGGCACTGATAGGCAGCACTGCTAGGTGGCACTGATTGGCACCAGTGGTTGGCATTGATAGGTGGCACTGGCAGGGGCTACTGATTGTCACAGATGACACAGAATTGCCTCTTCCTCTTCTGGCCCGATGTCCCTTGCACATAAGCCGGTGATTGCCTTTTTTTATGCTCACGCTGTCAGCACAAGGAGAAAACAAAAACCATTACCCAGCTTTTGTTTACATCACGTGATCATCAGCTTTTATTGGCTGACAGCTGATCACATGGTAAAGGGCAGGGATCGGCCCCTTACTCAGATCTGTCATCACCCGAGTCTCAGTGACTCGGTTACCACAGCACGCACGCGAAGGGGAGGACGTCTATTGACGGACTCCCGGCTATTGAGGACTGTGCTGTGGCCGTCGATCAGTTATAGCGCTGATCTCAAGTGATTAAAGAGGGTCTAAATGGGCCATTGACATGCATCACAATTCAACTTAGGAATGTGTCTTTGCAAAGTTAAACTAAATGAAATCCTTTCTTATTTTTGCTTGGGGATAGAGTGCAGAGGGATTAGAAGTCTAGACAGTTTTTGGGGATGTCTGCACCCCTGATAGGTTGAAGACAACTCCCAAATTTGGCCACTTTATCCTTCAAAATAATTCACTTCCTGTCACATAGCCACACAGGAAGTGAGGGTAAATCCCTACCAATGTCTTTCCTTGGAGACACACAGGTCAATCTAAATACTTTCCCCATTATGTACATTGCACTCCAGCATTTTGCGGGGTACACCCCAAATTATTAGGTATTTTGGACTTTGGGGTTTATTTACTAAAGGCAAATCTACTTTGCACTACAAGTGCACTTGCTGGATATCCGAGGGGGACATACAAGGAAGCAAAAAAAACACCATCTTTGCTTTTACATGATTGGATGTTACAATCACCAGTGCTTCCCCTCAGATTTTCAGCAGCTACACTTTTACTGCAGAGTGGATTTGTCTTTACTAAACCCCAAACTACCTAATGATTTGGGGTGTACACAACAAAGTGCTAGAGTGCAATTTGCTTAATGGGGAACCTAGTTAGATTGATCTGTGTGTCTCCAAGAAAAGACATTGGTAGAGTTTTACCTTCACTTCCTGTTTAGCTGTGTGACAGGAAGTGAAGCCAATTTTACTAAAAGGGACACAAAGCCCAACCTAAAAAAAACAAGCAGGGGTTCTAAAACTTACTTGGTTTCCCTCAAAATGCCCACAATTAGAATCGTATTGCCTTGAGCTAGTTTTAAGTGAAGTGCTCTAAATCGGTGCCTCTCAAGTACCCCCAACAGGCCATGTTTGCAGGTTTTCCTTCATCTTGCACATGTGCTTTAATCACAGTCAATGGTTTGGTATTTTGGACAGCAATTCTCGATAAGATAAATTCACAAAACATGTCCTGTTGGGGGTACTTGAGGACGGAGGCTGAGAACCACTGCAGTAAAAAGGAAAATTGAATACTTACCGCTCTGTATTTTTCATTTCCTGGTGACTATCCATGGCAGCACACAATACATGCATATGCTATCAAGAAGGCACCAGGTTAGACAAATCACACCTGTTTTGTTTTGACATGTCAGCTGTCACATTTGTTGCATAGAAAACAAAAAAGAAACATCAAAACTTTGCATCAAATTTTATTGGTCAACAAAACAAAGGGAAGCCAAAATAAAAAACATGGTCAATTTGAAACATTAGTCACAACATCTTGAGAAAGATTTAGCAAAATAATGCAGCACAGCTAATTAAATCAAAGTGAACAAACAACACATTAACAACATCAAAATTATTTCAGGGGAACATTTCCCCCACACAAAACAATACAATCAACAAAAGTAAAACAAACATCTGTTTTGCAAAGACATAACAAATAAAATACATGTGTTACAAACTCGATAAGGACACCAAAATGTACTTTTTGCCGGACACACACACGCGCACACACACACTTGCCTCTTTTCAGGGCAAGGGAGAGAATGCTATCTGCGAGCTTTATATAACATAGGTTTGTGAGCTAATGAGGCAATTGAAAACACATGCACAGTCCATGAAACACCCAAAATGCAAGTTCACCCAATGTAGAGCCTGAACTTCAAAGTGGGTACACCTGTTAAGGATGTCCTTCAATTACTAACCCATAAAAACACTTTCTGAGCATGCCCAGAAACATCCAGGTGCTGTTCACACACAAAAAACACCAACAAAAAAAAACCAAGTCCCTGGGCATGCTCAGACCAACACAAATGCAGCTAGCAGAAAATAACCCCCCCTGTCCAAAATTAAGCACATCATCCAGCATGCTACAAAATTAGAGATGGGACAATCACCCCCCCCCCCCACGACAAATAACAAAGCAGTCTATGGGAACTGATTTGTTAATTTTGCTAGTCCCCACTTGGCTGGCTTTTCTTCTAGTTATTGGCCTTAAAATGGGGGCCCAGGTCCCACCCTAAGGGACATATATCAATGTCACCAATTTGGACAACCCCAAAAACAAAACAAGGAGAAGTGCCTTTAGATATGCCAAATTGCTTAAGGGCCATTTCACACCACATGCAGTCCATTGCGTTTTTTATGCATCAAAAATGCATGGAAAGTTGGTTATATGGTTCTAAATGGCAGTGTTTGTTCCAGTTCCACAAAAAAAGTAGAACATGCTGCATTTTACCTGCACTGGACTGTACTGGAAGGCAGCAAAACGCATCAAAAACGCACTGGAACACACCAAAATGCACCAAAAACGCACTGGAACACACTTGTCCTTATCTATGGTTAATAAAAAAGAGGGGTGAAAAAAAGCACTGGACTGCATCAAAAACGTACCAAAAATGCACTGGAACGCATCAAAAACGCGCATGCAAAAAAGCACCTGGAATGCATCCGGATTGCATTTTTATGGTGTGAACTGGCCCTAGTTCACACCATAGAAATGCAGTCTGGATGCGTTCCAGGTGCTTTTCTGCATGCGCGTTTTTGACACGTTCCAGTGCATTTTTGATGCGTTTTTGATGCAGTCCAGTGTTTTTTTCCCCCTCTTTTCACTTAGGACAAGTGTGTTGCAGTGCGTCTTTGGTGCATTTAGGTGCGTTCCAGTGCGTTTTTGGTATGTTCCGTAGCGTTTTTGATCTGTTTTACTGTGGTCCAGTACAGTTCTGTACATAAAAAATGCAGCATGACCATTTCTTTTCCTTTCTGAAACGCACTGGAACGGACTGCAGTGGTGTGAACTATGCCATTGGCATTAATGTGATCAACTTTCTTTGCGTTTTTCATGCATGAAAAAAACGCACTGCACTGCATCCGGTGTGAACTGGCCCTAAATATCATTCCTGGGGGGTGTCTATAGTATGCCTGTAAAGTAGCGCATGTTTTCCATGTTTATAACAGTTCGAGAGCAAAATGACATTTCTAAAGTAAAATAATAATTTAATTACATTTTTTTTAAGTTTGGCGCGGGGGTTCCCCTTAAAATCCATACCAGACCTGAAGGGCCTGGTACGGATTTTGATGGGGACCTGCACATCATTTTTTTAAAAAAAATTAGCGCGGAGTTCCCCTTAATATCCATACCAGACCTGAAGGGCCCGGTAATGGAATTTGGGGGGACCTCACGCATTTTTTTTTTTTCAATGACTTTTCTCTGTATTGACGGGAGCCGACAATTCATTATAGCCGCGGGTGCTTTTAACTGCCTTTTTTTTCCTTTAGAAAATAGGATTTTTTACTCACCGTAAAGTCCTTTTCTCTGAGTCCATGGACCGACACAGCTTCTCTATTGACAAAGTGGGTATTATCCGTTAATTAGGAGTGACTAGGCAGAAAAAAATTGTAAAAAGTGTTGCATCACACCTTCTACAGTCCCACCCAGGGGGCGGACCCCCGGGTATATCCTCTCAGTCTGCATCTCGCAGATCAGTTTGTCAAAAAGCAGTACAAACTTAAAAGGATGGGGTGGGTGCTGTGTCGGTCTATGGACTCAGAGAAAAGGATTTTACGGTGAGTAAAAAATCCTATTTACTCTTTCGTCCATGGACCGACACAGCTTCTCTATTGACAAAGTGGGATGTCCCAAAACAGTGTCAGAGAAAAAACGAGGGGTGGTAACAGCATAAAAATAAACTTCACCCCAAAACACAAAACAGCACTCCTCCAACGGAGGAGCTGCAACTCTAAACAGCTGCTTGCAAAACCTTGCGGCCGAAAGAGGCATCCGAAGATGCACCTACATCAACTTTGTAGAATTTTGTGAAAGTGTGAGCGGACGACCAAGTCGCCGCTTTACATAATTGGGAAACAGACGCTTGATGTTGGAAAGCCCAAGAGGCACCTATTGCCCTGGTCGAATGCGCCGTGACAGGAAAGGGGGGCGCTTGACCCTTTAAGGCATAAGCCTTGATTTCTCTGTCGGATCCACCTAGAGATGGTGGCCGACGAGACTGCTTGGCCCTTCTTGGGACCAGCCACCGAAACAAACAGTGAGTCTGACTTCCGGAACAGGGAAGTAGCAGATAGGTATACTCTCAAAGCTCGGACAACGTCCAAGGAATGCAATTTCGAATCCTTAGGATTCGACGTCTGAGGACACAGGGATGGAAGTACAATGTCTTTGTTGAGATGAAAAACCGAAACGACCTTCGAAAGAAAAGAAGGCTGCGGCTGCAGCACCACCTTATCCTTGTGGAAAATCAAATAGGGAGCCTTGCAGGACAAGGCTGCCAGCTCAGAGACTCGTCTAACTGACGTAACAGCCACCAAAAAGACCACTTTCTGAGAAAGTGTCAACAGAGGAATATCTCTAATATTCTCAAACGGTGCCTTCTGAAGCACCGAGAGGACCAGGTTCAAGTCCCACGGAGGTAACGGGGGACGGACCGGAGGGGCCACATGTCGAACCCCCTGCACAAATGTACTCACGAGAGAGTGAGTCGCCAGGGGTCGCTGAAAAAAGACAGCCAGGGCAGATATCTGTCCCTTAATTGTACTTAGGGCAAGCCTTTGGTCCACCCCATGCTGTAAAAACAGCAGGATTCTGGAAACCAAATAGGTACGCGGATGCCATTTCATTTCCTCACACATGGAGATGTAGACCTTCCAAGTGCGGTGATAAACCTTCCTAGAGGACGGTTTTCAAGCACTTCTCATCGTAGAGATTACTGAGTCTGACAGGCCCCGGTCTCTCAGGACCTGGTTTTCAACAGCCATGCCGTTAAAGCCAATGACTGTAAAGCAGGATGGAGTATGGGACCTTGTGATAGCAGTTCCTTCCGTAGTGGTAGGCGCCAGGGGACGTCTGCTACCAGACGTACTAGATTGGCGTACCAAGGACGCTGAGGCCAATCTGGAGCGATTAGGATCATTGGAATTCCCTCTGCCTCCACTCTGCGGAGCAGAAGAGGAAGAAGCCTTAAGGGAGGGAAGGCATAGATTAGCCGATACTGACCCCACGATGCCACCAACGCGTCTGTTGCGTCTGCCCATGGGTAGGGATGAGCTTCGAGTTCGAGTCGAACTCATGTTCGACTCGAACATTGCCTGTTCGCCCGTTCGCCGAACAGCGAACAAATTGGGGTGTTCGTGGCAAATTCGAAAAATCTATGGGAGAAATCTAAAGTGCTAATTATAAAGGCTTATATGCAAGTTATTGTCCTAAAAAGTGTTTGGGGACCCGGGTCCTGCCCCAGGGGACATGTATCAATGCAAAAAGAAGTTTTAAAAACGGCTGTTTTTTCGGGAGCAGTGATTTTAATAATGCTTAAAATGAAAAAATAAAAGTGAAATATTCCTTTAAATTTCGTACCTGGGGGGTGTGTATGATATGCATGTGAAGTGGCGCATGTTTCCCGTGCTTAGAACTGTCCCTGCAAAAAATGTCATTTTTGAAAGAAAAAAAGTCATTTAAAACTGACTCGCGTCTATTAATGAATTGTCGGCTCCCGGCAATACATACAAAAGTCATTGATAAAAAAAAAAAAAAGCGTGGGGGTTCCCCAGAATTCAATTACCAGGCCCTTCAGATCTGGCATGGATTTTAAGGGGAACTCCACCCCAAATTTAAAAAAAAATGGCGTGGAGTCCCCCTAAAAATCCATACCAGACCCCTTATCCGAGCACGCAACCTGGCCGGCCGCAGGGGAAAAGGGGGGGACGAGAGAGCGGCCCCCCTCCCTCCTGAACCGTACCAGGCCACATGCCCTCAACATGGGGAGGATGTCCCCATGTTGATGGGGACAAGGGCCTCATCCCCACAACCCTTGCCCGGGGTATCGGAATCTGGAAGACCCTTTTAACAAAGGGGACCCCCAGATCCCGGCCCCCCCCTATGTGAATTGGTAAGGGGTACATTGTACCCCTACCATTTCACAAAGAAAGCGTAAAAAAATGTTTAAAAAAACACACAAACACCTTGAAAAAGTCCTTTATTTAAAAAAATAATAAAAAAAAAAACATTCCAGCGGTGAAATCCAGTGTCCCGCGGCGATCCCGATGTGCAGCGCTGTCCTTCATTGGTTGTGCGTGAGCGGACCTGATGGGGAACTCCCTCTCAGTATTTTAAATGTATAGACCCGCCCCTTCTAAAGTTCCCCATCAGGTCCGCTCAGTGGACCAGATGCGGAACATGAGAAGGGGCGGGTCTATACATGTATTACCAAAGTGAGAGCAGTTCCCCATCAGGTCCGCCCCCTCGGTATGTCGGACCCGCCTACGTCATTGGCTTGAGCGGGGAACTTCCTTCACTGTGTAATTTAAATTTACATAGTGAAGGAAGTTCCCCGCTCAAGCCAATGACGTAGGCGGGTCCGACATACCGATAAAGGACTTTTTCAAGGTGTTTGTGTGTTTATTTTAAACATTTTTTTACGCTTTCTTTGTGAAATGGTAGGGGTACAATGTACCCCTTACCAATTCACATAGGGGGGGCGGGATCTGGGGGTCCCCTTTGTTAAAGGGGTCTTCCAGATTCCGATAAGCCCCCCGCCCGCAGACCCCCACAACCACCGGGCAAGGGTTGTGGGGATGAGGCCCTTGTCCCCATCAACATGGGGACATCCTCCCCATGTTGAGGGCATGTGGCCTGGTACGGTTCAGGAGGGAGGGGGGGGCGCTCTCTCGTCCCCCCCTTTTCCCCTGCGGCCGGCCAGGTTGCGTGCTCGGATAAGAGGTCTGGTATGGATTTTTAGGGGGACTCCACGCCATTTTTTTTAAAATTTGGGGTGGAGTTCCCCTTAAAATCCATGCCAGATCTGAAGGGCCTGGAATGGATATTTGGGGGAACCCCACGTAATTTTTTTTTTTTAATTTGCGGCGGGGTTCCCCTTAATATCCATTCCAGACCTGAAGGGCCTGGTAATTAAATTCTGGGGAACCCCCACGCTTTTTTTTTTTTTTTTTTTTTTTTATCAATGACTTTTGAATGTATTGCCGGGAGCCGACAATTCATTAATAGCCGCGAGTCAGTTTTAAATGACTTTTTTTCTTTCAAAAATGACATTTTTTGCAGGGACAGTTCTAAGCACGGGAAACATGCGCCACTTTACATGCATATCATACACACCCCCCAGGTACGAAATTTAAAGGAATATTTCACTTTTATTTTTTCATTTTAAGCATTATTAAAATCACTGCTCCCGAAAAAACGGCCGTTTTTAAAACTTTTTTTTGCATTGATACATGTCCCCTGGGGCAGGACCCAGGTCCCCAAACACTTTTTAGGACAATAACTTGCATATTAGCCTTTATAATTAACACTTTAGATTTCGAACGTTCGAGTCCATTGTATTTAATAGGGTTCTAAAGTTCACACGAACATTTTGTCTGTTCGCAGGTTCTGGTGCGAACCGAACAGGGGGGTGTTCGGCTCATCCCTGCCCATGGGTCTCTTGACCGGGCCACAAACCTCAATACCTTCCGATTTGAGTCAGGAAGCGAGAAGATCTACGTCTGGTGTGCCCCATCTTTGGCAGAGGAGTTGGAACACCTCCGGGTGTAAAGACCATTCTCCCTGGTCCAGCATCTGGCGGCTCAGGCAGTCCGCCTGCCAGTTTTCCACACCCGGAATGTACACGGCCGACAGTGCCGGTACGCTCTTCTCTGCCCACTTCAGGATGCGAGCAACCTCCGATGCTGCAGCTGAGCTTCTTGTTCCTCCTTGATGATTGACATATGCCACCGCTGTGGCATTGTCTGACTGGATCCTGACTGGACGCCCTTGCAGCCTCTGAGACCATTTGAAGAGGCACAGCCTGATCGCCTGGATTTCCAGGACATTGATCGGCAGGAGGGCTTCCTCTGGGGTCCAGTGACCTTGCGCCGACTGAACACCCCAGACTCCCCCCCAACCTGTAAGGCTGGCGTCCGTCGTGATCACTATCCAGTAAACCGGAAGAAATGACTTCCCGGCCATTAGAGCCGGTGCGGTCAGCCACCATACCAGGGATCTCCTGACTAGGTGGCTCACTCAGATTTGATTATCCAGAGATGAAGGGCATCTGTTCCATCTGGACAGAACTTCCTTCTGTAACACTCGAGTGTGGTATTGAGCATATGGGACCGCCTCGAAGGAGGCTACCATGAGGCCCAACACCCGCATGCAAAAACGGAGTGACGACCAATTCCTGGAAGTCAGCTGCCGTACTGCAGCCCGGAGGGTCTGCAACTTCTCCACAGGGAGGAATACCTTTGCCTCTGAGGAATCCAGAATCAACCCCAGGTACACTAGGCGTTGAGTGGGCACCAATACTGACTTTTGCGTATTTAGTATCCAACCACAGTCTCGAAGAGTCTGACAGGTAATGGACACGCTTACCTCTAATTCTGAGCTTGAAGGGGCCTTCAGCAGAAGGTCGTCCAAGTAGCCTGTGATAGCGATACCCCGCTGTCTTAGAAGTGCCAGAATCAGAGCGAGCACCTTGGTGAACGTCCTGGGTGCTGAGGCAAGGCCAAAACGGGAGGGCCACAAACTGGTAGTGGTCCTTCCCGATAGCAAATCGCAGAAACCTCTGGTGTCTGGAGTATATGGGGACATGCAGGTATGCGTCCTTGATGTCCAAGGAGGCCAGAAAGTCCCCCGGATGGAGAGCCGTGACTACAGATCGAACCAACTCCATCCGAAATCTTTGTACCTTCACAAAGCAATTGAGGGCTCTGAGATCCAAGCTTGGACGAACCCCCTCCTTCTTCGGCACAATGAACAGATTTGAGTAAAAACCCTGTTCCCGTTCTGGAACTGGAATAACTACCCCGCGTACCAGTAGACCCTGGACCGCCCCATACAAGGCCTCCCGACGGGTCGGTAGTAGCTGGAGATTGGAGGTGTTGAATCTGTCCGGTGGACAAGAGAGAAACTCTATCTTGTAGCCTGAGGAGATTACTTCGCAAACCCACCTGTCGGAGATTAGAGCTGTCCACTGAGTCGCGAATTTGCGAAGACGTCCCCCCACCTGAGAGCTGGGTGGGGGTGGACCTTCATGCGGATGCAAATTTGTCCGCAGGCTTATTGGGTATGCGGGACCAAGGACGCTTTTATCCTTGGGCAGGCACTTTATCGGCCTGGGGTCTTTTCCCTGTCGCCCTAGGGGGATGAAAAAAACGCTTGCGTGCAGAAAAGGAGGGCCCTTGCCCTTGGCGTGGCCCCTTACCCTTGCTAATTTGGGGAAGCAAAGTGCTTTTACCTCCTGTGGCATCCTTGATGATGTCATCCAGAGAAGCCCCAAAAAGTCTGTCGTCCTTAAAAGGCAGATCCAACAGGGCTTTCTTGGAAGTCTGGTCCGCAGACCAGCCTTTTAGCCAGATCAGGCGGCGTATTGCTACTGCATAAACCGAAGCTTTAGACACCAGGGGAATAGTATCCATGTCTGACTCGCAGACTAACCTAAGGCCCTGGACCAACAGGTCGGCCAATGTTATCTCATCAGGAGGAGCATCTCACTCCTTAACCCCTGGAGTAGCAATCTTGCCCATTCAGTAAGTGTGTGAGACACTAGGGCCCCCGCCAATGCTGGGCATACTGCCGAGCCTACCACTGAGTATAGGTAGCAAGCGAGTGCTTCAGCCTTCTTATCCACAGGGTCCTTGAAAACAGGAGCCCCTTCTACAGGAATTGTGGTGGCTCTATTAAGTCTGGACACCGGAGGGTCCACTAAAGGGGGAGAGGTCCATTTCTTCAGAAAACTCTCCTCAAAGGGGTACCGTACCGCAAACCTCTTTGGGGCTGTAAATACCCTCAGTGGGTTCTCCCATTCCTTGTATAAGAGTTTATCAAAAGACACACAAGGGAACACCTTAGCAGTGCGGGCAGGTCTATGAAACCCAAGTGGACCGGAGTCTCTGCTGCTTCTGCAGTATTTTCCAATTTTAGCATATCCCGCACTGCAGTAATAAAGGTCAGATACCAAAGCCGTCTCGCGTACTGACCTGGACTTGGAGTCATCCTCACTGTCCGGTCACGGTCTGCAGTCTCCGATGCGTCAGAATCTGGGCCCTGAGCCGTAGCTGGACCTGGTTCTGCATCAGAATTATCCCCAGAAGCTTGCAGGGGACGGGGCGTTTACTACCCCCTGTATTCCCGTGTGCTGCTTCCACCCTGGCAGCAAACGCCTCTATGATTGCCGTCATAGCGTTCATAGACACCTCAGGGGCACCAGCTGCTAAATCTGGTGTTTCAGGGGAGAAAACATCTGGTTCAGATGCCATGCTGACCACACGCTGACCCCCACAGGGCTCCAGGCAAGATATCAATAGGCCACCCTCCTGCGCTGCAGAGATGCTGGGTTACCCAGGGGACTCTCCACCCTGGACCGGTACTGCTATGCTGCCGTGTGCTGCGCCTGTGATGCTGTCCCTCTGCTGCTGTGTCAGTCTGCTTCTTTTATCAGCACTTCCTGTGTGAATTTTCGCGCCAGTGTAATGCACTCTAGAGGCCGGAGGCTCTCGCAAAATGGTTGCCAAGAACGTCTGTATGGAAGATAATGTGGGCTCTAAGAAAATGGCCGCCGACCCGAAGATAGAGGTCAAGCAGCCGTAGCCCACAAAAAGATGGCCGCCGAACGGCAATATATACATACAGGGTGGACAAACATGGCTGCCGATCAGCTGATAGGGGCCAGTGGGTGTGGCCGAACCAAAGGAAGATGGCCGCCGGGCAGTCACAAGAGGCCGAACTCGGCATGGACCACCCCAAAATGGTCGTTGACAGCATGGAGGAGGAAGCACATACAGGTAAGCAGAAATGACATTTCTTTTAAATGTTAGTTACAGCCAGCCCCGCTCCAGTGGAACCCCTTAGGTGACCCCCAGCACCCAGCAACCTTTAGCTAGAAGCCCAGGAAGGAGGGAAAGGCAGGGAGAGAGGGAAGAAAGGGGCCACAACCACTTACTTGATCTCTCCAGGAATGTCCAGCTAAATCACCCAGCCGAGGCAGGGGAGTTTTACTTACCTATCCTGCATGTATTATGCTGGAAGACATTCCAAACAGATCATCGTCCGCGCACGGAAGGTGACTGTTGGCCAGGCATGCTGTGATTGGACCCAAAAGGGACGATCATATGTATGCCCTGGAGTGTGACGCTCACCGGACAGGCTGCTGCGACTCGGCCGTAAGGTCAGCCGAAGCTGAGCGGTCCGATGCAAGCCTTGGAGCGTAAGCTCACCGGCCAGGCTGCTGCGACTCGGCCGTAAGGTCAGCCGAAGCTGAGCGGTCCGATGCAGGCCCTGGAGCGTAGGCTCACCAGCCACCCGTGGAGTGACGGGCATGTCGTGGAAAACCCAGCGCGTAGCTAGGGTCGGCA
>CM055120.1:266096556-266411761 GCA_029206835.1 Rana muscosa | reverse complement strand
CACCTGCCACCAGTTGTGGATTGTCCACTTGCCACATCACCTGGCCACGTCACGTGCCACATCACCTGCAACAAGTTGTGGGTTGTCCACTGGCCACGTCACCTGGCCACGCCACCTGGCTACGTCACCTGCTACAAGTTGTGAATTGTCCACTTACCACGTCACCTGCCACGTCACCTGGCCACGTCACCTGCCATAAGATGTGGATTGTCCACTTGCCACGTCATCTGGCCACGTAACCTGCCATGTCACCTGGCCACATCACCTGCCACAAGTTATGGATTGTCCACTGGCCACGTAACCTGGTCACGTCACCTGCCACAAGTTGTGGATTGTCCACTTGCCACATCACCTGGCCACGTCACCTGCCACATGTTGAGGATTGTCCACTTGCCACATCACCTGGCTACGTCACCAGCCAAAAGTTGAGAATTGTCCACTTGCCATGTCACCTGCCACGTCACCTGGCCATGTCACCTGCCACAAGTTGTGAATTGTCCACTGGCCACATCACCTGGCCACATCACCTGCCACATGTTGAGGATTGTCCACTTGCCACATCACCTGGCTACGTCACCAGCCAAAAGTTGAGAATTGTCCACTTGCCATGTCACCTGCCACGTCACCTGGCCATGTCACCTGCCACAAGTTGTGGATTGTCCACTTGCCACGTCACCTGGCCACGTCACCTGCCACAGGTTGTGGATTGTCCACTGGCCACGTCACCTGTCACGTCACCTGCCACATGTTGTGGATTGTCCACTTGCCACGTCACCTGGCTACGTCACCTGATAAAAGTTGTGAATTGTCCACTTGCCATATCACCTGCCACGTCACCTGGCCATGTCACCTGCCATGAGTTGTGTATTGTCCACCTGCCACATCACCTGGCCACGTCATCTGCCACAAGTTGTGGATTGTCCACTTGCCACATCACCTGGCCATATCACCTGCCAAAATTGTGGATTGTCCACTTGCCACGTCACCTGGCCACGTCACCTGCCATGTCACATGGCCACGTCACCTGGCACAAGTTGTGGAATTATCCACTGGCCACATCACCTGCCACGTCACCTGGCCACGTCACCTGCCACAAGTTGTGGATTGTCCACTTGCCACGTCACCTGCCACAAGTTGTGGATTGTCCACTGGCCACATCACCTGGCCACGTCACCTGCCATGTCACCTGGCCACATCACCTGCCACAAGTTGTGGATTGTCCACTTGCCACGTCACCTGGCCACATCACCTGGCCACGTCACCTGCCACATCAACTGGCCACGTCATCTGCCACAAGTTGTGGATTTCCACTTGCCACATCACCTGGCCACATCACCTGCCATGTCACCTGGCCACGTCACCTGCCACAAGTTGTGGATTGTTCACTGGCCACGTCACCTGCCACGTCACCTGGCCACATCACCTGCCACACGTTGTGGATTGTCCACTGGCCACATCACCAGGCCACGTCACCTGCCAGGTCATCTGGCCACGTCACCTGCCACAAATTGTAGATTGTCCACTTGCCACGTTACCTAGCCACGTCACCTGCCACGTCACCTGGCCACGTCACCTGCCACAAGTTGTGGATTGTCCACTTCCCACATCACCTGGCCACGTCACCTGCCACATCATCTGGCCATGTCACTTGCCACAAAGTTGTGGATTGTCCACTGGCCACGTCACCTGGCATAAGATGTGGATTGTCCACTTGCCACGTCACCCGGCCACGTAACCTGCCATGTCACCTGACCACATCACCTGCCACAAGTTGTGGATTGTCCACCGGCCACGTCACCTGGCCACGTCCCCTGGCCACAAGTTGAGGATTGTCCACTTGCCAAGTCACCTGGCCACGTCACCTGCCATGTCATCTGGCCACGTCACCTGCCACAAGTTGTGGATTGTCCACTGGCCACGTCACCTTCCATGTCACCTGGCTATGTCACCTGCCACTAGTTGTGAATTCTCAACTTGCCATGTCACCTGCCACGTCACCTGGCCATGTCACCTGTCACAAGTTGTGGATTGTCCACTTGCCACGTCACCTGTCATGTCACCTGGCCACGTCACCTGCCACAAGTTGTGGGTTGTCCACTGGCCACGTCACCTGCCACGTCACCTGGCCATGTCACCTGCCACAAGATGTGGATTGTCCACTTGCCACGTCACCTGCCTTAAGTTGTGGATTGTTCACTGGCCACATTACCTGCCATGTCACCTGGCCACATCACCTGCCACAAGTTGTGAATTGTCCACTTGCCACGTCACCTGGCCACGTCACCTGCCACAAGTTGTGGATTGTCCACTTGCCACATCACCTGGCCACGTCACCTGCCACATCACTTGGCCACGTCCCCTGCCACAAGTTTGGATTGTCAACCTGGCCACGTCACCTGCCACAAGTTGTGAATTGTCCACTAGACACGTCACCTGGGCACGTCACCTGCCATGTCACCTGGCCACGTCACCTGGCCACATCACCTGCCACAAGTTGTGGATTGCCCACTTGCCATGTCCCCTGACCACGTCACCTGCCACGTCACCTGCCACAAGTTGTGGATTGTCCACTGGCCACATCACCTGCCACGTCACCTGGCCACGTCACCTGCCACAAGTTGTGTATTGTCCACTTGCCACGTCACCTGCCATGTCACCTGCCACATCACCTGCCACAAGTTGTGAATTGTCCACTGGTCACGTCACCTGCCATGTCACCTGGCCACGTCACCTTCCACAAGTTGTGGATTGTCCATTTGCCACGTTACCTGGACCCGACACCTGGCCACGTCACCTGCCACATCACCTGGCCACGTCACCTGCCACAAGTTGTGGAATGTCCACTTGCCACATCACCTGGCCACGTCACCTGCCACGTCCCCTGGCCACATCACCTGCCACAAGTTGAGGATTGTCCCCTGGCCAAGTCACCTGCCACGTCACCTGCTACAAGTTGTGAATTGTCCACTTACCACGTCACCTGCCACGTCACCTGGCCACGTCACCTGCCATAAGATGTAGATTGTCCACTTGCCACGTCACCTGGCCACGTAACCTGCCATGTCACCCGGCCACATCACCTGCCACAAGTTGTGAATTGTCCACTGGCCTTGTCACCTGGCCACGTCACCTGCCACAAGTTGTGGATTGTCCACTTACCATGTCACCTGGCCACGTCACCTGCCAGGTCACCTGGCCACGTCACCTGCCACAAATTGTGGATTATCCACTGGCAATGTCACCTTCCACGTCACCTGGCCACGTCACCAGCCACAAGTTGTGGATTGTCCACTTGCCACGTCACCTGGTCACGTCACCTGGCCACAACACCTGCCACGTCACTTGGCCACATCACCTGCCACAAGTTGTGGATTATCCACTAGCCACGTCACCTGCCACGTCACCTGGCCACTTCACCTGCCACAAGTTGTGGATTGTCCACTTCCACGTCACCTGCCACAAGTTGTGGATTGTCCACTGACCACGTCACCTGGCCATGTCACCTGCCATGTCACCTGGCCACGTCACCTGAGACAAGTTGTGGATTTCCACTTGCCACTTCACCTGGCCACGTCACCTGCCACGTCACCTGCCACAAGTTGTGGATTGTCCACTTGCCACGTCACCTACCACGTCACCTGGCCACGTCACCTGCCAGAAGTTGTGGATTGTCCACTTACCTCGTCACCTGGCCATGTCACCTGGCCACGTCACCTGGCCACGTCACCTGCCACAAGTTGTGGATTGTCCACTTGCCACGTCACCTGGCACATCACCTGCCACATCACCTGCCACAAGTTGTGGATTGTCCACTGGCCACGTCACCTGGCCACGTCACCTCCCATGTCACCTGGCCACGTCACCTGCCACAACTGTGGATTGTCCACTTTCCACGTTACCTGGCCACGTCACCTGACCACGTCACCTGCCACGTCACCTGGCCACGTCACCTGCCACAAGTTGTGGATTGTCCACTTGCCACGTCACCTGGCCACGTCACCTGCCACAAGTTGTGGATTGACAACTTGCCACATCACCTGGCCACGTCACCTGCCACATCACCTGGGCACATCACCTGCCACAAGTTGTGGATTGTCCACTAGACACGTCACCTGGGCACGTCACCTGCCATGTCACCTGGCCACGTCACCTGGCCACATCACCTGCCACAAGTTGTGGATTGCCCACTTGCCATGTCCCCTGACCACGTCACCTGCCACGTCACCTGCCACAAGTTGTGGATTGTCCACTGGCCACATCACCTGCCACGTCACCTGACCACGTCACCTGCCACAAGTTGTGGATTGTCCACTGGCCACATCACCTGCCACATCACCTGGCCACGTCACCTGCCACAAGTTGTGTATTGTCCACTTGCCACGTCACCTGCAATGTCACCTGCCACATCACCTGCCACATGTTGTGGATTGTCCACTGGCCACGTCACCTGCCATGTCACCTGGCCACGTCACCTTCCACAAGTTGTGGATTGTCCATTTGCCACGTTACCTGGACCCGACACCTGGCCACGTCACCTGCCACATCACCTGGCCACGTCACCTGCCACAAGTTGTGGAATGTCCACTTGCCACATCACCTGGCCACGTCACCTGCCACGTCCCCTGGCCATATCACCTGCCACAAGTTGAGGATTGTCCCCTGGCCAAGTCACCTGCCACGTCACCTGCTACAAGTTGTGAATTGTCCACTTACCACATCACGTGCCATGTCACCTGGCCACGTCACCTGCCATAAGATGTAGATTGTCCACTTGCCACGTCACCTGGCCACGTAACCTGCCATGTCACCTGGCCACATCACCTGCCACAAGTTGTGAATTGTCCACTGGCCACGTCACCTGGCCACGTCACCTGCCACAAGTTGTGGATTGTCCACTTACCATGTCACCTGGCCACGTCACCTGCCAGGTCACCTGGCCACGTCACCTGCCACAAGTTGTGGATTATCCACTAGCCACGTCACCTGGCCACGTCACCTGCCACAAGTTGTGGATTGTCCACTTGACACGTCACCTGGCACAAGTTGTGAATTGTCCACTTGCCACGTCACCTGGCCACATCACCTGCCACAAGTTGTGGATTGTCCACTTGCCACGTCACCTGGCCACGTCACCTGGCCACAAGTTGTGAATTGTCCACTTGCCACGTCACCTGGCTACGTCACTTGCCACACGTTGTGGATTGTCCACTGGCCACGTCACCTGGCCACATCACCTGCCATGTCACCTGGCCACGTCACCTGCCACAAGTTGTGGATTATTCACTTGCCATGTCACCTGCCACGTCACTGCCATGTCACCTGCCAAAAGTTCTGGATTTCCACTGGCCACGTCACCTGACCACGTCACCTGCCATGTCACCTGGCAATGTCACATAGTTACATAGTTACATAGTTAGTCAGGTTGAAAAAAGACACAAGTCCATCCAGTTCAACCGTAAAAATAAATAAAAAATAAATAAATAAATAAATAAATAAATAAACATATATCGTACAATCCCATATACCCAATTCTATACCCACAGTTGATCCAGAGGAAGGCAAAAAAAACCCAGAAGAGCATGATCCAATTTGCTACAGCAGGGGAAAAAATTCCTTCCTGATCCCCCGAGAGGCAATCGGATATTCCCTGGATCAACTTTACCTATAAATGTCAGTACCCAGTTATATTATGTACATTTAAGAAAGAATCCAGGCCCTTCTTAAAGCAATCTACTGAGCTGGCCAGAACCACCTCTGCAGGGAGTCTATTCCACATTTTCACAGCTCTTACTGTGAAAAAACCTTTCCGTATTTGGAGGTGAAATCTCTTTTCCTCTAGACGCAAAGAGTGCCCCCTTGTCCTTTGTGTTGACCGTAAAGTGAATAACTGAACACCAAGTTCACTATATGGACCCCTTATGTATTTGTACATGTTGATCATATCCCCCCTTAATCTCCTCTTCTCAAGAGAGAATAAATTCAGTTCCTCTAATCTCTCCTCATAGCTGAGCTCCTCCATGCCTCTTATCAGTTTGGTTGCCCTTCTCTGCACTTTCTCCAGTTCCCCAATATCCTTTTTGAGAACCAGATAAGGTCTTACTAATGATTTGAACAGGGGCAAAATGATATCTCTCTCTCTGGAGACCATACCTCTCTTAATACAAGAAAGGACTTTGCTCGCTTTGGAAACCGCAGCTTGGCATTGCATGCCATTATTGAGCTTATGATCTACCAAAACCCCCAGATCCTTCTCCACTACGGATCCCCCCAGTTGTACTCCCCCTAGTATGTATGATGCATTCATATTATTAGCCCCCAAGTGCATAACTTTACATTTATCAACATTAAACCTCATCTGCCACATAGTCGCCCAATTAGACAGAGCATTGAGGTCGGCTTGTAAATTGGCGACATCCTGTAAGGACGTTATTCCACTGCATAGCTTGGTGTCATCTGCAAAGACAGAAATGTTACTTTTGATCTCAGACCCAATATCATTTATAAACATATTAAAAAGTAAGGGTCCCAGCACTGAACCTTGGGGTACACCACTGATAACCTTGGACCATTCAGAGTAAGAATCATTAACCACTACTCTCTGAATTCTGTCTTTTAGCCAGTTTTCTATCCATTTACAAACTGATATTTCCAATCCTGTAGACTTTACCTTACACATGAGCCGTGTGTGGGGAACTGTATCGAACGCTAGTGATGAGCCGAACACCCCCGGGTTCGGTTCGCACCAGAACCCGCGAACGGACCGAAAGTTCGTACGAACATTAGAACCCTATTAAATACAATGGATGCGAACGTTCGAATTCTAAAGTGCTAATTATAACAACTATTATGCATGTTATTGTCCTAAAAAGGGTTTGGGAACCCGGGTTCTGCACCAGGGGACATGTATCAATGCAAAAAGAAGTTTTAAAAACGGTCGTTTTTCGGGAGCAGTCATTTTAATGATGCATAAAGTGAAAAAAAAAAAGTCAAATATTCCTTTAAATATCGTACCTGGGGGGTGTCTAAAGTATGCCTGTGAAGTGCCACGTGTTTCCCGTGTTTAGAACTGTCCCTGCACAAAATGACACTTCTAAAGGAAAAAAAAGCCATTTAAAACTGCTTGCGGCTTTAATGTAATGTCTGGTCCCGGTAATATGGATGAAAATCTTTAAGAAAAATGGCATAGCTACCCCATGACCCCCCCCCCTACCCCAGCCCATTACCAGCCCCTTTGGGTCTTGTATGGATATTAAGGGGAACCCCGCACATAAAATAAAAAAGGCCCTATATACTCTGAACAGCCGGCGGTGCATACAAGACAGGGACTGTAGGTTTGTTCTTATGTAGAATCTGTTTGTAATTTTGAACAGGTACATTGTTGAAGTGTAGCTCCAGACCAAAAATCTATTTTTAAACTTTTTGGAAAACATAGGTAAGGGTTATCACCCCTGTAACATTTGTTTTGCTGTCTGTGCCCCTGTTCAGAACATTTCACCTCACTTTCCGTCCCAATGACAACTGTTTTTGAAATGTGGTGTTTTTCTTGAAACAAGGATTGCTGATAAAGCATCAGTACAGAGGAGACACCTTTCTCCCATATTTATTCTTACAGGAGAGAATTTTCCTTCCTAGTGGTAGATTTCCTCTCACTTCCTGTTGTCTTCTTGCGTTTGCAAGTAGGAGTCGTTTGTAAGTTGGATGTTTGAAAGTAGGGACCTGCCGTATATACTCTGCAGAAATAGGCCCCTTAGTTGTTGGTGTTGGCACAACACTGTAAGCACTCACAGTTACTCTTGGTTGGTGCTGGAACGCCCTGCTGTCAACTATTATATCAGGAATTTTAATTACATATAATTGTTGAACAGTGGTAGTAAAAATTGGGCCTTTGATGGTGGTGCTGGTGCCACAACACTGTAAGCCCTGACAGTTACTCTTGGTGGGTGCAGCAATGGGCCCTGCTGTGAATTATTAGATCAAGAATTGTAATTGCATGCCCCTGTTGAACAGGGGCTGAAAAATTGGGCCTTTCGTGGTGGTGGTGGTGGTGTTGCCACAACACTGTAAGCCCTCAGAGTTACTCTTGGTGGGTGCAGGAATGGGCCCTGCTGTGAATTATTAGATCAAGAATTGTAATTACATGCCCCTTTTGAACAGGGGCTGAAAAATTGGGCCTTTCGTGGTGGTGGTGGCGTTGCCACAACACTGTAAGCCCTCAGAGTTACTCTTGGTGGGTGCAGCAATGGGCCCTGCTGTGAATTATTAGATCAAGAATTGTAATTGCATGCCCCTGTTGAACAGGGGCTGAAAAATTGGGCCTTTCGTGGTGGTGGTGGTGGTGGTGGTGTTGCCACAACACTGTAAGCCCTCAGAGTTACTCTTGGTGGGTGCAGGAATGGGCCCTGCTGTGAATTATTAGATCAAGAATTGTAATTACATGCCCCTTTTGAACAGGGGCTGAAAAATTGGGCCTTTCGTGGTGGTGGTGGTGGTGGTGGTGGTGGCGTTGCCACAACACTGTAAGCCCTCAGAGTTACTCTTGGTGGGTGCAGGAATGGGCCCTGCTGTGAATTATTAGATCAAGAATTGTAATTACATGCCCCTTTTGAACAGGGGCTGAAAAATTGGGCCTTTCGTGGTGGTGGTGGTGGTGGCGTTGCCACAACACTGTAAGCCCTCAGAGTTACTCTTGGTGGGTGCAGCAATGGGCCCTGCTGTGAATTATTAGATCAAGAATTGTAATTGCATGCCCCTGTTGAACAGGGGCTGAAAAATTGGGCCTTAGGCACTGGTGGCACAACACTACAACCCCTCACAGATACTGTACTTGGAGCACAGCAATGAGCCCTGTTGCAAAGTATTGCTTCAAAAATTGTAATGACACGCCCCTGTTAAACAGGGGCTGAAAAATTGGGCCTTAGGCACTGGTGCCACAACACTCCAACCCCTCACAGATACTGTACTTGGAGCACAGCAATGAGCCCTATGGCAAATTATTGCTAAAAAAATTGTAATTACACGCCCCTGTAAAACAGGGGCTGAAAAATTGGGCCTTAGCCACTGGTGGCGGCACCCATAAACAAAAATGATCTTCCAAGCTATCATCATCAATCGTATCATTGAGGACTCGGAGGAGGAGGATAGCCAGTCAACATAACAGCACAGGCACTCAGCATCAGCATCAGTCTTGAAGGGATGTGACATGTTAAAATCAATTAGTCTGTTATATCAGCATCAGGTGTGTGGTAGCTGGTGGTGATCCAAGACTGGTTCATCTTGATGAAAGTCAGTCGATCAACCGAGTCGGTGGACAGGCGCACCCTGTGATCCGTGACAAATCCTCCAGCAGCACTGAATGTGCGTTCCGAAAGAACGCTGGATGCAGGACAGGCCAGTAGCTCAATTGCATACTGTGCAAGCTCTGGCCAGTGATCCATCCTCAAGACCCAGTAAGCCAGAGGATTTTCGGTGGGGAAGGTGTCCAAGTCTGACCTTGCCCCTAGATATTCCTGCACCATGTTTATCAGACGCTGGCGATGGTTGCTGGAACCGATCATACTTTGGGGCTGCGGACTAAAGAATTGTCTGAACGCATCGGTCAGACGGCCACCTTCCCCACCGCTCCTTCTTTGACTGGCCGAAGCCTCAGCAACTCGTTGTCCAGGACCAGGAGTTTGTAACCTCCCAGTCTCTGGGAACGCGTTGCACAGACCTTTCTGCAAGGCCTCCCGGAGTTGTCTCATCCTCTGCTCCCTCTGCGACGGTAACATAAGGTCCGCAACCTTACCCTTGTACCGTGGATCAAGGAGAGTGGCCAGCCAGTAATGGTCCCTCTCCTTGATCCGAAGAATACGAGGATCCTTCCGCAGACTTTGCAGGATCAGGGAGGCCATGCAGCGTAGGTTTGCTGAGGCATTCGCTCCGGAGTCCTCTGGGTCACTAAGGACGACATGATCCGCAGCCACCTCCTCCCAGCCACGTACAAGTCCACTGGTTTCTTGGGACTGTAAATCATCCCTAAAAGACTGCTGCTGATGATGCTGAGTGCCAGCCTCCACCTCCATGCTGACACAATCCTCCTCCTCCTCCTCCTCCTCCTCTTCCTGTGCGATGGGTGGGACAGAAGGAACACTGTCTGGGTAAAGGGGGCCTTGAGAGGCAAGGAAGTCCTCCTCTTCCTGCCTCTGTTCTGCCTCAAGTGCCCTGTCCATTATTCCACGCAGCGTGTGCTCCAACAGGTGGACAAGAGGTACAGTGTCACTGATGCATGCACTGTCACTGCTCACCATCCTCGTGGCCTCCTCAAATGGTGCCAGGACAGTGCATGCATCCCTGATCATGCCCCACTGGCGTGGAGAAAAAAAACCAAGCTCCCCTGACCCTGTCCTGGTTCCGTAGTCGCACAGGTACTCATTGATGGCCCTCTGCTGCGTGTGCAGCCGCTGCAGCATGGCCAACGTTGAGTTCCACCTGGTGGGCATGTCACATATAAGGCGGTTCTTGGGCAGGTTCAACTCCTTTTGCAGCTCAGCCAGGCGAGCACTGGCATTATAAGATCTGCGGAAATGCAGACAGACTTTCCTGGCCTGCCTCAGGACATCCTGTAAGCCCGGGTACCTGCCCAAGAACCGCTGCACCACCAGGTTAAGGACGTGAGCCACACAGGGCACATGGGTCAGTTGTCCCTGTCGGAGGGCGGAGAGGAGGTTGGTGCCATTGTCGCAAACCACCATTCCTGGCTTAAGCTGGCGTGGCGTCAACCACCTCTCGGCCTGGCCCTGCAGAGCAGACAGGACCTCTGCCCCAGTGTGGCTTCTGTCCCCCAAACACACCAGCGCAAGCACGGCATGGCATCTTTTTGCCTGCGTACTTGCGTAGCCCCGTGAACGGCTACGGAGCACCGCTGGTTCATAGGACAAACCACAGGAAGAGGCCATGGAGGAAGAAGAAGAGGAGGGGGTGGAGGAGAGAGGTGTGTCACAACCAGTAGTAGCATTTTGGAGGCGTGGCGGTGGAACAACCTCCAACACTACTGCACCTTGTCCTGCATCCTTCCCAGCTGCCAAAAGAGTGACCCAATGGGCCGTGAAAGAAAGGTAACGTCCCTGTCCATGCCTGCTGGACCATGAGTCAGCGGTAATATGCACCTTACCGCTGACCGCCCTGTCCAGCGAGGCCAAGACATTGCCTTCCACATGCCGGTAGAGAGCCGGAATAGCCTTCCGTGAGAAAAAGTGGCGTTTGGGAACCTGCCACTGAGGAACCGCACATTGCACAAACTCACGGAAGGGGGCCGAGTCTACCAACTGAAAAGGCAGCAGTTGAAGCGCTAGCAATTTAGCCAAGCTAGCATTCAACCGCTGGGCATGTGGATGGCTGGGAGTGAACTTCTTTCGACGGTCCAGCAGCTGGGGCAGGGAAATTTGCCTGCTAGAATCGGACGTCGGTGTACTGCTAGCAGAGTGGCCGCAAGTACTTGGCTGTGACACACCTAATTCTACACCTTCATTCCTCTCAGTGCATGTTTCAGAGAGGACTGAAGTTATAGTGGGGTTGGAGATCCCAGCTGATGCGGTGCAAGGAGAGGTCCGCTTTGTTCTTTGGTGTGGGTCTTTGAGGTAGGCTTGCCAACGAGCTGCATGGCAGGTCAACATATGTCTGGTCAGGCATGTGGTACCCAAGCGGCTGATGTTTTGGCCACGCGATATACGCTTGAGACATATGTTGCAAACAGCAGCTGTGCGATCTGATGCACTAGCCTCAAAAAAGGCCCACACCAAAGAACTTTTTGAATGACGGGCAGAGGCAGCGCCCTGCACAGGCGGAGCTCTGCGGTGTGATTCCGTCGGTGTACTGCCCTTACGCTGGCCACCAAAGGGCATCCTGCCTCGTTGGAGATGTGCCTCCTCCTCATCCTCCTCCTCCTCCTCTCTCCTATTAGGCACCCACGTGGAGTCAGTGACCTCATCATCCCCTCCCTCCTCATCACTGGAGCCAATCTGGCAGTATGCTGCAGCTGCTGGAACATGACTGCCAGATTGGTGTCCTTCTTGAGCATCCCCTCTGTCTGCTCTCACGCTACTGCCTTCCTGTAGCTGGGTTTCATCATCAGACCCTTCGAAACGCTGGGCATCCTCCTGGAGCATGTACCCAACACTGTGCTCAAAGAGTTCGGGGGACTCCTCAGGAGGAGGACATGGTGGGTCTAGGGAAGGAGTGACTGATGATGAGTCTGACATTGATACCAGGGAAGAGGACGCTTTGGCAGCTGCTTTGCCAGTACCCTGAGCCTGGGTGAGAGAGGATGAGGAGGAGGAGGAGGGCTTGGTCATCCACTCTACCAAGTCTTCGGCATGATGTGGCTCAACATGTCCAGCTGCCGAAAAGAAGGACAAGCGTGTCCCATGGCCATGTGCTGATGACAATGCACCGCGTCTACGACCAGCACTGTTGCCCCCAGACACAGAGCCTGCTTGCCCTCTTTTATTGCCTCCTGACTGTCTGCCTCTCCTTGTTTGCCTTCCAGACATTCTAATAGATGGCCTGCAGGGAGATGGGAAAAAAGCAATAAGGGCTACCTTCAGGTGTCCTTCTCTGTCCCTTTACTTAAGGATTTCTAAATATGGTTGAGGATGATTGCTTTTGCACAGAATAGCACAACGACAATTTCCCTGACTGTCCAAAAAACAAGGATTTCAAAGATGGTTGATGAGGAATGCTTTAGCACACTATAGCACAAGGAGAATTTCCCTCACTGTCCTTCCCTGTCCCTAGAAACAAGGATTCGCACAGTAAAACACACTGACACTCTCCCTACCTATAGTTTTCTGTCCCTAGAAAAAATGTTTTTTTAAAGCACACTATAGCACAAGGAGAATTTCCCTCACTTTCCTTCTTTGTCCCTAGAAACAAGGATTATCACAGTGAAAGAAACTGACACTCTCCCTACCTAGAGTTTTCTGTCCCTAGAAAAAATGTTTTTTTAAAGCACACTATAGCACAAGGAGAATTCCCTCACTGTCCTTCCCTGTCCCTAGAAACAAGGATTCACACAGTAAAACACACTGACACTCTCCCTACCTATAGTTTTCTGTCCCTAGAAAAAATGTTTTTTTAAAGCACACTATAGCACAAGGAGAATTTCCCTCACTTTCCTTCTTTGTCCCTAGAAACAAGGATTATCACAGTGAAAGAAACTGACACTCTCCCTACCTAGAGTTTTCTGTCCCTAGAAAAAATGTTTTTTTAAAGCACACTATAGCACAAGGAGAATTCCCTCACTGTCCTTCCCTGTCCCTAGAAACAAGGATTCGCACAGTAAAAGACACTGACACTCTCCCTACTGTGACAGCAGGAAGGTAAAGTCACCTGGTTGCATCCAGGGGGGTAGATATATTTCGCCCAGATTCAGGCTTTACGCCGATTTGTACAACTAGGTGGAGAGTTGTATAAGGCTAGTGTGCTCATGGATGACTCATACCTCTAGGGAGAGGGCTGGGCGTCGTGCAGACAGGGAGTTGATGAGACCAGCTGAACCTTGTCAGCTCATTTAGGCCTCTATAAGAAAGCCCAGCTTCATTAGATGTTAGCTCATGCCTGGAACCAGACCTGTGTGGACTGTCTAGGGAGAGTGAACCCCTGTGCGGTGAGAGAAAGCCTGTGTGGCTATATTTTGCTTGGACATTTAAAACCAGGGACTAGGACAGCACTAGGCTGATCCCAGTTGTTAGTTAGGAAACCTGTATGTTTAGTCAGAGGTCAAGTTGACCAGGATTTATTTTGTTTATGTTTTTTTTTGCCTTGCTGTGTTTTTGTCACTGTAAATAGAAAATAAACCGCACCTTTTTGATTTTGAAAACCACAACCTCCGTCTGCTGGGCCTGTTTTTGGGTGGGGAGCCCATCCCGGGGGTCACACATACCCGCTGCCGAGCTAACCCCCTCACAGTTGGTGGAGAACCAGTGGCAGTTTTTTTTTAAGCCAGCATGGAGGAGATACTGAAACAGCTGGCTCTAGCAAATGCCAATCAACAGCAGACAAATGCAGGTTTGCAAAGGAGCCTTGCAGCCCAGCAGCAAGCTCATCAACAGAGCCTTGCAACTTTACAACAGAGTCTGGAGGCTCAGCAACAAGCCCAACAGCAATCTGAGGCCCGCTTCATAGACCTGTTGCAGAAGCAAGAGCAGAGACTACAACAACAGATGGAAGCAGTAATGCAGCAACGTCCGCAGACCAGTGAGGAAAGCCGTCCCACTAATACCGCGTCCTTTGGGGTGAGTCGTTTATTGACAAAAATGACTGGAGAGGATGATCCAGAGGTATTTTTGACCACATTTGAAAGGACCGCTGAAAGAGAAAAGTGGCCTGAGGAGCAGTGGGCTGGACTAGTGGCTCCTCTGTTAACTGGTGAATCGCAGAAAGCTTACTATGACCTAGAGCCTAACCAAGCAAAAGACTATGTGATGCTAAAAGCTGAAATATTGGCAAGGCTGGGTGTCACCCTGGCTGTCCGGGCTCAGCGTGTGCATAACTGGACTTTCCAGCTTGGAAAACCCCCCAGGTCTCAAATGTATGATCTCATTCACCTGAGCAGAAAGTGGCTACAGCCAGAGACTTTGTCCGCACCAAAGATTGTGGAACGTGTTGTAATGGATCGGTTTTTGAGAGCTCTTCCTACTGCCATCCAAAAGTGGGTAAGCCATGGAGACCCAGAGACGGCCGATGGTCTTGTGGATCGTGTGGAGAAATACTTGGCTACAGAGAACCTGACGGCCTCTTCCAGAGACACTCGGACTTTCCACCCTAAGACCAGACCATCCCCAGGGGCGGATAAGAGGATTCCAAGGGGTGAGGGTGGAGAGAGTGAGAGGGTGGGAGCTCTACCCCAAGTTTGGCGAGAACAGCCTGGGAAATCAGCGGCTCAAGAGGCCGCAAGAAGGATCGTTTGCTACCGCTGCCGGCAAGCGGGACATATTGCAGCAAATTGCCCGGTTGTGGAGGAACCCATGCAGTGTGACTTTCTGACGGGCAGACGTCAGTCGCTGTGTGCGACAGTCGCATGCACTGCCATTCGGGGAACTGAGAAACATTTATGCAAAATGTGTATTAATGGTAGAAATGTTGTGGTATTGCTGGATTCAGGTAGCCTTGTGACCCTGATAAAGGCTGAGTTAGTTAAAACAGAGGTCTCTGGGAATAGCAAGGTAGCCGTTATTTGTGTGCATGGGGACACCCGAGAGTATCCAGTGACTACAGTGTGTTTCGAGACCCCCAAAGGTACCCTCTCTCATCCAGTGGGCTTAGTATCTCAGTTACCGCATGACGCCATTGTGGGAAGGGATTTTCCGAAGTTCTGGGAACTGTGGGATGATCCTGAGCCCCCCACTGGTGCCCCTATGCACCAGGAATGTGATAGCCAGAACTCCCCTGAGAGTGGTGAGGACTCTCCGGAATTTCCCTTGTCAGTATTGGCAGGGGAGACTCAAGAAACTGGAGAGGAGCCCACCTCCTCAGACGAAAACCTACCGTCTGTGGAGTTTTCTGATCTTGAGGTTCACAGGGAAAACTTTGCCACAGAACAGTTGAAAGACCCCGCCCTAATAAAGGCACGGGAAAACGTAGTGAAAATAGATGGCGAGTTAGTGAACCCAGATAATACCGGCACTTACCCATACTTCAGCGTAGAGAAGGACCTACTGTATCGGGTGGCAAAAAGGGCAGAAGAAACCGTTGAGCAGCTTGTGGTGCCCAAACCTTACAGGAAGTTGGTGTTGGAGTTGGCCCATGGGCACATTCTTGGAGGTCATCTGGGGACAGAGAAAACCCGAGAGAGGGTATTACAGAGATTCTATTGGCCTGGGGTGATGAAGGACATAGAAAATTATTGTTCCTCCTGCCCTGTGTGTCAGAGGTCGGCCCCGATGCCACATTTCCGTAGCCCGCTGGTCCCTCTACCCATCATTGAGGTCCCGTTTGAGAGAATCGCAATGGATTTGGTAGGTCCTATAATCAAGTCCGCTAGGGGGCACCAGTACATATTGGTTATAATGGACTATGCCACCCGTTATCCAGAAGCGATCCCTCTCAGAAATACCTCGGCCAAAACCATAGCCAAAGAGCTATCTCTTGTTTTTAGCCGGGTGGGTATTTGTAAGGAACTGCTTACGGACCAAGGTACACCCTTTATGTCCCGGGTTATGAAAGAGCTGTGTAAATTGTTCAAAGTGACGCAATTGCGTACATCTGTGTATCACCCCCAAACCGATGGGCTGGTTGAAAGATTCAACAAAACCCTAAAACAAATGTTGAAGAAAGTGGTGGATAGAGATGGAAGGGATTGGGACTGTCTACTTCCTTATTTGATGTTTGCTATTAGGGAGGTGCCCCAATCCTCTACGGGATTCTCCCCCTTTGAGTTACTGTATGGGAGACACCCAAGAGGGCTGTTGGATATTGCCAAGGAAACTTGGGAAAGTGAGAGTTCTCCCCACAGGAGTGTGATTGAGCATGTCGCCCTGATGCAAGATCGAATTGCACAGGTAATGCCCATCGTGAAGGAACATTTGGCCCAAGCGCAGTTGGCACAGCAGAGAGTGTACAACCGTGGAGCCAAGACCCGTACCTTTTCCCCGGGGGATAGGATATTGGTACTTGTCCCTACGGTTGAAAGTAAATTCCTTGCCAAATGGCAAGGCCCCTACGAGATAATGGAAAAAGTGAGCGAAGTGAATTACAAGGTCAGACAACCAGGAAGGCGAAAGCCCGAACAGATCTATCACGTTAATCTGTTGAAAGCCTGGAGGGATAGAGAGTCCCTAGTCGCAGACACTTGGTCACCAGCTCAAACTGGTTGCGTGATTCCTGAGGTTGGAATCGCAGCCACCTTGTCACAACCCCAACAACAGGAGGTTAAGGAGTTTGTGCTTCGCAACAAGGAGGTATTCTCTGAGCTGCCGGGACAAACATCTGGGGTAGAGCATGACATTATTACCCCGCCCGGTGAAAGGGTGAAGTTAAAACCCTATCGGATCCCAGAGGCCCGACGGGAGGCAATACGGGAGGAAGTACAGAAAATGCTGAACTTAGGGGTGATAGAGGAGTCCCAAAGTGATTGGTCTAGTCCCATTGTGTTGGTGCCTAAACCGGATGGGAGCTGGCGATTTTGTAACGATTTTCGTCAGTTGAACAAAGTTACAAAATTTGACACCTACCCCATGCCACGTATAGATGAGTTGATCGACCGGCTGGGAACAGCCCGATACATGACGACTCTTGACCTCACAAAAGGGTATTGGCAAATCCCCCTGGCCAAGTCGGCCAAAGAGAAAACCGCATTTGTAACCCCAGACGGGGCGTTCCAATATAAAAGAATGCCGTTCGGGTTACAGAATGCGCCGGCCACATTCCAGCGGAAAATGGACCAGATGCTGAGGCCCCATCGGAAGTATGCTGCGGCTTACCTGGATGACATAATTGTCCATAGCACAGATTGGGCCTCACATCTGCCAAAAGTGCAAGCAGTCCTGGACTCTGTTCGGGAAGCAGGGTTTACGGCTAACCCCAAGAAGTGTACCATTGGGCAGGAGGAGGCCAAATATCTTGGGTACACCATTGGGAGGGGAGTAATAAAACCCCAACTCAACAAAGTCGAGGCCATCCAGAGTTGGCCACGTCCCAACAGCAAGAAGCAGGTACGAGCCTTTCTGGGAATCGCTGGGTATTATCGGCGATTCATTCCCCACTTTGCTTCTAAGGCTGTGCCCCTAACCAACCTGACGAAGGGGAAAGGGTCGGTCATGATTAAATGGACCCCCGAGGCTGAGGCAGCATTCCAATTCTTGAAACAAGCCTTATGTAGCCAGCCAGTGTTGTACTCACCCGACTTCTCTAGAGACTTTGTCGTACAAAGTGATGCGTCAGATGTGGGGTTAGGAGCAGTATTGTCCCAGGTCTGGAACGGGGAAGAGCACCCAGTCATTTACCTCAGCAGGAAGTTGAAGTCCCATGAGGTAAATTACGCCACCGTTGAAAAGGAGTGTTTAGCGGTGAAGTGGGCTCTAGATTCCCTTCGGTACTACCTGCTAGGTAGGCACTTTGACATGGTTACGGATCACGCTCCGTTAAAGTGGATGGCTCAAAACAAGGAAACAAATAGAAGAGTGAATAGGTGGTTCCTGGCCCTCCAGGAATTCAACTTCACAGTAAAGCATCGCCCTGGCGTTCAAATGGGGAATGTGGATGCTTTGTCTCGAGTACATGAATGCCTGATTGCTGGTGTTCCAACCCCGAGGTTAAAACAAGAGGGGGGGGTATGTGACAGCAGGAAGGTAAAGTCACCTGGTTGCATCCAGGGGGGTAGATATATTTCGCCCAGATTCAGGCTTTACGCCGATTTGTACAACTAGGTGGAGAGTTGTATAAGGCTAGTGTGCTCATGGATGACTCATACCTCTAGGGAGAGGGCTGGGCGTCGTGCAGACAGGGAGTTGATGAGACCAGCTGAACCTTGTCAGCTCATTTAGGCCTCTATAAGAAAGCCCAGCTTCATTAGATGTTAGCTCATGCCTGGAACCAGACCTGTGTGGACTGTCTAGGGAGAGTGAACCCCTGTGCGGTGAGAGAAAGCCTGTGTGGCTATATTTTGCTTGGACATTTAAAACCAGGGACTAGGACAGCACTAGGCTGATCCCAGTTGTTAGTTAGGAAACCTGTATGTTTAGTCAGAGGTCAAGTTGACCAGGATTTATTTTGTTTATGTTTTTTTTTGCCTTGCTGTGTTTTTGTCACTGTAAATAGAAAATAAACCGCACCTTTTTGATTTTGAAAACCACAACCTCCGTCTGCTGGGCCTGTTTTTGGGTGGGGAGCCCATCCCGGGGGTCACACATACCCGCTGCCGAGCTAACCCCCTCACACTACCTATAGTTTTCTGTCCCTAGAAAAAATGTTTTTTTAAAGCACACTATAGCACAAGGAGAATTTCCCTCACTTTCCTTCTTTGTCCCTAGAAACAAGGATTATCACAGTGAAAGAAACTGACACTCTCCCTACCTAGAGTTTTCTGTCCCTAGAAAAAATGTTTTTTTAAAGCACACTATAGCACAAGGAGAATTCCCTCACTCTCCTTCCCTGTCCCTAGAAACAAGGATTCGCACAGTAAAACACACTGACACTCTCCCTACCTATAGTTTTCTGTCCCTAGAAAAAATGTTTTTTTAAAGCACACTATAGCACAAGGAGAATTTCCCTCACTTTCCTTCTTTGTCCCTAGAAACAAGGATTATCACAGTGAAAGAAACTGACACTCTCCCTACCTAGAGTTTTCTGTCCCTAGAAAAAATGTTTTTTTAAAGCACACTATAGCACAAGGAGAATTTCCCTCAGGCCTCGTACACACGACCGATTTTCTCGTCGTAAAAAACACGTCGTTTTTTTCGACGAGATTCTTGTTAAGCTTGTCGATTTTCTCGTCAAGCTTTCTATGCGTACACACTGTCATTTCCCAATTTCCTCGTGGTTCTCTGCGCTCACGTCCAGCACGTACGACGGCACTATAAAGGGGAAGATCTTTTTTCTTGGCGCCACCCCTTGGGCTGCTTTTGCTGATCTCGTGTTACCGTGTGTGAAGTAAAAGTTTGGGAAGAGACGATTCGCACTTTTCAGTCTTCGTGCTTTCAGTTCGTTTTAGCGTGACGAATGTGCTATCTCCTTTACGAAGGCTTGTTTTACCAGAAGATGCGCTCCCGTCTCATAGTTGCTTGTGAGCATGCGCGCTTTTGGAAGAGTCGTAAAAGCATACACACGAACCATTTTCTCGTCACAAAACAGGCCGATGAGAAACACGACGAGGAAATCTGGACTCCTGACGAGAAAATAGAGAGCAGGTTCTCTATTTTCTTGTCGAGATTCTCGTCAAGTTTCTCGTCGTAAAACCATACACACGAACGTTTTTCTAGACAAAAAAACTCTCGCGGCACTTTTCTTGACTGTTTACGACGAGAAAATCGGTCGTGTGTACGAGGCCTCACTTTCCTTCTTTGTCCCTAGAAACAAGGATTATCACAGTGAAAGAAACTGACACTCTCCCTACCTAGAGTTTTCTGTCCCTAGAAAAAATGTTTTTTTAAAGCACACTATAGCACAAGGAGAATTCCCTCACTGTCCTTCCCTGTCCCTAGAAACAAGGATTCACACAGTAAAAGACACTGACACTCTCCCTACCTATAGTTTTCTGTCCCTAGAAAAAATGTTTTTTTAAAGCACACTATAGCACAAGGAGAATTTCCCTCACTTTCCTTCTTTGTCCCTAGAAACAAGGATTATCACAGTGAAAGAAACTGACACTCTCCCTACTGTGAGGGGGTTGGCTCGGCAGCGGGTGTGTGTGACCCCCGAGATGGGCTCCCCACACAAAAACAGGCCCAGCAAACGGAGGTTGTGGTTTTCAAAATCAAAAAGGTGCGGTTTATTTTCTATTTACAGTGACAAAACACAGCAAAGAAAAAGAAACATAAACAAAATAAATCCTGGTCAACTTGACCTCTGACTAAACATACAGGTTTCCTAACTAACAACTGGGATCAGCCTAGTGCTGTCCTAGTCCCTAAGTCCCTGGTTTTAAATGTCCAAGCAAATAGCCACACAGGCTTTGTCTCACCGCACAGGGGTTCACTCTCCCTAGACAGTCCACACAGGTCTGGGTCCAGGCATGAGCTAACATCTAATGAAGCTGGGAGTTCTTATAGAGGCCTAAATGAGCTGACAAGCTTCAGCTGGTCTCATCAACTCCCTGTCTGCACGACGCCCCACACTCTCCCTAGAGGTATGAGTCATCCATGAGCCCACTAGCCTCAGCTGGGCTTATACAACTCTCCACCTAGTTGTATAAGTCGGCGTAAAGCCTGAATCTGGGCGAAATATATCTACCCCCCTGGATGCAACCAGGTGACTTTACCTTCCTGCTGTCACATACCCCCCCCTCTTGTTTTAACCTCGGGGTTGGAACACCAGCAATCAGGCATTCATGTACTCGAGACAAAGCATCCACATTCCCCATTTGAACGCCAGGGCGATGCTTTACTGTGAAGTTGAATTCCTGGAGGGCCAGGAACCACCTATTCACTCTTCTATTTGTTTCCTTGTTTTGAGCCATCCACTTTAACGGAGCGTGATCCGTAACCAAGTCAAAGTGCCTACCTAGCAGGTAGTACCGAAGGGAATCTAGAGCCCACTTCACCGCTAAACACTCCTTTTCAACGGTGGCGTAATTTACCTCATGGGACTTCAACTTCCTGCTGAGGTAAATGACTGGGTGCTCTTCCCCGTTCCAGACCTGGGACAATACTGCTCCTAACCCCACATCTGACGCATCACTTTGTACGACAAAGTCTTTAGAGAAGTCGGGTGAGTACAACACTGGCTGGCTACATAAGGCTTGTTTCAAGAATTGGAATGCTGCCTCAGCCTCGGGGGTCCATTTAATCATGACCGACCCTTTCCCCTTCGTCAGGTTGGTTAGGGGCACAGCCTTAGAAGCAAAGTGGGGAATGAATCGCCGATAATACCCAGCGATTCCCAGAAAGGCTCGTACCTGCTTCTTGCTGTTGGGACGTGGCCAACTCTGGGTGGCCTCGACTTTGTTGAGTTGGGGTTTTATTACTCCCCTCCCAATGGTGTACCCAAGATATTTGGCCTCCTCCTGCCCAATGGTACACTTCTTGGGGTTAGCCGTAAACCCCGCTTCCCGAACAGAGTCCAGGACTGCTTGCACTTTTGGCAGATGTGAGGCCCAATCTGTGCTATGGACAATTACGTCATCCAGGTAAGCCGCAGCATACTTCCGATGGGGCCTCAGCATCTGGTCCATTTTCCGCTGGAATGTGGCCGGCGCATTCTGTAACCTGAACGGCATTCTTTTATATTGGAACGCCCCGTCTGGGGTTACAAATGCGGTTTTCTCTTTGGCCGACTTGGCCAGGGGGATTTGCCAATACCCTTTTGTGAGGTCAAGAGTCGTCATGTATCGGGCTGTTCCCAGCCGGTCGATCAACTCATCTATACGTGGCATGGGGTAGGTGTCAAATTTTGTAACTTTGTTCAACTGACGAAAATCGTTACAAAATCGCCAGCTCCCATCCGGTTTAGGCACCAACACAATGGGACTAGACCAATCACTTTGGGACTCCTCTATCACCCCTAAGTTCAGCATTTTCTGTACTTCCTCCCGTATTGCCTCCCGTCGGGCCTCTGGGATCCGATAGGGTTTTAACTTCACCCTTTCACCGGGCGGGGTAATGATGTCATGCTCTACCCCAGATGTTTGTCCCGGCAGCTCAGAGAATACCTCCTTGTTGCGAAGCACAAACTCCTTAACCTCCTGTTGTTGGGGTTGTGACAAGGTGGCTGCTATTCCAACCTCAGGAATCACGCAACCAGTTTGAGCTGGTGACCAAGTGTCTGCGACTAGGGACTCTCTATCCCTCCAGGCTTTCAACAGATTAACGTGATAGATCTGTTCGGGCTTTCGCCTTCCTGGTTGTCTGACCTTGTAATTCACTTCGCTCACTTTTTCCATTATCTCGTAGGGGCCTTGCCATTTGGCAAGGAATTTACTTTCAACCGTAGGGACAAGTACCAGTATCCTATCCCCCGGGGAAAAGGTACGGGTCTTGGCTCCACGGTTGTACACTCTCTGCTGTGCTAACTGCGCTTGGGCCAAATGTTCCTTCACGATGGGCATTACCTGTGCAATTCGGTCTTGCATCAGGGCGACATGCTCAATCACACTCCTGTGGGGAGAACTCTCACTTTCCCAAGTTTCCTTGGCAATATCCAATAGCCCTCTTGGGTGTCTCCCATACAGTAACTCAAAGGGGGAGAATCCCGTAGAGGATTGGGGCACCTCCCTAATAGCAAACATCAGATAAGGAAGTAGACAGTCCCAATCCTTTCCATCTCTATCCACCACTTTCTTCAACATTTGTTTTAGGGTTTTGTTGAATCTTTCAACCAGCCCATCGGTTTGGGGGTGATACACAGATGTACGTAATTGCGTCACTTTGAACAATTTACACAGCTCCTTCATAACCCGGGACATAAAGGGTGTACCTTGGTCCGTAAGCAGTTCTTTACAAATACCCACCCGGCTAAACACAAGAGATAGCTCTTTGGCTATGGTTTTGGCCGAGGTATTTCGGAGAGGGATCGCTTCTGGATAATGGGTGGCATAGTCCATTATAACTAATATGTACTGGTGCCCCCTAGCGGACTTGATTATAGGACCTACCAAATCCATGGCGATCCTCTCAAACGGGACCTCAATGATGGGTAGAGGGACCAGCGGGCTACGGAAATGTGGCATCGGGGCCGACCTCTGACACACAGGGCAGGAGGAACAATAATTTTCTATGTCCTTCATCACCCCCGGCCAATAGAATCTCTGTAATACCCTCTCTCGGGTTTTCTCTGTCCCCAGATGACCTCCAAGAATGTGCCCATGGGCCAACTCCAACACCAACTTCCTGTAAGGTTTGGGCACCACAAGCTGCTCAACGGTTTCTTCTGCCCTTTTTGCCACCCGATACAGTAGGTCCTTCTCTACGCTGAAGTATGGGTAAGTGCAGGTATTATCTGGGTTCACTAACTCGCCATCTATTTTCACTACGTTTTCCCGTGCCTTTATTAGGGCGGGGTCTTTCAACTGTTCTGTGGCAAAGTTTTCCCTGTGAACCTCAAGATCAGAAAACTCCACAGACGGTAGGTTTTCGTCTGAGGAGGTGGGCTCCTCTCCAGTTTCTTGAGTCTCCCCTGCCAATACTGATAAGGGAAATTCCGGAGAGTCCTCACCACTCTCAGGGGAGTTCTGGCTATCACATTCCTGGTACATAGGGGCACCAGTGGGGGGCTCAGGATCATCCCACAGTTCCCAGAACTTCGGAAAATCCCTTCCCACAATGGCGTCATGCGGTAACTGAGATACTAAGCCCACTGGATGAGAGAGGGTACCTTTGGGGGTCTCGAAACACACTGTAGTCACTGGATACTCTCGGGTGTCCCCATGCACACAAATAACAGCTACCTTGCTATTCCCAGAGACCTCTGTTTTAACTAACTCAGCCTTTATCAGGGTCACAAGGCTACCTGAATCCAGCAATACCACAACATTTCTACCATTAACACACATTTTGCATAAATGTTTCTCAGTTCCTCGAATGGCAGTGCATGCGACTGTCGCACACAGCGACTGACGTCTGCCCGTCAGAAAGTCACACTGCATGGGTTCCTCCACAACCGGGCAATTGGCTGCAATATGTCCCGCTTGCCGGCAGCGGTAGCAAACGATCCTTCTTGCGGCCTCTTGAGCCGCTGATTTCCCAGGCTGTTCTCGCCAAACTTGGGGTAGAGCTCCCACCCTCTCACTCTCTCCACCCTCACCCCTTGGAATCCTCTTATCCGCCCCTGGGGATGGTCTGGTCTTAGGGTGGAAAGTCCGAGTGTCTCTGGAAGAGGCCGTCAGGTTCTCTGTAGCCAAGTATTTCTCCACACGATCCACAAGACCATCGGCCGTCTCTGGGTCTCCATGGCTTACCCACTTTTGGATGGCAGTAGGAAGAGCTCTCAAAAACCGATCCATTACAACACGTTCCACAATCTTTGGTGCGGACAAAGTCTCTGGCTGTAGCCACTTTCTGCTCAGGTGAATGAGATCATACATTTGAGACCTGGGGGGTTTTCCAAGCTGGAAAGTCCAGTTATGCACACGCTGAGCCCGGACAGCCTGGGTGACACCCAGCCTTGCCAATATTTCAGCTTTTAGCATCACATAGTCTTTTGCTTGGTTAGGCTCTAGGTCATAGTAAGCTTTCTGCGATTCACCAGTTAACAGAGGAGCCACCAGTCCAGCCCACTGCTCCTCAGGCCACTTTTCTCTTTCAGCGGTCCTTTCAAATGTGGTCAAAAATACCTCTGGATCATCCTCTCCAGTCATTTTTGTCAATAAACGACTCACCCCAAAGGACGCGGTATTAGTGGGACGGCTTTCCTCACTGGTCTGCGGACGTTGCTGCATTACTGCTTCCATCTGTTGTTGTAGTCTCTGCTCTTGCTTCTGCAACAGGTCTATGAAGCGGGCCTCAGATTGCTGCTGGGCTTGTTGCTGAGCCTCCAGACTCTGTTGCAAAGTTGCGTTTGTCTGCTGCTGGGCTGCAAGGCTCTGTTGATGAGCTTGCTGCTGAGCTGCGAAGTTCTGTTGTTGAGCTGCAAGGCTCTGTTGATGAGCTGCAAGGCTCTTTTGCAAACCTGCATTTGTCTGCTGTTGATTGGCATTTGCTAGAGCCAGCTGCTTCAGTATCTCCTCCATGCTGGCTTAAAAAAAAACTGCCACTGGTTCTCCACCAACTGTGAGGGGGTTGGCTCGGCAGCGGGTGTGTGTGACCCCCGAGATGGGCTCCCCACACAAAAACAGGCCCAGCAAACGGAGGTTGTGGTTTTCAAAATCAAAAAGGTGCGGTTTATTTTCTATTTACAGTGACAAAACACAGCAAAGAAAAAGAAACATAAACAAAATAAATCCTGGTCAACTTGACCTCTGACTAAACATACAGGTTTCCTAACTAACAACTGGGATCAGCCTAGTGCTGTCCTAGTCCCTAAGTCCCTGGTTTTAAATGTCCAAGCAAATAGCCACACAGGCTTTGTCTCACCGCACAGGGGTTCACTCTCCCTAGACAGTCCACACAGGTCTGGGTCCAGGCATGAGCTAACATCTAATGAAGCTGGGAGTTCTTATAGAGGCCTAAATGAGCTGACAAGCTTCAGCTGGTCTCATCAACTCCCTGTCTGCACGACGCCCCACACTCTCCCTAGAGGTATGAGTCATCCATGAGCCCACTAGCCTCAGCTGGGCTTATACAACTCTCCACCTAGTTGTATAAGTCGGCGTAAAGCCTGAATCTGGGCGAAATATATCTACCCCCCTGGATGCAACCAGGTGACTTTACCTTCCTGCTGTCACACTACCTAGAGTTTTCTGTCCCTAGAAAAAATGTTTTTTTAAAGCACACTATAGCACAAGTAGAATTCCCTCACTGTCCTTCCCTGTCCCTAGAAACAAGGATTCGCACAGTAAAACACACTGACACTCTCCCTACCTATAGTTTTCTGTCCCTAGAAAAAATGTTTTTTTAAAGCACACTATAGCACAAGGAGAATTTCCCTCACTTTCCTTCTTTGTCCCTAGAAACAAGGATTATCACAGTGAAAGAAACTGACACTCTCCCTACCTAGAGTTTTCTGTCCCTAGAAAAAATGTTTTTTTAAAGCACACTATAGCACAAGGAGAATTCCCTCACTGTCCTTCCCTGTCCCTAGAAACAAGGATTCGCACAGTAAAACACACTGACACTCTCCCTACCTATCCTTCTCTTTCCCTAAACTAAAGGAATCCAGGTTAAGCAAGAAAGAAAGAAATGTCACTGTCCCTGCCTATGCTTCTCTTTCCCTGCTCCGGAACACACTACACTAGGCCGCCGTGCTGGCGGCCTTTTATAGTGTGGGGCGTGTACTAAACACCCTCAGCAATAATTGGCCACAGGCATCCTGCCTGTGGCCAATCATTGCTCTCCTCGCTGCCGGCGCTGTGATTGGCCAAGCATGCGTGGTCACAGTGCATGCTTGGCCAATCACAGCGCCTGGATGACACTGCGATGGCGTAGTGCATTGTGGGCCGTTCGCGTCACTCGAATTTGGCGCGAACGGCCCAAATCGTTCGATCTTCGTCGAACGATCGAACAGCCGATGTTCGAGTCGAACGTATGTTCGACTCGAACACGAAGCTCATCCCTATCGAACGCTTTTGCAAAATCCAAGTATACCACGTCCACTGCCACCCCTCTGTCCAAGGTCTTACTTACCTCTTCATAAAAAGAAATCAGGTTTGTTTGACAACTTCTGTCTTTCATGAATCCATGCTGTCTGTTGCTTAAATAGTTTTTTTCCAGCAAGAACTCATCTATGTGGTCTTTTATTAATCTCTCCAGTATTTTCCCAACTATAGAAGTTAAACTAACAGGTCTATAGTTACTTGGTAAACACTTAATTCCCTTTTTAAATATAGGCACCACATTGGCCCTGCCACAAGTTGTGGATTGTCCACTTGCCACGTTACCTGGCCATGTAACCTGGCCACGTAACCTGCCACGTCACCTGGCCACGTCACCTGCCACAAGTTGTGGATTCTCCACTTGCCACATCACCTGGCCACGTCACCTGCCACGTCACCTGGCCACATCACCTGCCACAAGTTGTGGATTGTCCACTGGCCACGTCACCTGGCTACGTCACCTGCTTTAAGATGTGGATTGTCCACTTGCCACGTCATCTGGCCTTGTAACCTGCCATGTCACCTGGCCACATCACCTGCCACAAGTTGTGGATTGTCCACTGGCCACGTAACCTGGCCACGTCACCTGCCACAAGTTGTGGATTGTCCACTTGCCACGTCACCTGGCCACATCACCTGCCACGTCACTTGGCCATGTCACCTGCCACAAGTTGTGGATTGTCCACTGGCCACGTCACCTGGCCACGTCACCTGGCCACATCACCTGCCACAAGTTGTGGACTGTCCACTGGCCACGTCACCTGCCACGTCACCTGGCCACATCACCTGCCACAAGTTGTGGATTGTTCACTTGCCATGTCACCTGCCACGTCACTGCCATGTCACCTGCCAAAAGTTCTGGATTGTCCACTGGCCACGTCACCTGGCCACGTCACCTGCCATGTCGCCTGGCAACGTCACCTGCCAAAAGTTGTGTATTGTCCACTTGCCACGTTACCTGGCCATGTCACCTGGCCACGTAACCTGCCACGTCACCTGGCCACGTCACCTGCCACCAGTTGTGGATTGTCCACTTGCCACATCACCTGGCCACGTCACCTGCCATGTCACCTGGCCACATCACCTGCCACAAGTTGTGGGTTGTCCACTGGCCATGTCACCTGGCCACGCAACCTGGCTACGTCACCTGCTACAAGTTGTGAATTGTCCACTTACCACGTCACCTGCCACGTCACCTGGCCACGTCACCTGCCATAAGATGTGGATTGTCCACTTGCCACGTCATCTGGCCACGTAACCTGCCATGTCACCTGGCCACATCACCTGCCACAAGTTATGGATTGTCCACTTGCCACGTAACCTGGTCACGTCACCTGCCACAAGTTGTGGATTGTCCACTTGCCACGTCACCTGGCCACATCACCTGCCACGTCACCTGCCACAGGTTGTGGATTGTCCACTGGCCACGTCACCTGTCACGTCACCTGCCACATGTTGTGGATTGTCCACTTGCCACGTCACCTGGCTACGTCACCTGATAAAAGTTGTGAATTGTCCACTTGCCATATCACCTGCCACGTCACCTGGCCATGTCACCTGCCATGAGTTGTGGATTGTCCACCTGCCACATCACCTGGCCACGTCATCTGCCACAAGTTGTGGATTGTCCACTTGCCACATCAACTGGCCATATCACCTGCCAAAATTGTGGATTGTCCACTTGCCACGTCACCTGGCCACGTCACCTGCCATGTCACATGGCCACGTCACCTGCCACAAGTTGTGGAATTATCCACTGGCCACATCACCTGCCACGTCACCTGGCCACGTCACCTGCCACAAGTTGTGGATTGTCCACTTGCCACGTCACCTGCCACAAGTTGTGGATTGTCCACTGGCCACATCACCTGGCCACGTCACCTTCCATGTCACCTGGCCACATCACCTGCCACAAGTTGTGGATTGTCCACTTGCCACGTCACCTTTCCACGTCACCTGGCCACGTCACCTGCCACATCAACTGGCCACGTCATCTGCCACAAGTTGTGGATTTCCACTTGCCACATCACCTGGCCACGTCACCTGCCATGTCACCTGGCCATGTCACCTGCCACAAGTTGTGGATTGTTCACTGGCCACGTCACCTGCCACGTCACCTGGCCACATCACCTGCCACAAGTTGTGGATTGTCCAGTTGCCACGTCACCTGCCACAAGTTGTGGATTGTCCACTGGCCACATCACCTACCATGTCACCTGGCCACGTCACCTGGCCACAAGTTGTGGATTGTCCACTTGCCGCATCACCTGGCCACATCACCTGGCCACGTCACCTGACCACGTCACCTGCCACATCACCTGGCCACGTCATCTGCCACAAGTTGTGGACTGTCCACTTGCCACATCACCTGGCCACGTCACCTGCCACGTCACCTGGCCATGTCACCTGCCACAAGTTGTGGATTTTCCACTGGCCACGTCACCTGGCCACGTCACCTGGCCACATCACCTGGCATAAGATGTGGATTGTCCACTTGCCACGTCACCTGGCCATGTAACCTGCCATGTCACCTGGCCACATCACCTGCCACAAGTTGTGGATTGTCCACTGGCCACATCACCTGGCAACGTCACCTGGCCACGTCACCTGACACAAGTTGTGGATTGTCCACTTGCCACGTCACCTAGCCACGTCACCTGCCATGTCACCTGCCACAAGTTGTGGATTGTCCACTGGCAACGTCACCTTCCACGTCACCTGGCCACGTCACCTGCCACAAGTTGTGGATTGTCCACTTAACACGTCACCTGGTCACGTCACCTGGCCACGTCACCTGCCACGTCACTTAGCCACATCACCTGCCACAAGTTGTGGATTGTCCACTTGCCACGTCACCTGGCCATGTCACCTTGCCACGTCACCTGGCAAAGTCACCTGCCACAAGTTGTGGATTGTCCACTTGCCATGTCACCTGGCCACGTCACCTGCCACATCACGTGGCCACAAGTTGTGGTTTGTCCACTTGCCATGTCACTTGGCCACGTCACCTGCTACATCACGTGGCCACAAGTTGTGGATTGTCCACTTGCCACGTCACCTGGCCACGTCACCTGCTACGTCACCTGGCCACATCACCTGCCACACGTTGTGGATTGTCCACTGGCCGCGTCAACTGCCCCGTCACCTGGCCACGTCACCTGCCATAAGTTGTGGATTGTCCACTTGTCAGGTCACCTGCCACGTCACCTGCCACGTAACCTGCCACACGTTGTGGATTTCCACATCACCTGGCCACGTCACCTGCCATGTCGCCTGGCCATGTCACCTGCCACAAGTTGTGGATTGTCCACTTGCCACATCACCTGACCACGTCACCTGCCACATCACCTGGCCACGTCATCTGCCACAAGTTGTGGATTGTCCACTTGCCACATCACCTGGCCATGTCACCTGCCACGTCACCTGCCACAAGTTGTGGATTGTCCACTTGCCACGTCACCTGGCCACGTCACCTGCCACGTCACCTGGCCACGTCACCTGCCACAAGTTGTGGATTGTCCACTGGTCATGTCACCTGCCACGTCACCTGGCCACGTCACCTACTACAAGTTGTGGATTGTCCACTTGCCACGTCACGTGCCACGGCACCTGCCACGTCACCTGCCACGTAACCTGCCACAAGTTGTGGATTGTCCACTGGCCACATCCCCTGGCTACGTCACCTGCCATGTCACCTGGCCACATCACCTGCAACAAGTTGTGGATTGTGCACTTGCCACGTCACCTGGCCACGTCACCTGGCCACGTCACCTGCCACATCACCTGGCCACATCATCTGCCACAAGTTGTGGATTGTCCACTTGCCACATCACCCGGTCAGGTCACCTGCCATGTCACCTGGCCACGTCACCTGCCACAAGTTGTGGATTGTCCCACGTCACCTGGCCACGTCACCTGACCACGTCACCTGCCACATCACCTGGCCACGTCATCTGCCACAAGTTGTGGATTGTCCACTTGCCACATCACCTGGCCACGTCACCTGGCCATGTCACCTGCCACAAGTTGTGGATTTTCCACTGGCCACATCACCTGGCCACGTCACCTGGCCACGTCACCTGGCATAAGATGTGGATTGTCCACTTGCCATGTCACCTGGCCACGTAACCTGCCATGTCACCTGGCCACATCACCTGCCACAAGTTGTGGATTGTCCACTGGCCACATCACCTGGCCACGTCACCTGGCCACGTCACCTGACACAAGTTGTGGATTGTCCACTTGCCACGTCACCTGGCCACGTCACCTGCCATGTCACCTGGCCACGTCACCTGCCACAAGTTGTGGATTGTCCACTGGCCACGTCACCTGGCCACGTCACCTGCCACAAGTTGTGGATTGTCCACTTGCCACGTCATCTGGTCACGTCACCTGGCCACGTCACCTGCCACGTCACTTGGCCACATCACCTGCCACAAGTTGTGGATTGTCCACTTGCCACGTCACATGGCCATGTCACCTGGCCACGTCACCTGCCACATCACGTGGCTACAAATTGTGGAATGTCCACTTGCCACAAGTTGTGAATTGTCCACTTACCACGTCACCTGCCCCGGCACCTGTCACGTCACCTGGCCACGTCACCTGCCACAAGTTGTGGATTGTCCATTTGCCACGTCACCTGCCACAAGTTGTGGAATGTCCACTTGCCACATCACCTGGCCATGTAGCCTGCCACGTCACCTGCCACAAGTTGTGGATTGTTCACTTGCCATGTCACCTGCCACGTCACTGCCATGTCACCTGCCAAAAGTTCTGGATTGTCCACTGGCCACGTCACCTGACCACGTCACCTGCCATGTCACCTGGCAATGTCACCTGCCACAAGTTCTGGATTGTCCACTTGCCATGTTACCTGGCCATGTAACCTGGCCACGTAACCTGCCACGTCACCTGGCCACGTCACCTGCCACAAGTTGTGGATTCTCCACTTGCCACATCACCTGGCCACGTCACCTGCCACGTCACCTGGCCACATCACCTGCCACAAGTTGTGGATTGTCCACTGGCCACGTCACCTGGCTACGTCACCTGCTTTAAGATGTGGATTGTCCACTTGCCACGTCATCTGGCCTTGTAACCTGCCATGTCACCTGGCCACATCACCTGCCACAAGTTGTGGATTGTCCACTGGCCACGTAACCTGGCCACGTCACCTGCCACAAGTTGTGGATTGTCCACTTGCCACGTCACCTGGCCACATCACCTGCCACGTCACTTGGCCATGTCACCTGCCACAAGTTGTGGATTTCCACTGGCCACGTCACCTGGCCACGTCACCTGGCCACATCACCTGCCACAAGTTGTGGACTGTCCACTGGCCACGTCACCTGCCATGTCACCTGGCCACATCACCTGCCACAAGTTGTGGATTGTTCACTTGCCATGTCACCTGCCACGTCACTGCCATGTCACCTGCCAAAAGTTCTTGATTGTCCACTGGCCACGTCACCTGGCCACGTCACCTGCCATGTCGCCTGGCAACGTCACCTGCCAAAAGTTGTGTATTGTCCACTTGCCACGTTACCTGGCCATGTCACCTGGCCACGTAACCTGCCACGTCACCTGGCCACGTCACCTGCCACCAGTTGTGGATTGTCCACTTGCCACATCACCTGGCCACGTCACCTGCCACGTCACCTGGCCACATCACCTGCCACAAGTTGTGGGTTGTCCACTGGCCATGTCACCTGGCCACGCAACCTGTCTACGTCACCTGCTACAAGTTGTGAATTGTCCACTTACCACGTCACCTGCCACGTCACCTGGCCACGTCACCTGCCATAAGATGTGGATTGTCCACTTGCCACGTCATCTGGCCACGTAACCTGCCATGTCACCTGGCCACATCACCTGCCACAAGTTATGGATTGTCCACTTGCCACGTAACCTGGTCACGTCACCTGCTACAAGTTGTGAATTGTCCACTTACCACGTCACCTGCCACGTCACCTGGCCACGTCACCTGCCATAAGATGTGGATTGTCCACTTGCCACGTCATCTGGCCACGTAACCTGCCATGTCACCTGGCCACATCACCTGCCACAAGTTATGGATTGTCCACTTGCCACGTAACCTGGTCACGTCACCTGCCACAAGTTGTGGATTGTCCACTTGCCACGTCACCTGGCCACATCACCTGCCACGTCACTTGGCCATGTCACCTGCCACAAGTTGTGGATTGTCCACTGGCCACATCACCTGGCCACGTCACCTGCCACATGTTGAGGATTGTCCACTTGCCACATCACCTGGCTACGTCACCTGCCAAAAGTTGAGAATTGTCCACTTGCCATGTCACCTGCCACGTCACCTGGCCATGTCACCTGCCACAAGTTGTGCATTGTCCACTTGCCACGTCACCTGGCCATGTCACCTGCCACGTCACCTGCCACAGGTTGTGGATTGTCCACTGGCCACGTCACCTGTCACGTCACCTGCCACATGTTGTGGATTGTCCACTTGCCACGTCACCTGGCTACGTCACCTGATAAAAGTTGTGAATTGTCCACTTGCCATATCACCTGCCACGTCACCTGGCCATGTCACCTGCCATGAGTTGTGGATTGTCCACCTGCCACATCACCTGGCCACGTCATCTGCCACAAGTTGTGGATTGTCCGCTTGCCACATCAACTGGCCATATCACCTGCCAAAATTGTGGATTGTCCACTTGCCACGTCACCTGGCCACGTCACCTGCCATGTCACATGGCCACGTCACCTGCCACAAGTTGTGGAATTATCCACTGGCCACATCACCTGCCACATCACCTGGCCACGTCACCTGCCACAAGTTGTGGATTGTCCACTTGCCACGTCACCTGCCACAAGTTGTGGATTGTCCACTGGCCACATCACCTGGCCACGTCACCTTCCATGTCACCTGGCCACATCACCTGCCACAAGTTGTGGATTGTCCACTTGCCACGTCACCTTTCCACGTCACCTGGCCACGACACCTGCCACATCAACTGGCCACGTCATCTGCCACAAGTTGTGGATTTCCACTTGCCACATCACCTGGCCACGTCACCTGCCATGTCACCTGGCCACGTCACCTGCCACAAGTTGTGGATTGTTCACTGGCCACGTCACCTGCCACGTCACCTGGCCACATCACCTGCCACAAGTTGTGGATTGTCCAGTTGCCACATCACCTGCCACAAGTTGTGGATTGTCCACTGGCCACATCACCTACCATGTCACCTGGCCACGTCACCTGGCCACAAGTTGTGGATTGTCCACTTGCCGCATCACCTGGCCACATCACCTGGCCACGTCACCTGACCACGTCACCTGCCACATCACCTGGCCACGTCATCTGCCACAAGTTGTGGACTGTCCACTTGCCACATCACCTGGCCACGTCACCTGCCACGTCACCTGGCCATGTCACCTGCCACAAGTTGTGGATTTTCCACTGGCCACGTCACCTGGCCACGTCACCTGGCCACATCACCTGGCATAAGATGTGGATTGTCCACTTGCCACGTCACCTGGCCATGTAACCTGCCATGTCACCTGGCCACATCTTCTGCCACAAGTTGTGGATTGTCCACTGGCCACATCACCTGGCCACGTCACCTGGCCACGTCACCTGACACAAGTTGTGGATTGTCCACTTGCCACGTCACCTAGCCACGTCACCTGCCATGTCACCTGGCCATGTCACCTGCCACAAGTTGTGGATTGTCCACTGGCAACGTCACCTTCCACGTCACCTGGCCACGTCACCTGCCAGAAGTTGTGGATTGTCCACTTGCCACGTCACCTGGTCACGTCACCTGGCCACGTCACCTGCCACGTCACTTAGCCACGTCACCTGCCACAAGTTGTGGATTGTCCACTTGCCACGTCACCTGGCCATGTCACCTGGCAAAGTCACCTGCCACAAGTTGTGGATTGTCCACTTGCCATGTCACCTGGCCACGTCACCTGCCACATCACGTGGCCACAAGTTGTGGTTTGTCCACTTGCCATGTCACTTGGCCACGTCACCTGCTACATCACGTGGCCACAAGTTGTGGATTGTCCACTTGCCACGTCACCTGGCCACGTCACCTGCTACGTCACCTGGCCACATCACCTCCCACACGTTGTGGATTGTCCACTGGCCGCATCACCTGCCCCGTCACCTGGCCACGTCACCTGCCATAAGTTGTGGATTGTCCACTTGTCAGGTCACCTGCCACGTCACTTGCCACGTAACCTGCCACACGTTGTGGATTTCCACATCACCTGGCCACGTCACCTGCCATGTCGCCTGGCCATGTCACCTGCCACAAGTTGTGGATTGTCCACTTGCCACATCACCTGACCACGTCACCTGCCACATCACCTGGCCACGTCATCTGCCACACGTTGTGGATTGTCCACTTGCCACATCACCTGGCCATGTCACCTGCCACGTCACCTGCCACAAGTTGTGGATTGTCCACTTGCCACGTCACCTGGCCACGTCACCTGCCACGTCACCTGGCCACGTCACCTGCCACAAGTTGTGGATTGTCCACTGGTCATGTCACCTGCCACGTCACCTGGCCACGTCACCTGCTACAAGTTGTGGATTGTCCACTTGCCACGTCACGTGCCACGGCACCTGCCACGTCACCTGCCACGTAACCTGCCACAAGTTGTGGATTGTCCACTGGCCACATCCCCTGGCTACGTCACCTGCCATGTCACCTGGCCACATTACCTGCAACAAGTTGTGGATTGTGCACTTGCCACGTCACCTGGCCACGTCACCTGGCCACGTCACCTGCCACATCACCTGGCCACATCATCTGCCACAAGTTGTGGATTGTCCACTTGCCACATCACCCGGTCAGGTCACCTGCCATGTCACCTGGCCACGTCACCTGCCACAGGTTGTGGATTGTCCACTGGCCACGTCACCTGCCACGTCACCTGGCCATGTCTCCTGCCACAAGTTGTGGATTGTCCACTTGCCACCTCACCTGCCACGTAACCTGCCACAAGTTGTGCATTGTCCACTGGCCACATCACCTGGCCACGTCACCTGCCATGTCACCTGGCCACGTCACCTGCCACAAGTTGTGGATTGTCCACTTGCCACGTCACCTGGCCACGTCACCTGACCACATCACCTGCTACATCACCTGGCCTCATCATCTGCCACAAGTTGTGGATTGTCCACTTGCCACACCACCTGGCCACGTCACCTGGCCATGTCACCTGCCACAAGTTGTGGATTTTCCACTGGCCACATCACCTGGCCACGTCACCTGGCCACGTCACCTGGCATAAGATGTGGATTGTCCACTTGCCATGTCACCTGGCCACGTAACCTGCCATGTCACCTGGCCACATCACCTGCCACAAGTTGTGGATTGTCCACTGGCCACATCACCTGGCCACGTCACCTGGCCACGTCACCTGACACAAGTTGTGGATTGTCCACTTGCCACGTCACCTGGCCACGTCACCTGCCATGTCACCTGGCCACGTCACCTGCCACAAGTTGTGGATTGTCCACTGGCCACGTCACCTGGCCACGTCACCTGCCACAAGTTGTGGATTGTCCACTTGCCACGTCATCTGGTCACGTCACCTGGCCACGTCACCTGCCACGTCACTTGGCCACATCACCTGCCACAAGTTGTGGATTGTCCACTTGCCACGTCACCCGGCCATGTCACCTGGCCACGTCACCTGCCACATCACGTGGCCACAAATTGTGGAATGTCCACTTGCCACAAGTTGTGAATTGTCCACTTACCACGTCACCTGCCCCGGCACCTGTCATGTCACCTGGCCACGTCACCTGCCACAAGTTGTGGATTGTCCATTTGCCACGTCACCTGCCACAAGTTGTGGAATGTCCACTTGCCACATCACCTGGCCATGTAACCTGCCACGTCACCTGCCACAAGTTGTGGATTGTTCACTTGCCATGTCACCTGCCACGTCACTGCCATGTCACCTGCCAAAAGTTCTGGATTGTCCACTGGCCACGTCACCTGACCACGTCACCTGCCATGTCACCTGGCAATGTCACCTGCCACAAGTTGTGGATTGTCCACTTGCCACGTTACCTGGCCATGTAACCTGGCCACGTAACCTGCCACGTCACCTGGCCACGTCACCTGCCACAAGTTGTGGATTCTCCACTTGCCACATCACCTGGCCACGTCACCTGCCACGTCACCTGGCCACATCACCTGCCACAAGTTGTGGATTGTCCACTGGCCACGTCACCTGGCTACGTCACCTGCTTTAAGATGTGGATTGTCCACTTGCCACGTCATCTGGCCTTGTAACCTGCCATGTCACCTGGCCACATCACCTGCCACAAGTTGTGGATTGTCCACTGGCCACGTAACCTGGCCACGTCACCTGCCACAAGTTGTGGATTGTCCACTTGCCACGTCACCTGGCCACATCACCTGCCACGTCACTTGGCCATGTCACCTGCCACAAGTTGTGGATTGTCCACTGGCCACGTCACCTGGCCACATCACCTGGCCACATCACCTGCCACAAGTTGTGGACTGTCCACTGGCCACGTCACCTGCCACGTCACCTGGCCACATCACCTGCCACAAAATGTGGATTGTTCACTTGCCATGTCACCTGCCACGTCACTGCCATGTCACCTGCCAAAAGTTCTGGATTGTCCACTGGCCACGTCACCTGGCCACGTCACCTGCCATGTCGCCTGGCAACGTCACCTGCCAAAAGTTGTGTATTGTCCACTTGCCACGTTACCTGGCCATGTCACCTGGCCACGTAACCTGCCATGTCACCTGGCCACGTCACCTGCCACCAGTTGTGGATTGTCCACCTGCCACATCACCTGGCCACGTCACCTGCCACGTCACCTGGCCACATCACCTGCCACAAGTTGTGGGTTGTCCACTGGCCATGTCACCTGGCCACGCAACCTGGCTACGTCACCTGCTACAAGTTGTGAATTGTCCACTTACCACGTCACCTGCCACGTCACCTGGCCACGTCACCTGCCATAAGATGTGGATTGTCCACTTGCCACGTCATCTGGCCACGTAACCTGCCATGTCACCTGGCCACATCACCTGCCACAAGTTATGGATTGTCCACTTGCCACGTAACCTGGTCACGTCACCTGCCACAAGTTGTGGATTGTCCACTTGCCACGTCACCTGGCCACATCACCTGCCACGTCACTTGGCCATGTCACCTGCCACAAGTTGTGGATTGTCCACTGGCCACATCACCTGGCCACGTCACCTGCCACATGTTGAGGATTGTCCACTTGCCACATCACCTGGCTACGTCACCTGCCAAAAGTTGAGAATTGTCCACTTGCCATGTCACCTGCCACGTCACCTGGCCATGTCACCTGCCACAAGTTGTGGATTGTCCACTTGCCACGTCACCTGGCCACGTCACCTGCCACGTCACCTGCCACAGGTTGTGGATTGTCCACTGGCCACGTCACCTGACACGTCACCTGCCACATGTTGTGGATTGTCCACTTGCCACGTCACCTGGCTACGTCACCTGATAAAAGTTGTGAATTGTCCACTTGCCATATCACCTGCCATGTCACCTGGCCATGTCACCTGCCATGAGTTGTGGATTCTCCACCTGCCACATCACCTGGCCACGTCATCTGCCACAAGTTGTGGATTGTCCACTTGCCACATCAACTGGCCATATCACCTGCAAAAATTGTGGATTGTCCACTTGCCACGTCACCTGGCCACGTCACCTGCCATGTCACATGGCCACGTCACCTGCCACAAGTTGTGGAATTATCCACTGGCCACATCACCTGCCACGTCACCTGGCCACAAGTTGTGGATTGTCCACTTGCCACGTCACCTGGCCACGTCACCTGCCACAAGTTGTGGATTGACAACTTGCCACATCACCTGGCCACGTCACCTGCCACGTCACCTGGGCACATCACCTGCCACAAGTTGTGGATTGTCCACTAGACACGTCACCTGGGCACGTCACCTGCCATGTCACCTGGCCACGTCACCTGGCCACATCACCTGCCACAAGTTGTGGATTGCCCACTTGCCATGTCCCCGGACCACGTCACCTGCCACGTTACCTGCCACAAGTTGTGGATTGTCCACTGGCCACATCACCTGCCACGTCACCTGGCCACGTCACCTGCCACAAGTTGTGGATTGTCCACTGGCCACATCACCTGCCACATCACCTGGCCACGTCACCTGCCACAAGTTGTGTATTGTCCACTTGCCACGTCACCTGCAATGTCACCTGCCACATCACCTGCCACATGTTGTGGATTGTCCACTGGCCACGTCACCTGCCATGTCACCTGGCCATGTCACCTTCCACAAGTTGTGGATTGTCCATTTGCCACGTTACCTGGACCCGACACCTGGCCACGTCACCTGCCACATCACCTGGCCACGTCACCTGCCACAAGTTGTGGAATGTCCACTTGCCACATCACCTGGCCACGTCACCTGCCACGTCCCCTGGCCATATCACCTGCCACAAGTTGAGGATTGTCCCCTGGCCAAGTCACCTGCCACGTCACCTGCTACAAGTTGTGAATTGTCCACTTACCACGTCACCTGCCATGTCACCTGGCCACGTCACCTGCCATAAGATGTAGATTGTCCACTTGCCACGTCACCTGGCCACGTAACCTGCCATGTCACCTGGCCACATCACCTGCCACAAGTTGTGAATTGTCCACTGGCCACGTCACCTGGCCACGTCACCTGCCACAAGTTGTGGATTGTCCACTTACCATGTCAACTGGCCACGTCACCTGCCAGGTCACCTGGCCACGTCACCTGCCACAAGTTGTGGATTATCCACTAGCCACGTCACCTGCCACGTCACCTGGCCACGTCACCTGCCACAAGTTGTGGATTGTCCACTTGACACGTCACCTGGCACAAGTTGTGAATTGTCCACTTGCCACGTCACCTGGCCACATCACCTGCCACAAGTTGTGGATTGTTCCCTTGCCACGTCACCTGGCCACGTCACCTGGCCACAAGTTGTGAATTGTCCACTTGCCACGTCACCTGGCCACGTCACTTGCCACACGTTGTGGATTGTCCACTGGCCACGTCACCTGGCCACATCACCTGCCATGTCACCTGGCCACGTCACCTGCCACAAGTTGTGGATTGTCCACTTGCCACGTCACTGCCATGTCACTTGCCACAAGTTGTGGATTGTCCACTGGCCGCGTCACCTGGCCACATCACCTGCCATGTCACCTGGCCACTTCATCTGCCATAAGTTGAGGATTGTCCACTTGCAACGTCACCTGGCCACGTCACCTGCCACGTCACATGCCACAAGTTGTGGATTGTCCACTTGCCACGTCACCTGGCACAAGTTGTGGATTGTCCACATGGCCACGTCACCTGCCACAAGTTGTGAATTGTCCACTTGCCACGTCACCTACAACGTCACCTGGCCACGTCACCTGCCACAAGTTGTGGATTGTCCACTTGCCACATCACCTGGCCATGTAACCTGCCACAAGTTGTGGATTGTTCACTTGCCACATCACCTGGCCACATCACCTGCCACGTCACCTGGCCACGTCACCTGCCACAAGTTGTGGACTGTCCACTGGCCACGTCACCTGCCACGTCACCTGGCCACGTCACCTGCCACAAGTTGTGGATTGTCCACTTGCCACATCACCTGGCCATGTAACCTGCCACGTCACCTGCCACAAGTTGTGGATTGTCCACTGGCCACATCACCTGGCCACGTCACCTGCCACGTCACCTGGCCACATCACCTGCCACAAGTTGTGGACTGGCGACGTCACCTGCCACGTCACCTGGCCACGTCACCTGCCACAAGTTGTGGATTATTCACTTGCCATGTCACCTGCCACGTCACTGCCATGTCACCTGCCAAAAGTTCTGGATTGTCCACTGGCCACGTCACCTGACCACGTCACCTGCCATGTCACCTGGCAATGTCACCTGCCACAAGTTGTGGATTGTCCACTTGCCACGTTACCTGGCCATGTAACCTGGCCACGTAACCTGCCACGTCACCTGGCCACATCACCTGCCACAAGTTGTGGATTCTCCACTTGCCACATCACCTGGCCATGTCACCTGCCACGTCACCTGGCCACATCACCTGCCACAAGTTGTGGATTGTCCACTTGCCACGTCACCTGGCACATCACCTGCCACGTCACCTGCCACAAGTTGTGGATTGTCCACTGGCCACGTCACCTGGCCTCGTCACCTGCCATGTCACCTGGCCACGTCACCTGCCACAAGTTGTGGACTGGCCACGTCACCTGCCACATCACCTGGCCACATCACCTGCCACAAGTTGTGGATTGTTCCCTTGCCACGTCACCTGGCCACGTCACCTGGCCACAAGTTGTGAATTGTCCACTTGCCACGTCACCTGGCCACGTCACTTGCCACACGTTGTGGATTGTCCACTGGCCACGTCACCTGGCCACATCACCTGCCATGTCACCTGGCCACGTCACCTGCCACAAGTTGTGGATTGTCCACTTGCCACGTCACTGCCATGTCACTTGCCACAAGTTGTGGATTGTCCACTGGCCGCGTCACCTGGCCACATCACCTGCCATGTCACCTGGCCACTTCATCTGCCATAAGTTGAGGATTGTCCACTTGCAACGTCACCTGGCCACGTCACCTGCCACGTCACATGCCACAAGTTGTGGATTGTCCACTTGCCACGTCACCTGGCACAAGTTGTGGATTGTCCACATGGCCACGTCACCTGCCACAAGTTGTGAATTGTCCACTTGCCACGTCACCTACAACGTCACCTGGCCACGTCACCTGCCACAAGTTGTGGATTGTTCACTTGCCACATCACCTGGCCACATCACCTGCCACGTCACCTGGCCACGTCACCTGCCACAAGTTGTGGACTGTCCACTGGCCACGTCACCTGCCACGTCACCTGGCCACGTCACCTGCCACAAGTTGTGGATTGTCCACCTGCCACATCACCTGGCCATGTAACCTGCCACGTCACCTGCCACAAGTTGTGGATTGTCCACTGGCCACATCACCTGGCCACGTCACCTGCCACGTCACCTGGCCACATCACCTGCCACAAGTTGTGGACTGGCGACGTCACCTGCCACGTCACCTGGCCATGTCACCTGCCACAAGTTGTGGATTATTCACTTGCCATGTCACCTGCCACGTCACTGCCATGTCACCTGCCAAAAGTTCTGGATTGTCCACTGGCCACGTCACCTGCCATGTCACCTGGCAATGTCACCTGCCACAAGTTGTGGATTGTCCACTTGCCACGTTACCTGGCCATGTAACCTGGCCACGTAACCTGCCACGTCACCTGGCCACATCACCTGCCACAAGTTGTGGATTCTCCACTTGCCACATCACCTGGCCACGTCACCTGCCACGTCACCTGGCCACATCACCTGCCACAAGTTGTGGATTGTCCACTTGCCACGTCACCTGGCACATCACCTGCCACGTCACCTGCCACAAGTTGTGGATTGTCCACTGGCCACGTCACCTGGCCTCGTCACCTGCCATGTCACCTGGCCACGTCACCTGCCACAAGTTGTGGACTGGCCACGTCACCTGCCACATCACCTGGCCACATCACCTGCCACAAGTTGTGGATTGTCCACTGGCCACGTCACCTGGCTACGTCACCTGCTTTAAGATGTGGATTGTCCACTTGCCACGTCATCTGGCCACGTAACCTGCCATGTCACCTGGCCACATCACCTGCCACAAGTTGTGGATTGTCCACTAGACACGTCACCTGGGCACGTCACCTGCCACTTAACCTGGCCACGTCACATGCCACAAGTTGTGGATTGTCCACTTGCCACGTCACCTGGCCACATCACCTGCCACGTCACTTGGCCATGTCACCTGCCACAAGTTGTGGATTGTCCACTGGCCACGTCACCTGGCCACGTCACCTGGCCACGTCACCTGCCACAAGTTGTGGACTGTCCACTGGCCACGTCACCTGCCACGTCACCTGGCCACATCACCTGCCACAAGTTGTGGATTGTTCACTTGCCATGTCACCTGCCACGTCACTGCCATGTCACCTGCCAAAAGTTCTGGATTGTCCACTGGCCACGTCACCTGGCCACGTCACCTGCCATGTCGCCTGGCAACGTCACCTGCCAAAAGTTGTGTATTGTCCACTTGCCACGTTACCTGGCCATGTCACCTGGCCACGTAACCTGCCACGTCACCTGGCCACGTCACCTGCCACCAGTTGTGGATTGTCCACTTGCCACATCACCTGGCCACGTCACGTGCCACGTCACCTGGCCACATCACCTGCTACAAGTTGTGGGTTGTCCACTGGCCACGTCACCTGGCCACGCCACCTGGCTACGTCACCTGCTACAAGTTGTGAATTGTCCACTTACCACGTCACCTGCCACGTCACCTGGCCACGTCACCTGCCATAAGATGTGGATTGTCCACTTGCCACGTCATCTGGCCACGTAACCTGCCATGTCACCTGGCCACATCACCTGCCACAAGTTATGGATTGTCCACTGGCCACGTAACCTGGTCACGTCACCTGCCACAAGTTGTGGATTGTCCACTTGCCACGTCACCTGGCCACATCACCTGCCACGTCACTTGGCCATGTCACCTGCCACAAGTTGTGAATTGTCCACTGGCCACATCACCTGGCCACGTCACCTGCCACATGTTGAGGATTGTCCACTTGCCACATCACCTGGCTACGTCACCTGCCAAAAGTTGAGAATTGTCCACTTGCCATGTCACCTGCCACGTCACCTGGCCATGTCACCTGCCACAAGTTGTGGATTGTCCACTTGCCACGTCACCTGGCCACGTCACCTGCCACGTCACCTGCCACAGGTTGTGGATTGTCCACTGGCCACGTCACCTGTCACGTCACCTGCCACATGTTGTGGATTGTCCACTTGCCACGTCACCTGGCTACGTCACCTGATAAAAGTTGTGAATTGTCCACTTGCCACGTCACCTGGCCACGTCACCTGCCACGTCATCTGCCAAAAGTTGTGGATTGTCCACTTGCCACATCACCTGGCCATATCACCTGCCAAAATTGTGGATTGTCCACTTGCCACGTCACCTGGCCACGTCACCTGCCATGTCACATGGCCATGTCACCTGCCACAAGTTGTGGAATTATCCACTGGCCACATCACCTGCCACGTCACCTGGCCACGTCACCTGCCACAAGTTGTGGATTGTCCACTTGCCACGTCACCTGCCACAAGTTGTGGATTGTCCACTGGCCACATCACCTGGCCACGTCACCTGCCATGTCACCTGGCCACATCACCTGCCACAAGTTGTGGATTGTCCACTTGCCACGTCACCTGGCCACGTCACCTGGCCACGTCACCTGCCACATCAACTGGCCACGTCATCTGCCACAAGTTGTGGATTTCCACTTGCCACATCACCTGGCCACGTCACCTGCCATGTCACCTGGCCACGTCACCTGCCACAAGTTGTGGATTGTTCACTGGCCATGTCACCTGGCCACATCACCTGCCACACGTGTGGATTGTCCACTGGCCACATCACCAGGCCACGTCACCTGCCAGGTCATCTGGCCACGTCACCTGCCACAAATTGTAGATTGTCCACTTGCCACGTTACCTAGCCACGTCACCTGCCACGTCACCTGGCCACGTCACCTGCCACAAGTTGTGGATTGTCCACTTCCCACATCACCTGGCCACGTCACCTGCCACATCATCTGGCCATGTCACTTGCCACAAAGTTGTGGATTGTTCACTGGCCACGTCACCTGGCATAAGATGTGGATTGTCCACTTGCCACGTCACCTGGCCACGTCCCCTGGCCACAAGTTGAGGATTGTCCACTTGCCAAGTCACCTGGCCACGTCACCTGCCATGTCATCTGGCCATGTCACCTGCCACAAGTTGTGGATTGTCCACTGGCCACGTCACCTTCCATGTCACCTGGCTATGTCACCTGCCACTAGTTGTGAATTGTCAACTTGCCATGTCACCTGCCACATCACCTGGCCACGTCACCTGCCACAAGTTGTGGATTGTCCACTGGCCACGTCACCTGCCACGTCACCTGGCCATGTCACCTGCCACAAGATGTGGATTGTCCACTTGCCACGTCACCTGACATAAGTTGTGGATTGTTCACTGGCCACATTACCTGCCATGTCACCTGGCCACATCACCTGCTACAAGTTGTGAATTGTCCACTTGCCACGTCACCTGGCCACGTCACCTGCCACAAGTTGTGGATTGTCCACTTGCCACATCACCTGGCCACGTCACCTGCCACATCACTTGGCCACGTCCCCTGCCACAAGTTTGGATTGTCAACCTGGCCACGTCACCTGCCACAAGCTGTGAATTGTCCACTAGACACGTCACCTGGGCACGTCACCTGCCATGTCACCTGGCCACGTCACCTGGCCACATCACCTGCCACAAGTTGTGGATTGCCCACTTGCCATGTCCCCTGACCACGTCACCTGCCACGTCACCTGCCACAAGTTGTGGATTGTCCACTGGCCACATCACCTGCCACGTCACCTGGCCACGTCACCTGCCACAAGTTGTGTATTGTCCACTTGCCACGTCACCTGCCATGTCACCTGCCACATCACCTGCCACAAGTTGTGGATTGTCCACTGGCCACGTCACCTGCCATGTCACCTGGCCACGTCACCTTCCACAAGTTGTGGATTGTCCATTTGCCACGTTACCTGGACCCGACACCTGGCCACGTCACCTGCCACATCACCTGGCCACGTCACCTGCCACAAGTTGTGGAATGTCCACTTGCCACATCACCTGGCCACGTCACCTGCCACGTCCCCTGGCCACATCACCTGCCACAAGTTGAGGATTGTCCCCTGGCCAAGTCACCTGCCACGTCACCTGCTACAAGTTGTGAATTGTCCACTTACCACGTCACCTGCCACGTCACCTGGCCACGTCACCTGCCATAAGATGTAGATTGTCCACTTGCCACGTCACCTGGCCACGTAACCTGCCATGTCACCTGGCCACATCACCTGCCACAAGTTGTGAATTGTCCACTGGCCTTGTCACCTGGCCACGTCACCTGCCACAAGTTGTGGATTGTCCACTTACCATGTCACCTGGCCACGTCACCTGCCAGGTCACCTGGCCACGTCACTAGCCACAAATTGTGGATTATCCACTGGCAACGTCACCTTCCACGTCACCTGGCCACGTCACCTGCCACAAGTTGTGGATTGTCCACTTGCCACGTCACCTGGTCACGTCACCTGGCCACGTCACCTGCCACATCACTTGGCCACATCACCTGCCACAAGTTGTGGATTATCCACTAGCCACGTCACCTGCCACGTCACCTGGCCACTTCACCTGCCACAAGTTGTGGATTGCCCACTTGCCACGTCACCTGCCACAAGTTGTGGATTGTTCACTGACCACGTCACCTGGCCATGTCACCTGTTATGTCACCTGGCCACGTCACCTGAGACAAGTTGTGGATTTCCACTTGCCACTTCACCTGGCCACGTCACCTGCCACGTCACCTGCCACAAGTTGTGGATTGTCCACTTGCCACGTCACCTACCACGTCACCTGGCCACGTCACCTGCCAGAAGTTGTGGATTGTCCACTTACCACGTCACCTGGCCATGTCACCTGGCCACGTCACCTGGCCACGTCACCTGCCACAAGTTGTGGATTGTCCACTTGCCACGTCACCTGGCACATCACCTGCCACATCACCTGCCACAAGTTGTGGATTGTCCACTGGCCACGTCACCTGGCCACGTCACCTCCCATGTCACCTGGCCACGTCACCTGCCACAACTGTGGATTGTCCACTTTCCACGTTACCTGGCCACGTCACCTGCCACGTCACCTGGCCACGTCACCTGCCACAAGTTGTGGATTGTCCACTTGCCACGTCACCTGGCCACGTCACCTGCCACAAGTTGTGGATTGACAACTTGCCACATCACCTGGCCACGTCACCTGCCACGTCACCTGGGCACATCACCTGCCACAAGTTGTGGATTGTCCACTAGACACGTCACCTGGGCATGTCACCTGCCATGTCACCTGGCCACATCACCTGGCCACATCACCTGCCACAAGTTGTGGATTGCCCACTTGCCATGTCCCCTGACCATGTCACCTGCCACGTCACCTGCCACAAGTTGTGGATTGTCCACTGGCCACATCACCTGCCACGTCACCTGGCCACGTCACCTGCCCCAAGTTGTGGATTGTCCACTGGCCACATCACCTGCCACATCACCTGGCCACGTCACCTGCCACAAGTTGTGTATTGTCCACTTGCCACGTCACCTGCAATGTCACCTGCCACATCACCTGCCACATGTTGTGGATTGTCCACTGGCCACGTCACCTGCCATGTCACCTGGCCACGTCACCTACCACAAGTTGTGGATTGTCCATTTGCCACGTTACCTGGACCCGACACCTGGCCACGTTACCTGCCACATCACCTGGCCACGTCACCTGCCACAAGTTGTGGAATGTCCACTTGCCACATCACCTGGCCACGTCACCTGCCACGTCCCCTGGCCATATCACCTGCCACAAGTTGAGGATTGTCCCCTGGCCAAGTCACCTGCCTCGTCACCTGCTACAAGTTGTGAATTGTCCACTTACCACGTCACCTGCCATGTCACCTGGCCACGTCACCTGCCATAAGATGTGGATTGTCCACTTGCCACGTCATCTGGCCACGTAACCTGCCATGTCACCTGGCCACATCACCTGCCAGAAGTTATGGATTGTCCACTTGCCACGTAACCTGGTCACGTCACCTGCCACAAGTTGTGGATTGTCCACTTGCCACGTCACCTGGCCACATCACCTGCCACGTCACTTGGCCATGTCACCTGCCACAAGTTGTGGATTGTCCACTGGCCACATCACCTGGCCACGTCACCTGCCACATGTTGAGGATTGTCCACTTGCCACATCACCTGGCTACGTCACCTGCCAAAAGTTGAGAATTGTCCACTTGCCATGTCACCTGCCACGTCACCTGGCCATGTCACCTGCCACAAGTTGTGGATTGTCCACTTGCCACGTCACCTGGCCACGTCACCTGCCACGTCACCTGCCACAGGTTGTGGATTGTCCACTGGCCACGTCACCTGTCACGTCACCTGCCACATGTTGTGGATTGTCCACTTGCCACGTCACCTGGCTACGTCACCTGATAAAAGTTGTGAATTGTCCACTTGCCATATCACCTGCCACGTCACCTGGCCATGTCACCTGCCATGAGTTGTGTATTGTCCACCTGCCACATCACCTGGCCACGTCATCTGCCACAAGTTGTGGATTGTCCACTTGCCACATCACCTGGCCATATCACCTGCCAAAATTGTGGATTGTCCACTTGCCACGTCACCTGGCCACGTCACCTGCCATGTCACATGCCACAAGTTGTGGAATTATCCACTGGCCACATCACCTGCCACGTCACCTGGCCACGTCACCTGCCACAAGTTGTGGATTGTCCACTTGCCACGTCACCTGCCACAAGTTGTGGATTGTCCACTGGCCACATCACCTGGCCACGTCACCTGCCATGTCACCTGGCCACATCACCTGCCACAAGTTGTGGATTGTCCACTTGCCACGTCACCAGGCCACGTCACCTGGCCACGTCACCTGCCACATCAACTGGCCACGTCATCTGCCACAAGTTGTGGATTTCCACTTGCCACATCACCTGGCCACGTCGCCTGCCATGTCACCTGGCCACGTCACCTGCCACAAGTTGTGGATTGTTCACTGGCCATGTCACCTGCCACGTCACCTGGCCACATCACCTGCCACACGTTGTGGATTGTCCACTGGCCACATCACCAGGCCACGTCACCTGCCAGGTCATCTGGCCACGTCACCTGCCACAAATTGTAGATTGTCCACTTGCCACGTTACCTAGCCACGTTACCTGCCACGTCACCTGGCCACGTCACCTGCCACAAGTTGTGGATTGTCCACTTCCCACATCACCTGGCCACGTCACCTGCCACATCATCTGGCCATGTCACTTGCCACAAAGTTGTGGATTGTCCACTGGCCACGTCACCTGGCATAAGATGTGGATTGTCCACTTGCCACGTCACCCGGCCACGTAACCTGCCATGTCACCTGACCACATCACCTGCCACAAGTTGTGGATTGTCCACCGGCCACGTCACCTGGCCACGTCCCCTGGCCACAAGTTGAGGATTGTCCACTTGCCAAGTCACCTGGCCACGTCACCTGCCATGTCATCTGGCCATGTCACCTGCCACAAGTTGTGGATTGTCCACTGGCCACGTCACCTTCCATGTCACCTGGCTATGTCACCTGCCACTAGTTGTGAATTGTCAACTTGCCATGTCACCTGCCACGTCACCTGACCATGTCACCTGTCACAAGTTGTGGATTGTCCACTTGCCACGTCACCTGTCACGTCACCTGGCCACGTCACCTGCCACAAGTTGTGGATTGTCCACTGGCCACGTCACCTGCCACGTCACCTGGCCATGTCACCTGCCACAAGATGTGGATTGTCCACTTGCCACGTCACCTGCCATAAGTAGTGGATTGTTCACTGGCCACATTACCTGCCATGTCACCTGGCCACATCACCTGCCACAAGTTGTGAATTGTCCACTTGCCACGTCACCTGGCCACGTCACCTGCCACAAGTTGTGGATTGTCCACTTGCCACATCACCTGGCCACGTCACCTGCCACATCACTTGGCCACGTCCCCTGCCACAAGTTTGGATTGTCAACCTGGCCACGTCACCTGCCACAAGTTGTGAATTGTCCACTAGACACGTCACCTGGGCACGTCACCTGCCATGTCACCTGGCCACGTCACCTGGCCACATCACCTGCCACAAGTTGTGGATTGCCCACTTGCCATGTCCCCTGACCACGTCACCTGCCACGTCACCTGCCACAAGTTGTGGATTGTCCACTGGCCACATCACCTGCCACGTCACCTGGCCACGTCACCTGCCACAAGTTGTGTATTGTCCACTTGCCACGTCACCTGCCATGTCACCTGCCACATCACCTGCCACAAGTTGTGGATTGTCCACTGGCCACGTCACCTGCCATGTCACCTGGCCACGTCACCTTCCACAAGTTGTGGATTGTCCATTTGCCACGTTACCTGGCCCCGACACCTGGCCACGTCACCTGCCACATCACCTGGCCACGTCACCTGCCACAAGTTGTGGAATGTCCACTTGCCACATCACCTGGCCACGTCACCTGCCATGTCCCCTGGCCACATCACCTGCCACAAGTTGAGGATTGTCCCCTGGCCAAGTCACCTGCCACGTCACCTGCTACAAGTTGTGAATTGTCCACTTACCACGTCACCTGCCACGTCACCTGGCCACGTCACCTGCCATAAGATGTAGATTTCCACTTGCCACGTCACCTGGTCACGTAACCTGCCATGTCACCTGGCCACATCACCTGCCACAAGTTGTGAATTGTCCACTGGCCTTGTCACCTGGCCACGTCACCTGCCACAAGTTGTGGATTGTCCACTTACCATGTCACCTGGCCATGTCACCTGCCAGGTCACCTGGCCACGTCACCTGCCACAAATTGTGGATTATCCACTGGCAACATCACCTTCCACGTCACCTGGCCACGTCACCTGCCACAAGTTGTGGATTGTCCACTTGCCACGTCACCTGGTCACGTCACCTGGCCACGTCACCTGCCACGTCACTTGGCCACATCACCTGCCACAAGTTGTGGATTATCCACTAGCCACGTCACCTGCCACGTCACCTGGCCACTTCACCTGCCACAAGTTGTGGATTGTCCACTTGCCATGTCACCTGCCACAAGTTGTGGATTGTCCACTGACCACGTCACCTGGCCATGTCACCTGCCATGTCACCTGGCCACGTCACCTGAGACAAGTTGTGGATTTCCACTTGCCACTTCACCTGGCCACGTCACCTGCCACGTCACCTGCCACAAGTTGTGGATTGTCCACTTGCCACATCACCTACCACGTCACCTGCCAGAAGTTGTGGATTGTCGACTTACCACGTCACCTGGCCATGTCACCTGGCCACGTCACCTGGCCACGTCACCTGCCACAAGTTGTGGATTGTCCACTTGCCACGTCACCTGGCACATCACTTGCCACATCACCTGCCACAAGTTGTGGATTGTCCACTGGCCACGTCACCTGGCCACGTCACCTCCCATGTCACCTGGCCACGTCACCTGCCACAACTGTGGATTGTCCACTTTCCACGTTACCTGGCCACGTCACCTGACCACGTCACCTGCCACGTCACCTGGCCACGTCACCTGCCACAAGTTGTGGATTGTCCACTTGCCACGTCACCTGGCCACGTCACCTGCCACAAGTTGTGGATTGACAACTTGCCACATCACCTGGCCACGTCACCTGCCACGTCACCTGGGCACATCACCTGCCACAAGTTGTGGATTGTCCACTAGACACATCACCTGGGCATGTCACCTGCCATGTCACCTGGCCATGTCACCTGGCCACATCACCTGCCACAAGTTGTGGATTGCCCACTTGCCATGTCCCCTGACCACGTCACCTGCCACGTCACCTGCCACAAGTTGTGGATTGTCCACTGGCCACATCACCTGCCACGTCACCTGGCCACGTCACCTGCCACAAGTTGTGGATTGTCCACTGGCCACATCACCTGCCACATCACCTGGCCACGTCACCTGCCACAAGTTGTGTATTGTCCACTTGCCACGTCACCTGCAATGTCACCTGCCACATCACCTGCCACATGTTGTGGATTGTCCACTGGCCACGTCACCTGCCATGTCACCTGGCCATGTCACCTTCCACAAGTTGTGGATTGTCCATTTGCCACGTTACCTGGACCTGACACCTGGCCACGTTACCTGCCACATCACCTGGCCACGTCACCTGCCACAAGTTGTGGAATGTCCACTTGCCATATCACCTGGCCACGTCACCTGCCACGTCCCCTGGCCATATCACCTGCCACAAGTTGAGGATTGTCCCCTGGCCAAGTCACCTGCCACGTCACCTGCTACAAGTTGTGAATTGTCCACTTACCACGTCACCTGCCATGTCACCTGGCCACGTCACCTGCCATAAAATGTAGATTGTCCACTTGCCACGTCACCTGGCCACGTAACCTGCCATGTCACCTGGCCACATCACCTGCCACAAGTTGTGAATTGTCCACTTGCCACGTCACCTTGCCACGTCACCTGCCACAAGTTGTGGATTGTCCACTTACCATGTCACCTGGCCACGTCACCTGCCAGGTCACCTGGCCACGTCACCTGCCACAAGTTGTGGATTATCCACTAGCCACGTCACCTGGCCACGTCACCTGCCACAAGTTGTGGATTGTCCACTTGACACGTCACCTGGCACAAGTTGTGAATTGTCCACTTGCCACGTCACCTGGCCACATCACCTGCCACAAGTTGTGGATTGTCCACTTGCCACGTCACCTGGCCACGTCACCTGGCCACAAGTTGTGAATTGTCCACTTGCCACGTCACCTGGCCACGTCACTTGCCACACGTTGTGGATTGTCCACTGGCCACGTCACCTGGCCACATCACCTGCCATGTCACCTGGCCACGTCACCTGCCACAAGTTGTGGATTGTCCACTTGCCACGTCACTGCCATGTCACTTGCCACAAGTTGTGGATTGTCCACTGGCCACGTCACCTGCCATGTCACCTGGCCACGTCACCTGCCATAAAATGTAGATTGTCCACTTGCCACGTCACCTGGCCACGTAACCTGCCATGTCACCTGGCCACATCACCTGCCACAAGTTGTGAATTGTCCACTGGCCACGTCACCTTGCCACGTCACCTGCCACAAGTTGTGGATTGTCCACTTACCATGTCACCTGGCCACGTCACCTGCCAGGTCACCTGGCCACGTCACCTGCCACAAGTTGTGGATTATCCACTAGCCACGTCACCTGGCCACATCACCTGCCACAAGTTGTGGATTGTCCACTTGCCACGTCACCTGGCCACGTCCCCTGGCCACAAGTTGTGAATTGTCCACTTGCCACGTCACCTGGCCACGTCACTTGCCACACGTTGTGGATTGTCCACTGGCCACGTCACCTGGCCACATCACCTGCCATGTCACCTGGCCACGTCACCTGCCACAAGTTGTGGATTGTCCACTTGCCACGTCACTGCCATGTCACTTGCCACAAGTTGTGGATTGTCCACTGGCCACATCACCTGGCCACATCACCTGCCATGTCACCTGGCCACTTCATCTGCCATAAGTTGAGGATTGTCCACTTGCAACGTCACCTGGCCACGTCACATGCCACAAGTTGTGTATTGTCCACTTGCCACGTCACCTGGCACAAGTTGTGGATTGTCCACATGGCCACGTCACCTGCCACAAGTTGTGAATTGTCCACTTGCCACGTCACCTACAACGTCACCTGGCCACGTCACCTGCCACAAGTTGTGGATTGTCCACTTGCCACATCACCTGGCCATGTAACCTGCCACAAGTTGTGGATTGTTCACTTGCCACATCACCTGGCCACATCACCTGCCACGTCACCTGGCCACGTCACCTGCCACAAGTTGTGGACTGTCCACTGGCCACGTCACCTGCCACGTCACCTGGCCACGTCACCTGCCACAAGTTGTGGAATGTCCATTTGCCACATCACCTGACCATGTAACCTGCCACGTCACCTGCCACAAGTTGTGGATTGTCCACTGGCCACATCACCTGGCCACGTCACCTGCCACGTCACCTGGCCACATCACCTGCCACAAGTTGTGGACTGGCCACGTCACCTGCCACGTCACCTGGCCACGTCACCTGCCACAAGTTGTGGATTATTCACTTGCCATGTCACCTGCCACGTCACTGCCATGTCACCTGCCAAAAGTTCTGGATTGTCCACTGGCCACGTCACCTGACCACGTCACCTGCCATGTCACCTGGCAATGTCACAAGTTGTGGATTGTCCACTTGCCACGTTACCTGGCCATTTAACCTGGTCACGTAACCTGCCACGTCACCTGGCCACGTCACCTGCCACAAGTTGTGGATTCTCCACTTGCCACATCACCTGGCCACGTCACCTGCCACGTCACCTGGCCACATCACCTGCCACAAGTTGTGGATTGTCCACTGGCCACGTCACCTGGCTACGTCACCTGCTTTAAGATGTGGATTGTCCACTTGCCACGTCATCTGGCCTTGTAACCTGCCATGTCACCTGGCCACATCACCTGCCACAAGTTGTGGATTGTCCACTGGCCACGTAACCTGGCAACGTCACCTGCCACAAGTTGTGGATTGTCCACTTGCCACGTCACCTGGCCACATCACCTGCCACGTCACTTGGCCATGTCACCTGCCACAAGTTGTGGATTGTCCACTGGCCACGTCACCTGGCCACGTCACCTGGCCACATCACCTGCCACAAGTTGTGGACTGTCCACTGGCCACGTCACCTGCCACGTCACCTGGCCACATCACCTGCCACAAGTTGTGGATTGTTCACTTGCCATGTCACCTGCCACGTCACTGCCATGTCACCTGCCAAAAGTTCTGGATTGTCCACTGGCCACGTCACCTGGCCACGTCACCTGCCATGTCGCCTGGCAACGTCACCTGCCAAAAGTTGTGTATTGTCCACTTGCCACGTTACCTGGCCATGTCACCTGGCCACGTAACCTGCCACGTCACCTGGCCACGTCACCTGCCACCAGTTGTGGATTGTCCACTTGCCACATCACCTGGCCACGTCACCTGCCACGTCACCTGGCCACATCACCTGCCACAAGTTGTGGGTTGTCCACTGGCCATGTCACCTGGCCACGCAACCTGGCTACGTCACCTGCTACAAGTTGTGAATTGTCCACTTACCACGTCACCTGCCACGTCACCTGGCCACGTCACCTGCCATAAGATGTGGATTGTCCACTTGCCACGTCATCTGGCCACGTAACCTGCCATGTCACCTGGCCACATCACCTGCCACAAGTTATGGATTGTCCACTTGCCACGTAACCTGGTCACGTCACCTGCCACAAGTTGTGGATTGTCCACTTGCCACATCACCTGGCCACATCACCTGCCATGTCACTTGGCCATGTCACCTGCCACAAGTTGTGGATTGTCCACTGGCCACATCACCTGGCCACGTCACCTGCCACATGTTGAGGATTGTCCACTTGCCACATCACCTGGCTACGTCACCTGCCAAAAGTTGAGAATTGTCCACTTGCCATGTCACCTGCCACGTCACCTGGCCATGTCACCTGCCACAAGTTGTGGATTGTCCACTTGCCACGTCACCTGGCCACGTCACCTGCCACGTCACCTGCCACAGGTTGTGGATTGTCCACTGGCCACGTCACCTGTCATGTCACCTGCCACATGTTGTGGATTGTCCACTTGCCACGTCACCTGGCTACGTCACCTGATAAAAGTTGTGAATTGTCCACTTGCCATATCACCTGCCACGTCACCTGGCCATGTCACCTGCCATGAGTTGTGGATTGTCCACCTGCCACATCACCTGGCCACGTCATCTGCCACAAGTTGTGGATTGTCCACTTGCCACATCAACTGGCCATATCACCTGCCAAAATTGTGGATTGTCCACTTGCCACGTCACCTGCCATGTCACATGGCCACGTCACCTGCCACAAGTTGTGGAATTATCCACTGGCCACATCACCTGCCACGTCACCTGGCCACGTCACCTGCCACAAGTTGTGGATTGTCCACTTGCCACGTCACCTGCCACAAGTTGTGGATTGTCCACTGGCCACATCACCTGGCCACGTCACCTTCCATGTCACCTGGCCACATCACCTGCCACAAGTTGTGGATTGTCCACTTGCCACGTCACCTTTCCACGTCACCTGGCCACGTCACCTGCCACATCAACTGGCCACGTCATCTGCCACAAGTTGTGGATTTCCACTTGCCACATCACCTGGCCACGTCACCTGCCATGTCACCTGGCCACGTCACCTGCCACAAGTTGTGGATTGTTCACTGGCCACGTCACCTGCCACGTCACCTGGCCACATCACCTGCCACAAGTTGTGGATTGTCCAGATGCCACGTCACCTGCCACAAGTTGTGGATTGTCCACTGGCCACATCACCTACCATGTCACCTGGCCACGTCACCTGGCCACAAGTTGTGGATTGTCCACTTGCCGCATCACCTGGCCACATCACCTGGCCACGTCACCTGACCACGTCACCTGCCACATCACCTGGCCACGTCATCTGCCACAAGTTGTGGACTGTCCACTTGCCACATCACCTGGCCACGTCACCTGCCACGTCACCTGGCCATGTCACCTGCCACAAGTTGTGGATTTTCCACTGGCCACGTCACCTGGCCATGTAACCTGCCATGTCACCTGGCCACATCACCTGCCACAAGTTGTGGATTGTCCACTGGCCACATCACCTGGCCACGTCACCTGGCCACGTCACCTGACACAAGTTGTGGATTGTCCACTTGCCACGTCACCTAGCCACGTCACCTGCCATGTCACCTGGCCATGTCACCTGCCACAAGTTGTGGATTGTCCACTGGCAACGTCACCTTCCACGTCACCTGGCCACGTCACCTGCCAAAAGTTGTGGATTGTCCACTTGCCACGTCACCTGGTCACGTCACCTGGCCACGTCACCTGCCACGTCACTTAGCCACATCACCTGCCACAAGTTGTGGATTGTCCACTTGCCACGTCACCTGGCATGTCACCTTGCCACGTCACCTGGCAAAGTCACCTGCCACAAGTTGTGGATTGTCCACTTGCCATGTCACCTGGCCACGTCACCTGCCACATCACGTGGCCACAAGTTGTGGTTTGTCCACTTGCCATGTCACTTGGCCACGTCACCTGCTACATCACGTGGCCACAAGTTGTGGATTGTCCACTTGCCACGTCACCTGGCCACGTCACCTGCTACGTCACCTGGCCACATCACCTGCCACACGTTGTGGATTGTCCACTGGCCGCGTCACCTGCCCCGTCACCTGGCCACGTCACCTGCCATAAGTTGTGGATTGTCCACTTGTCAGGTCACCTGCCACGTCACCTGCCACGTAACCTGCCACACGTTGTGGATTTCCACATCACCTGGCCACGTCACCTGCCATGTCGCCTGGCCATGTCACCTGCCACAAGTTGTGGATTGTCCACTTGCCACATCACCTGACCACGTCACCTGCCACATCACCTGGCCACGTCATCTGCCACAAGTTGTGGATTGTCCACTTGCCACATCACCTGGCCATGTCACCTGCCACGTCACCTGCCACAAGTTGTGGATTGTCCACTTGCCACGTCACCTGGCCACGTTACCTGCCACGTCACCTGGCCACGTCACCTGCCACAAGTTGTGGATTGTCCACTGGTCATGTCACCTGCCACGTCACCTGGCCACGTCACCTGCTACAAGTTGTGGATTGTCCACTTGCCACGTCACGTGCCACGGCACCTGCCACGTCACCTGCCACGTAACCTGCCACAAGTTGTGGATTGTCCACTGGCCACATCCCCTGGCTACGTCACCTGCCATGTCACCTGGCCACATCACCTGCAACAAGTTGTGGATTGTGCACTTGCCACGTCACCTGGCCACGTCACCTGGCCACGTCACCTGCCACATCACCTGGCCACATCATCTGCCACAAGTTGTGGATTGTCCACTTGCCACATCACCCGGTCAGGTCACCTGCCATGTCACCTGGCCACGTCACCTGCCACAAGTTGTGGATTGTCCGCTGGCCACGTCACCTGCCACGTCACCTGGCCATGTCTCCTGCCACAAGTTGTGGATTGTCCACTTGCCACCTCACCTGCCACGTAACCTGCCACAAGTTGTGCATTGTCCACTGGCCACATCACCTGGCCACGTCACCTGCCATGTCACCTGGCCACGTCACCTGCCACAAGTTGTGGATTGTCCACTTGCCACGTCACCTGGCCACGTCACCTGACCACGTCACCTGCCACATCACCTGGCCACGTCATCTGCCACAAGTTGTGGATTGTCCACTTGCCACATCACCTGGCCACGTCACCTGGCCATGTCACCTGCCACAAGTTGTGGATTTTCCACTGGCCACATCACCTGGCCACGTCACCTGGCCACGTCACCTGGCATAAGATGTGGATTGTCCACTTGCCATGTCACCTCGCCACGTAACCTGCCATGTCACCTGGCCACATCACCTGCCACAAGTTGTGGATTGTCCACTGGCCACATCACCTGGCCACGTCACCTGGCCACGTCACCTGACACAAGTTGTGGATTGTCCACTTGCCACGTCACCTGGCCACGTCACCTGCCATGTCACCTGGCCACGTCACCTGCCACAAGTTGTGGATTGTCCACTGGCCACGTCACCTGGCCACGTCACCTGCCACAAGTTGTGGATTGTCCACTTGCCACGTCATCTGGTCACGTCACCTGGCCACGTCACCTGCCACGTCACTTGGCCACATCACCTGCCACAAGTTGTGGATTGTCCACTTGCCACGTCACCTGGCCATGTCACCTGGCCACGTCACCTGCCACATCACGTGGCCACAAATTGTGGAATGTCCACTTGCCACAAGTTGTGAATTGTCCACTTACCACGTCACCTGCCCCGGCACCTGTCACGTCACCTGGCCACGTCACCTGCCACAAGTTGTGGATTGTCCATTTGCCACGTCACCTGCCACAAGTTGTGGATTGTCCACAATGCAATGCAAGCAATTACAGTTTTTCTTTATATTTTTTTATCGTTTTTCATCATTTGCCATAATTTTTGAGATTTCTAATGTAAAAAATTAGGTCACCTTTAAAAACGCTTATAAACGAAATCGCGGCAAAACGACGGTTCCGCGTTTAGCCTCGTTTAGCGTCTGAAACGTGGAAATTTTTGTGTCTGAACCCATTTTTTTCTCTCAGAAAAACGAGGTTAAATGCAACTGCATATAAATGGCAATAAACGAGACTGTGTACATGGTCACATGAATGGTGTGAATGGGTTCAGGGGCAGTTTAAAAAAGTGTCCAACTGCCTCTGAACGCGCGTTTACCAGTGTCTCGTGTGCATGGGGCCTAACTCACTTGTAGACCCTCAATCGCAAGAGACTAAGTTTAGGCTTCAGGAAGGTTGTCAAAGCTCCCACCTACCATTAAACCATAAGTATATGTTGGACTCATCTGCCAGCTAGTTGAGGCCCATAAGTGCACAATGAGGGACGCAGTCTCTGCAAGAAGTAAACTGAATAATCTCTAAAGATGATAAAGTACGGTAGTTAGCAGAGTTCTCCTTTAACAGATAAAGTTGGTGGGGAAGATCACTTTTAGAATTCTGCCTAGCAGGGAGTGATAGGGTTAACTCTGATAACCTGCAGGCAGTACATGTAGGAACAGGTAAGAATGGCAGACTGCAGCAATACATGGACTCTTGCACATATGCTGATTGCAGAGTCCTTGTACTGTACAGTGTCCTTAAACTTGGAGTAAATTGAAACAGCAAACACATTGGCAACAAGGGTAATGTAAAATGTGTTAGGAACCCTCTCACCCAGTCATTATGCAAAGCAGAGCAAATTGATGAGCTTCCTGCTGGGGGGCCCCATTTGTCCTTTGCAGATGTGGCTGCGATGATGATGATGATAACTTCTGGATTAGGGGTGAGCTCGGTGTTGGAGTCGAACATACGTTCGACTCGAACATCGGCTGTTCGATCGTTCGACGAAGATCGAACTATTTATGCCGTTCGCGCCAAATTCGAGTGACGCGAACGGCCCACAATACACTGCGCCATCCAGCTGAGCGGCCGGTAATGCTGTAGCTTATCCCGGCATGAGCACCGTAGGAAAGGGAAAGGAGAAGCCCCCCTTCAGTTGAGCCTGCAGGAGCAATAGGCGAATAGACCATCTATACTGGGGGAAGGGGACATTAGAGCTCTCATCCAGGCTTTACCAACTCGAGCAGACATGGAGGCGCTTCCCACTCGTGCTGATATGGAGGCATTAATCCTCCGTGTGGAGGAAGCACATTGTAGAGATATGCAAGCTATCCGGGCGGATGTGCAAGTGCTTACAGAGAGGATCTCCATAGGTGAAAGATCATCAACCAATTTGGAGAATAGAGTAGTGGTGCAACGGATCGGTGACGATCCGTGATCCGAACGGGTCACCCCGTTCGGATCGGCACACACCGCGATCCGCGGAGCGATCCGCGGCCTCAGCCTTAGGAAAGGCCGCGGCTTCGGCCTAGCTCCGGAGCCCTGGCCATCTTGGTACACCCGGGGGCGGCGGCCGCCTTGTGACGTCATCACCCCTCGCTGCTCGTGGATTTGAACTGGCCGGCGGGAGAGACTGGTAAGTGGGGGAGATGCCCATTACTGGGGGAGATTGTGGATATTACATACAGGGGGAGATTGTGGATATTACATACAGGGGGAGATTGTGGATATTACATACAGGGGTAGATTGTCGATATTACTGGGGGAGATTGTGGATATTACTGGGGGAGATTGTGGATATTACTGGGGGAGATTGTGGATATTACTGGGGGAAGATTGTGGATATTACTGGGGGAAGATTGTGGATATTACTGGGGGAAGATTGTGGATATTACTGGGGGAAGATTGTGGATATTACTGGGGGAGATTGTGGATATTACAGTGGGGGGGGGGGATGACGTGGATATTAGTAATTTTTTTTTTTGCCGATCCGAAAATGATCCGATCCGTGGCTCTGATCTGAGGATCGAACCGATCCGTGAGTTTTTTGATCCGTTGCACCCCTAGAATAGAGTATCCCAGCTGGAGCAGACACAAGATTTACAATCTTTACAAGTCCCGTTATCACAACTCCATCTGGAACAGCTTGAAGATCTGAGTCGACGCAATAATCTACGGCTGAGGGGAATTCCAGAGGAGACAGGTTAGGAATCATTACAATCTGTGGTTTTGACAATTTGCCAGTAGAGTTGAGCGGACACCTGGATGTTCGGGTTCAACGGGTTCGGCCGAACTTCGGAAAAAAGTTCGGGTTCGGGACCGAACTTTAACCCGAACCCGGACCCGAACCCCATTGAAGTCAATGGGGACCCGGACTTCTAAGGACTAAAAAGGCTCTAAAAAAGTAATGGGAAGGGCTAGAGGGCTGCAAATGGCAGCAAAATGTTGTTAAGAGCATGGCAAGTTCTCTGCAAACAAATGTGGATAGGGAAATAACTTAAAATAACATAAAAATAAATAAAAATAAAAAATAATAATCTTGACCTAGGAGGACGAGGTCCATATGGAGTAGGAGGTTGAGGTGGCAGTGGATGTGGCTGTGTAGGTGGAAGCGGCGGTGGAGGAGGACGAGGTAGCCAACACTGATTCAAAAATACAACAATGGCTGGGTAAGGCTGGTGATGTGTCGAATTCTGTCCCCCGTCAAATAGTGTCCACCCTGTACTGCGCTTGCTCAGTTTGTAGGACAAGGGGATTTCGAAAATCTCCCAAGACGAACGGCGCCTGCGTGGTGAGTTCAGGTGAAGGCCACACCATCCGTGGTTCAAGCCGAGCCAAGTGAGGCCGTGCCCGAAGCGTGGCGATCGAACCGAGCCCGTGAGGGGCCCTGTTACTATGTGCTACCGCATGTCCACTTGGATGGTGGGGCTTGAACCTGCACTCACAGCGCAGGCGCCGTTCATCTTCGGAGATTTTGTGAATCTCCTTGTCCTCTGTACTGCGCAAGCGCTGCGCCTTCGCAGTATGGGCCGGACACAATCCGATAGCCGGACAGTTTTTGTCACAACACCGGTATACATGTCTATTCTGCACAAGGTACGGACAAGTCCTGTGGGATCCATGCCTGGTTCATTTTAATGAACGTGAGCTTGTCCACATTGGCTCTGGACAGGCGGCTGCGCTTGTCTGTGATAACGCCCCCTGCCGTGCTAAATACACGTTCAGATAATACACTGGCTGCAGGGCAGGCCAGCACCTCCAAGGCATAAAGGGCAAGCTCAGGCCATGTGCCCAATTTGGAGACCCAGAAGTTAAAGGGGGCAGACCCGTCATCCAGTACGTGTAGGCCTGTGGACACATACTGCTCAACCATGTTGGTGAAATGCTGCCTCCTGCTAAGACGTTCCATCTCAGCTGGTGGTGCTGGTTGTTGTGGCGTGCTGACAAAGCTTTTCCACATTTCAGCCATGCTAACCCTGCCTTCTGAGGTGCTGCCGGTGCCCCGGCTGCGTTGGCGACCTCTTCCTCCTCCTCTGCCTTCGCCTTGTGCTTCCACCGTACGCCCGCTGTCAGGTGGGAATGCCACCAGCAGCGCGTCTACCAGCGTGCGCTTGTACTCGCGCATCTTACGATCCCGCTCCAGTGAGGGAATTAAGGACGGTACGTTGTCCTTGTAACGGGATCCAGCAGGGTGGCCACCCAGTAATCAGCACCAGTTAAAATGTGGGCAACTCGGCGGTCATTGCAGAAACACTGCAGCATGTAATCGCTCATGTGTGCCAGGGTGCCCAGAAGCAAAGAAAAGCTGTCCTCTGTGGGAGGTGTATCGTCTGTGTCCTCTGTATCCCCCCAGCCACGCACCAGTGATGGCCACGAGCTGGTCTGGGTGCCACCCTGCTGTGAAAATGGCTCCTCCTCCTCCTCCTCCATCTCCTCCTCCACCTCGTCATCCTCCAGAACTGTGCCCTTTCTGCCGGACAATTGTGTACCTGGCGTTTGTTGGTGCAGGAACCCACCCTCGTAGCCACTTGTGAAAGACTGCCCTGAAAGCCTTTGAAATGATCCCGCTTCCTCCTCCTCCTCATCCTCCTGTGCCACATCCTCTTCCATCATCGCCCGAAGCGTTTTTTCAAGGAGGCATAGAACTGGGATAGTAACGTTAAGAACGGCGTCATTGGCACTGGACATGTTGGTGGAGTACTCGAAACAGCGCAACAAGGCACACAGGTCTCGCATGGAGGCCCAGTTATTGGTGGTGAAGTGGTGCTGTTCCGCAGAGCGACTCACGCGTGATTGCTGCAGCTGAAACTCCACTATCGCCTGCTGCTGCTCGCACAGTCTGGCCAGCATGTGCAAGGTGGAGTTCCACCTTGTGGGCACGTCACATATGAGGCGGTGAGCGGGAAGGCCGAAGTTACGCTGCAGCGCTGACAGGCGAGCAGCAGCAGGGTGAGAACGCCGAAAGTGCGCACACACAGCCCGCACTTTCTGCAGCAGCTCTGGCATATTGGGGTAATTTTTAAGGAACCTCTGGACTACCAAGTTCAGCACATGCGCCAGGCAAGGGATGTGCATCAAACCGGCTAGGCCCAGAGCTGCTACGAGATTTCGCCCATTATCGCACACCACCAGGCCGGGCTTGAGGCTCACTGACAGCAACCACTCATTGGTCTGTTGTTCCATGTCCCTCCACAACTCCTGCGCGGTGTGGGGTTTTTCCACCAAACAGGAAAGTTTTAAAACTGCCTGCTGTCGTTTACCCCTGGCTGTGCTGAAGTTGGTGGTGAAGGTGTTACGCTGACCGGATGAGGAGGCGGTAGAGGAGGAGGAAGCGGAGTAGGAGGAGTTAGCAACAGGAGGCAAACTGAAGCGCACTGCAATCCTCGGTGGTGGAAGGACATGCCCAAACTGCTATCTGCCTCAGGCCCAGCCGCCACTGCATTTACCCAGTGTGCTGTTAGGGAGATATAACGTCCCTGACCGTGCTTACTGGTCCACGCATCCGTAGTTAGGTGGACCTTGCCACAGATGGCGTTGCGCAGTGCACACCTGATTTTGTCCCCCACTTGGTTGTGCAGGGAAGGGATGGCTCGCCTGGAAAAATAGTGGCGGCTGGGCACGACGTACTGTGGGACAGCCAATGCCATCAGGCTTTTAAAACTCTGCGTCTCCACCAGACGGAATGACAGCATTTCAAAGGCCAGGAGTTTTGAAATGCTGGCATTCAGGGCCAGGGATCGCGGGTGGCTAGGGGAGTACTTCCTCTTCCGCTCGAATGTTTGGGAGATAGAGAGCTGAACGCTTCCATGGGACATTGTGGAGATGGTTGGTGACCCAGGTGGTAGTGTTGCTGGCAGATCCTCTGTTTGCGGGGTGGCAGGTGCCACTGTCACTACAGAGGTGGATGAAGAGGCCGAGACTGCAGCAGAAGAGGAAGCAGGAGGAGCCAGAGACCTTTCTTGGTTTTTGAGGTGTCTACTCCACTGCAGCTCGTGCTTTGCACTTAGATGCCTGGTCATGCAGGTTGTGCTCAGGTTGAGAACGTTTATGCCTCGCTTCAGCCTCTGATTGCACAGCCTGCAAACCACTCGTGTCTTGTAATCAGCACATTGTGTGAAGAACTGCCACGCTAAGGAACTCCTTGGACCTGGCTTTGGTGTGCTCGGTCCCTTGCTGCGTTGGGCAGTAGCAGACATACTGTCTAGCGGACGGACGCTCCGCTTTTGCACCCTGCTCCCTCTTCTGCTGTGCTGGTGGCTCTGTGCGACCACCGCCTCTTCCTCCAAACTACACTGGTCACCTGTATAATGTTCATTCCATGTGGGGTCGAGGACCTCATCGTCCTCCACATCATCTTCCACCCAGTCTTCACCCCTGCCCTCCTTGTCTGTCTGCACAATTGCGAAAGCAGCAGCAGTTGGCACCTGTGTTTCGTCGTCATCCGAGACGTACTGCGATGGTCCTCCCATGTACTCATCATGAAACATAAGTGGTTGGGCATCGGTGCACTCAATCTCTTCCACTTCTGGGGCAGGGCTAGGTGGATGGCCCTGGGAAACCCTGCTAACAGAGTCATCGAAAAGCAGAAGAGACTGCTGCATGATTTGGGGCTCAGACTGCTTGGCTGATTTGCAAGGGGGTGAGGTGAAAGACTGATGGACATGGGTTTCAGGTGCCAACTCTGTTCTTTCATCAGAAGAGTGGGTGGGAGACAATGTGAAGGAACCCGAGGCACTGTCAGCAACCCAATCTACTATCGCCTGTACTTGTCCTGGCCTAAACATTCGTACAGCCTCATTAGGCGCGACAAAATACTGCCGCAGGCTCGGTCGCCTACTCACACCTGAGGAAGGTGTTTCACTTGTGCGTGTATCTGGCACAGATCCACCACGTCCTCTCCCTGCAACAGGAGCTCCACCAGCAGCACCACGACCGGGGCCACCACGTCCCTTTGACCTTCTCCTCATATTTTCCAAATTTAGGATCTTGCCCTAAATGGGTGTTTTTGGAAGAGCAGAACACACCCACAGTACGTAACCGCTGAATCGCACAGCTACAGAACTGCAGAAAATGCTATTCAAAAAAAATGTTTTTTTTTTAGTATAGCACAGTAGAAGAAAACTATTTAGAAATTGTTTATTTCACACACCTCCAAATATGTATAACACACTGCAAACTATTTTTTGTGCCCCTAAACGGCGTTTTTTGGAAGAGCAGAACACACCCACAGTACGTAACCGCTGAATCGCACAGCTACAGAACTGCAGAAAATGCTATTCAAAAAAAATGTTTTTTTTTTTAGTATAGCACAGTAGAAGAAAACTATTTAGAAATTGTTTATTTCACACACCTCCAAATATGTATAACACACTGCAAACTATTTTTTGTGCCCCTAAACGGCGTTTTTTGGAAGGAAGAGCAGAACACACCCACAGTACGTAACCGCTGAATCGCACAGCTACAGAACTGCAGAAAATGCTATTCAAAAAAAATGTTGTTTTTTTAGTATAGCACAGTAGGAGAAAACTATATAGAAATTGTTTATTTCACACACCTCCACATATGTATAACACACTGCAAACTATTTTTTGTGCCCCTGAATGGCTCTTTTTGCAAGCGTACATTAAAGTGCAATTTTTTTATTTTTTTGCCCTAAACGGGTCTTTTTTTGCACGAGCAAAATAAAATGCTTTTTTTTTTTTTTTTTTGCCCTATGGGTCTTTTGGAAAATAGCACAATAAAGTGCCTTTTTTTTTCCCCCTAAAAGTTAGATTTTCTCTGACACTGGGCCAGGGATGAGCCGAACACCCCCCTGTTCGGTTCGCACCAGAACCTGCGAACAGACAAAATGTTCGTGTAAACTTTAGAACCCTATTAAATACAATGGACTCGAACGTTCGAAATCTAAAGTGTTAATTATAAAGGCTAATATGCAAGTTATTGTCCTAAAAAGTGTTTGGGGACCCGGGTCCTGCCCCAGGGGACATGTATCAATGCAAAAAGAAGTTTTAAAAACGGCCGTTTTTTTGGGAGCAGTGATTTTAATAATGCTTAAAATGAAAAAATAAAAGTGAAATATTCCTTTAAATTTCGTACCTGGGGGGTGTGTATGATATGCATGTGAAGTGGCGCATGTTTCCCGTGCTTAGAACTGTCCCTGCAAAAAATGTCATTTTTGAAAGAAAAAAATGCATTTAAAACTGACTCGCGGCTATTAATGAATTGTCGGCTCCCGGCAATACATACAAAAGTCATTTATAAAACATGCCACATGCCCTCAACATGGGGAGGATGTCCCCATGTTGATGGGGACAAGGGCCTCATCCCCACAACCCTTGCCCGGTGGTTGTGGGGGTCTGCGGGCGGGGGGCTTATCGTAATCTGGAAGACCCCTTTAACAAAGGGGACCCCCAGATCCCGCCCCCCCCTATGTGAATTGGTAAGGGGTACATTGTACCCCTACCATTTCACGAAGAAAGCGTAAAAAAATGTTTAAAAAAACACACAAACACCTTGAAAAAGTCCTTTATTTAAAAAAAAAAAAAACATTCCAGCGGTGAAATCCAGTGTCCCGCGGCGATCCCGATGTCCAGCGCTGTCCTTCATTGGTTGTGCCTGAGCGGACCTGATGGGGAACTCCCTCTCAGTATTTTAAATGTATAGACCCGCCCCTTCTAAAGTTCCCCATCAGGTCCGCTCAGCGGACCAGATGCGGAACATGAGAAGGGGCGGGTCTATACATGTATTACCAAAGTCGGAGCAGTCCCCCATCAGGTCCGCCCCCTCGGTATGTCAGACCCGCCTACGTCATTGGCTTGAGCGGGGAACTTCCTTCACTATGTAAATTTAAATTACACAGTGAAGGAAGTTCCCCGCTCAAGCCAATGACGTAGGCGGGTCCGACATACCGAGGGAGCGGACCTGATGGGGAACTTTAGAAGGGGCGGGTCTATACATTTAAAATACTGAGAGGGAGTTCCCCATCAGGTCCGCTCAGGCACAACCAATGAAGGACAGCGCTGGACATCGGGATCGCCGCGGGACACTGGATTTCACCGCTGGAATGTTTTTTTTTTTGTTTTTTTTTTAATAAAGGACTTTTTCAAGGTGTTTGTGTGTTTTTTTAAACATTTTTTTACGCTTTCTTCGTGAAATGGTAGGGGTACAACGTACCCCTTACCAATTCACATAGGGGGGGGCGGGATCTGGGGGTCCCCCTTGTTAAAGGGGTCTTCCAGATTCCGATAAGCCCCCCGCCCGCAGACCCCCACAACCACCGGGCAAGGGTTGTGGGGATGAGGCCCTTGTCCCCATCAACATGGGGACATCCTCCCCATGTTGAGGGCATGTGGCTTGGTACGGTTCAGGAGGGAGGGGGGGCCGCTCTCTCGTCCCCCCCTTTTCCCCTGCGGCCGGCCAGGTTGCGTGCTCGGATAAGGGGTCTGGTATGGATTTTTAGGGGGACTCCACGCCATTTTTTTTTTAAATTTGGGGTGGAGTTCCCCTTAAAATCCATGCCAGATCTGAAGGGCCTGGAATGGATATTTGGGGGAACCCCACGTCAATTTTTTTTTAATTTGCGGCGGGGTTCCCCTTAATATCCATTCCAGACCTGAAGGGCCTGGTAATTGAATTCTGGGGAACCCCCACGCTTTTTTTTTTTTTTTTATCAATGACTTTTGTATGTATTGCCGGGAGCCGACAATTCATTAATAGCCGCGAATCAGTTTTAAAAGACTTTTTTTCTTTCAAAAATGACATTTTTTGCAGGGACAGTTCTAAGCACGGGAAACATGCGCCACTTCACATGCATATCATACACACCCCCCAGGTACGAAATTTAAAGGAATATTTCACTTTTATTTTTTAATTTTAAGCATTATTAAAATCACTGCTCCCGAAAAAACGGCCGTTTTTAAAACTTCTTTTTGCATTGATACATGTCCCCTGGGGCAGGACCCCGGTCCCCAAACACTTTTTAGGACAATAACTTGCATATTAGCCTTTATAATTAACACTTTAGATTTCTCCCATAGATTTTTCGAATTTGCCGCGAACACCCCAATTTGTTCGCTGTTCGGCGAATGGGCGAACAGGCAATGTTCGAGTCGAACATGAGTTCGACTCGAACTCCAAGCTCATCCCTACTCTCTATGCCAATGTTATGCTCACAGGCCATGGCATGGAGAGCCTTCTGCTGCTCAAGGATGCGTTCTAGCATTGCTAGGGTTGAATTCCACCTAGTCCCCACATCCTGTTTTAGGCAGTGTTCTGGAAGGCCTGCCTTCCTCTGTTCCACCCTGAGGAGGTGGCTGTCCCTCACACTCCGATGGAAGTGGCCAGCCATCTTCCGACAAGAGTCCACCACTTTTGACAGCCTTCCATCGCCGCCAGAATTAGCCTCCACCAACCGAAAACTGTCAGTTACCACCTGGTGGAGAAGGTGGGCTGAGCAGCGCACACCCACAAAACTGCCATCCCTTACAGCCTTGACCATGTTGCTGCCTCCATCAGTGACAACATAGCCAATCCGGTAGTTGCTGTCTGCCTGTCCAAACCACTGCAACAACATTTTCTGCAGGGCTTGCAGGATGTTTTGCGCTGTGTGCTTTTCATCAAGCACCTCAGCGTGCAGGAGGAAGGAACGGTGCCCCTGTTTGTCAACTGCTGATGAGGATCCAGATTTTGAAGTACATCATGGGACACCTTGCACTGCCACCAATGTGCCGTCAGGGACAGGAAGGCGTGCTGGGCACTACACGCACTCCACAGGTCAGTGGTCAGGTGCACTGCCTGTCCACCTGCCCTTCCAATCTCCTCCTTGAGCACCCCAACACAAGACCTGTATAAGGCTGGCACCACAGTTTGGCTGAAGGTCTTACGCGATGGCACACAGTACTGTGGTGCAACAGCCTGCATCAATTGCTTGAAGGGCTCACCTTCTACCATGTTGAAAGGTGCTCCTCCAACTGCAATGAGCTGGCCGATCAGGCGTGTTATTTTTCGTACCTGTGCCCGAGACATACCCTTACTCTGAAAGCCACCAAAATCTTCCAGGGTGGCCTGGCTGGTATGGATTGGATGTGGGATGGTAACAGCATTCTTTTCTGCCTTATACTGGCTGGTGGTGCTGGCACTTATGGTGGCTGTGACGGTGCCACTATTGGTTCCCCTTTTGGTGTTTGGAGGATGGGCCATAATACTTTTCTCCCCTAACAGCACTGCGTGGTGGTGCACACGCATGTGCTGGTTCATGCCACTGTTACTGAGATGCCCTATGTCTCGGCCCCGGCTGACCTCCCTGCCACAGTGATTGCATTTGGCCTTCTGAAGAACACCAATTCTTTTAAAATGCTGCCAAATGCTGGAACGGCAGCCACCACCAATGACACTGCCTGATGGAATCCCATCCACTGCAGTGGTCACACTCTCTTCCTGAGGTTCGGCAGGAGCAGGAGGAAGAGACCTGAACATCCCAGGTATTTTGGGTGCTGTGATGGTCCTGGATTGAGGCCTAATAGTTGCATTGGCCCATTCTGATGCTGGAGGCTTAGAAAGCACTTGGACAGGGGACTTTTCAGGAGAGAAAAGTAGTGGGGACTGAGGGGAGATACATTCTGGGCTGTCGGTGGGTCCAACATGGGTATTGGGTTGGAAATCAAATTTGTCTAGAACAATGTCAGGAAAGCCTTTTTCCACCTCTTCCACGTTGCCAGGGGAAGAGTGATCATTAGAAGCAGTAAACTCTGTCTCCTTGCTGATCACTGCCAAGCTCCCTGTAGTGCTGATGGTGTTGGCACTGGCAGCAATGGTGGTGGTGGTGAAATCATCATGAGCTTCGGCCTCCTGACATGTTTCCTGCTGCATGGCCAGGATCTCCAGCTTTGGCTGCACAAATGTATGTGCACTGGGAACCCCTTTGGCCTGCCCTCTTCCATAAAAGGTACCAATGGGCACCATGCTACCAGCAGCAGTGGCAGAGGTGGTAGCGCCACTTTTGCTATGAACTTGAACTGTGCTGCTGGTTCTAGGAGGTAAATCCTGGAACAGCTGGCGACGTGCAAATGTCTGCTGTTTGCCAGGCTCTTTACCACCAGCAGTCTTCACTCCCGTTCGCCTCAGCTTTATGGGAGGTGAGCTGAGCTCAGAGGGCACAGAGACAGAACGTCCCACCTGCTGCTCATGTACAGCTCTCCCTCTCCCAGCAGCACTCTTACTGCTTTTTTGGCCTTGTTTGCTGCTCATTTTTCCTTTAAAAGTTAGAAAAATATAGACAAAAAAAAAATATGATTTTGATCGCAGCAAACTAACACCAAAATCACCAAATGTACAAAAAAAAATTATACCAACAGAAAATAGCAAAATATTAACTAAATGAAACAAGAAATAAAAAAAGAAAATTATCTCTCAAAACCAACCAAAAAACAAATAAAACCAGAAACTAAACACTAACAGATGATACACTTGCACACTACAAGAGATATAAACTAAAATGAACAACGAAAATCAAAGGATTGCAAAGATATTCGCTCAGATGCACAGACAAATAATTGTGTGATCTGCTCCACTACACTAACTAACCCACAAAGGGAAGTCACATGATCGGGCCTGCCCTGTAGGCCTCAGCATCAGAAGAAAACCTCTGATTGGTCAACCAACAGTCACATGTTTCTGTAGTAAAGAAATTTGGACCGAAAACGAATTCGTTATTATTCTTAGAGTGTCGATATTCGTTATACTGAATCTCGAATTCATTCGAATCATTCGTTATATCCGCTATAATTTCTTTCGTATTAGTTGAAATTCGTTATTTGGTAGTTTGGATTCGGATCATTTGGAGCCGAAATTCGTAAACGAAATTTCGTATTTCGTACAGAATACGTATTCGTAAAAATTCGTAATTCGGATTCGTACAAATGTACGAATTTCGAAAAATTTGTACGAATTTCCAATTCGTACGAAACTAATCGCACATGTCTAGTACAAACAGAAAGACTGTTAGGGGTTGATATACTAAAGGAAAATAGAAACATTTCTACAAACATTTTGCAAGTGCAGTTGTACTCTGCAAGGGCTTTAGCTCCAGAGCTTAGTAAACAAGGTAAAGCTTCACTTTGAAAGAGTACCCAATCACATGCAAGGGAAATTAAAAAAACAGCATTTTTCTTTGCACATGATTTGATGATGGATGTCAGCAGAGCTTCCCCTCATTTACTAAGTTCCGGAGCAAATGCCCTTGCAGAGTGCAATCGCACTTGCAAAGTTCACAGTCTATTTGCCTTAAAGTGGTTGTAAAGGCACAAGATTTTTTCCCTTCATGCATTCTATGCATGAAGGGGAAAAAGCCTTCTGTGTGCGGCAGCCCCCCCCCCCCCCCCAGACCCCTCCCAATGCTTACCTGAGCCCCCTCTCGATCCAGCGATGTCTACGAGAGCCTTGTCTCTCCGGGGACTCGCACTCCTGATTGGCTTCTGGAGGGGGCGGGGCCGAGCTGTGGCTCCATGTGTGAATGGAACACACAGAGCCGCTGGTCGGGAGTGCGTCTGCTTGGCTGCCCCCGCTGCAAGCTGCTTGCACACGCCGCTTTTTCTTGTAAATTTGTAACAGCAGAAGCGGATCAGCAGGTGCCAGCCAATGAATGTCCGCCGCTGTCCTGGTTTATGCTGGTTTTTGTAGTGCCTGTCTTTTCAATAAACATACGTTGGATTGGAGTGCGGCTGTCCTCACCATTTTTGTTTTCATTGCCACCCACCGATAGTTGGAAAAACACACAGGATGGAGCTCTGCCTATGTAAACAGGGCAGATCTCCGTTCTGACAGGGGGCGAAGTGATGCAAAGCAGGGAAAGAAAATTCATCACTTCCCTTAGTAAAAGCACAGGCTAGGCACACATTTAACCCTTTGATCACCCTAGATGTTTAACCCCTTCCCAGACAGTGTCATTAGTTCAGTGACAGTGCATATTTTTAGCACTGATCACTGTATTAGTGTCACTGGTCCCCAAAAAGTGTCAAAACTGTACATATTACAAAGAGCAGTTACACTCTGCAAGTGCAGTTGCTCCAGAGCTCAGTAAATGAGGTAAAGCTTCACTTTGCAAATTATACCAAATCACATTCGAGGAAAATTTAAAAAAAACGTAATTTTTGCTTGCACATGATTGGATGATGGAAGTCAGCAGAGCTTCTGCTCATTTACTAAGCTCTGGAGCAACTGCTTTTTACAAATTGCACAGTCTATTTGTCCATATAAACCAACCCCCGTGTCCACGGCAATGTCGCAGTCCCGCTATAAGTCGCTGATTGTCGCCATTACTAGTATAAAAAAAATAAAAATAATAATCCAGTATACTGTATATCCCATAGCTTGTAGACGATATAACTTTTGTGCAAACCAATCAATATACCAAAAATATGTAGCAGAATACATATTGGCCTAAATTTATAAAGACATTTTTTTTGGGATATGTTTTATAGCAGAAAGTAAAAAAAAAAAAAAAATTATATATATATATATATATATATATATATATATGTATATTTTTATTTTTTTTCAAAATTGTCAGTCTTTTTTTGTTTATAGCACAAAAAATACAAACACAGTGGTGATCAAATACCACCAAAAGAAGGCTCTATCTGTGGGGGAAAAAAATGACATACATTTTATTTGTGTACAGCTTTGCATGACCGCGCAATTGTCAGTTAAAGTAGCGCAGTGCTATATCGCAAAAAATGGCCTGGTCTTAAAGGGGGGGGTAAATCTTCCAAAGTTCAAGTGGTTAAAGCGGAGGTGCAGCCAAAAAAAAAAAAATAGTCAGCAGCTACTAACAGTGTAGCTGCTGACTTTTAATAAGGACACTTGCCTGTCCTACTCTCCCGCGATGTCGGTCCCGCCACGGCGATCGATCGCTGCTGGCAGGTCCCGGCTCCTCCATCCTGAGTAAGGGAAAAAGGCAGTGAAGCCGTAAGGCTTCACTGCCCGTTTCCTACTGCGCATGCGCCACTCGCACGGCGCTTTGTGAATGGGCGGCTTGCCTCCTGGGATACACACAGTTCCCAGATGGCAGCGCGCCCCATTCAAAAGAAGAAGAAGAGGAAGCAGAAGGAGACCCACCGCGGACGAGAAGAGGAACATTAGAGGCAGATTAGGGGACTTCCGCATAGCAACAGGCATTTAGGGTGAGTATAAAAAAAAAATTGGGGGGATTTTTAATGTTAACATTTTTTCAGGGTGGACCTCCGCTTTAAAGTTCTACTACAAGAAGTTTCAGATTTGTCCATTGGGTGGCAGCAGAGCACATAGCAGAACGGATGAATCATTCCCTTCTATTACTCCAACACTCAAACAGCACAATCCCCCCAAAAAATCCTTATGTGCAAAAAATATATAAAACTATAGCAAATAATAACCCAGTCCCTGCTAGCACTAAACAAGCGTGTTCACTCCACTTAGAATATCGGTCACTCTATACAATTATACCTTTTTTGTTCTGTTATATGATTATTATATCACTGTAATATTAGGATGATTTAGATATTCACTAGTAGTGCAGCGCTGGTTTTTGGTTTACATTCCCTACTATTGGCTACAGGAATAGATGCAAAGAATATTCCCATTAGTCCCTGTCTCAGGAACTGTGCCATACCTAAATAGGTGATTCCTCCATGGGGGGTCCTGGATGGGCAGTGCAGATATCAGCGAGGGACCTAACCCTCTCCAGCCAACAGATTACTCCTATATTTAATAGTCTCTCTTTTATTGCTAGATTTTGCAGATTGATGATCTGTGTTGTTGATATAAAACAGACAATGGTGTAGAAACAGAGATCACAGTGGTTGCAGCTGTCACTGGGCCCTTGTAACATGTTTCTGCCATAAGTGTTGGACTGGTCGATTATTCTTTCTTAGAAGGTCACAGAACAGTCAATACCTGGAGAGTGTGGACATCACACCAAGTTCTGGTCAAGAATGATTGGGGGGCTTAGTGAAGGATGGTCCGTTGGTGTGGTGGCAGGGCGGTGGATAAGGGGGTACCATCGGTCCTCCTGTATGGGGCCCGGGCCAGCAGGGGGGCCAAGGCAGATGGGTGAATCAGATGTAAGGCAGGGAGGGTGTTCAGCCTAGCTGTAACAGATCCCTTGTATGGCTCTCTTAGCAGCAGCTGAAAGCTGTCTTTTTCCCCCTCTCCCTCCCGCTGGCTTTCAGCTGCTGCAGAGATAACCATACAGGGGATCAGTTCCAGTAATTGCCCCCCCACTACACCAATCACTCTCCCTATGCACCATACATTTCCCCCTGCTGCCCAGGCCCCCCTGTGTTTTCCCTCTATCCCTCTACCCCCCCCCAGGATGGAGTGTGGGGGAAGGGTCCGGTAAATATGTCATGTTTACAAGCCCCTTCCTTTCCTGAATGAACATGTATATTTGGTGGGGGGGACCCCTGTCAGGTTGGTCGTATTGGCACTGTGGCATATAAGAGCAGCCCTGGGTGGTGATAGAAAAGGTTGCCATGGGTGCACATGCCTGGCAACCTGGGCCCCCACACCTCATGAGTCTCTGGAGTTCTGTAGGCTAGACCACTGGGAAGGAAGAGGCCACAGTGCCGTGTGGGCTAGACGCAGTGTCGTGTGATAGGGGGATAATTTATGACGCCAGCCCCAGTTTGGTGTATTTAATTAGATGCTGCAAAGTGCAACACCAATATGTAAAGTGCTGTAATCCATAGAAAACTATTAGATGATGTCTTTCACCAAGTTGGATCAGTCAGAATATTGAAAGAAGATTGCTACCAGTTAATGCACTTCTTCACATGATGTTCTTTGTTATTAAGTGATGCTGTCAACAACTTTAAACGTATAGGGTTGTGCGCTCTGCACGCGGTACTACAACGCATGTTACTGCACATTACATGTTTGTATGACACCCCATCCAATGGTTACATAGTTGGTAAGGTTGAATAAATATACTAGTCCATCCACTTCTACCCGTTCATTTTCCATATCCTTGTATACTGTGTTCGCCAAGATGCCCATCCAAAAGTCAATTTCTTTGGACTTTTGTACCTCACCAACCTATTAATTTGAACGAACTAGCCTAAATCAATGAATGTTAATGCAGTATTAATGCAGGTGCATAAACATAACACACCAGGATGCCATTGACTGAATGAACCAGAAAATGCTGCTCTGTCTAACAGCAGACTCTTAGGCTGGGTTTACATCTTTCCACTTCCGCTATCATATATTTTTTCCTTGTGTTTTGTTCATGCTCTTGAACGCGTGTTGTTAGTGTGTTTAACATGTGTAGCACCTTCCTAGTGTAGTGTAGGCTGGTGGGTAAATTTACAGTAGTTGGCTCCTCTGTAGTTAGTGGAGCGGGGTTGATTATTTAGGTCTGCTCAGTTTCTCACAGGCTGCTGCTCTGATTGCTCCCCCCTGCCTTCTAGGAGGATTCTTGAACAACAGTGGGAGGAAGAACAGAGCCTGAATATTTATGAAATATTTCTAAATATATATATATTTATGAAATTTCAACCAATCCCTGGGGAGGTGTGCCCATTAGGTGGTTGGAGAGCCCTTATATAGTCTGAGGACTATAGAGTTCCTAGGTCCAGTCCTGCTGGAGGAGACCCTTGTGCTGGGGCTCTGCCCCCCCCCGGGGCAGAAGTTTAGAAGGAGCTATAAGGAAGACACAGAGGTCCCAGCTAGGCTTAGCTGGGGGGCCTATTTGTAAGCTTAAAAAGAAGCTCCAGTCGTTTTTGCATTTATTGAAAGTCAGCGGCTACAAAAACTGCTGACTTTTAAATGAACACGCACTCACCTGTCCCAGGATCCAGCGATGTGCTCACTCGAGCCGTCCCTTCCCACGGGCTTCTCTCCCCGACACTGATATTTTAACTGTGGGCACCTGACTGCAGTGGCGGCTGGTGTTTTTTTTATTTTGGGGGGGTAGCAAACAACCACCACCCCCCGGTCAGTCGGCCCCCCGGAGGACGTTTGGGACATCAAAGCCCCACACTTACCCCATCTAGTGTCCAGCGGGCGGCAGATTTCTTCCTTCCTCCTCCTAGGCGTCCAATAGGATCGCCTGTCCTTTCAGCGAATCGGGAAACAGGTATCAGACCCACGCTTCCTGATTGGCGAAGAGGCGATTCAGTATTAGAATATTCATTCGCTATTCTAACACACCTGGGTGGGCTCCGAGCACAATGCTCTACGCCGTGAGCCCACCCTATTTTGAAGCCTATTAGAGCCTCTGGCTTTAATCAGGTGCTTAAAAAAAAAAACTGCCGCTGTAATTCATGCGTCCGGCGTCCTGAAAGGGGCCGGGCACATGGATAAGGGGTGGCGGCAGGGATGCAAAGAGGAGGTGGCACCCGTGCGCCCTTAATGGACGGGCCGCCCTCTGACTGACTGTGACAGCTTGCGACACGCTGCGCCTCCTGAATGGTCCAGAAGTCTTCAGGGACCTGTGATGTGTACCAGAAGACTGCAGCGCCTAGGCCGTTTGATTGGGTACCTGTCAAAACTAGGTGTGCACAGAGGAATGCACCTTATCTTGTTCTCCATTAAGCGTAGAAATCAAACTGCTTTGCAGACAGTTTTCTGCAGACAGAGATGATGAAACTCAATGAAAATGTGAAAGTCTGCAAGAAGCTTCTTTTGCAACATAGGAAGAGGAGAGAAGAGACAAGGAAACATCTGTCCCTCCTTCCCCAATGACCGCTCCAGGTAGTCGTAGATAAGTCACTGATTCATTTATTGAAATCTATTACTTCCCCTGAACACCATTGACACATACAAGTCAGCATCTCCACTCCAGCCTGGGATGCAGAAGGGAAGAAAACACTAGACATGTGCATTCGTTTTCGTCCGAATGCATTTTCGTCCGAATTTCAGCTATTTTCGTTATCGTTTTAACAAACGAAAACGAAAGCACAGAATCCGAAAACCGAAAGATCCGACATAAACAAATGCTTTATTTTCGTTTTCGTTGCTACAACAGTTCGATATAGATAGGAGATTCGACGTGACGCTGACAATAACAATCTGTGTCTATCGAACCTGTGGTCGAATGTGCCTAACCTTAAAGGAGTAGTAAAGTTACATGTTTTTTCACCTTAATGCATCCTATGCATTAAGGTGAAAAAACATTCGACAATACCGCCCCCCCCCGAGCCCCCGTTTTTCTTACCTGGCCCCTCGAAAGTCCCATGCTCGTCCCCGTCATCCTCTTCGTTTTTCTGCCTGGCCGCCGATTGGCTACACTGGATAGATTGAAAGCAGCGCAGCCATTGGCTGGCGCTGCTGTCAATCACATCCAATGACGCGGCACGCCGGGGGGCGGGGCCGAGTGATACAGTCGGCGGCTATGGCCGCCGCTGTATCACGGGAGCGCGCCCGCAATCACTCCACACCATGCGAGCTCACTCGCATTAAGGTGTGGAGTCCTTGCGGGGAGGAGCCAAGACAGCCGCCGAGGGACCCCAGAAGACCAGGATCGGGGCCACTGTGTGCAAAACGAGCTGCACAGTGGAGGTAAGTATAACATGTTTGTTATTTTTAAGCAAAAAAAAAAAAAGGTATAGTGCTCCTTTAACTCTATTAGTCCAAGATTATTCTACATAGAGAGAAAAGATTCGACATAGGAGAGAAAAGATTCGACATAGGAGAGAAAAGATTCGACATAGGAGAGAAAAGATTTGACATTATAGAGAGAAAAGATTCGACATAGGAGAGAAAAGATTTGACATTATAGAGAGAAAAGATTCGACATAGGAGAGAAAAGATTTGACATAGGAGAGAAAAGATTTGACATTATAGAGAGAAAAGATTTGACATTATAGAGAGAAAAGATTCGACATAGGAGAGAAAAGATTCAACATTATAGAGAGAAAAGATTCGACATAGGAGAGAAAAGATTCGACATTATAGAGAGAAAAGATTTGACATTATAGAGAGAAAAGATTCGTTATTATAGAGAGAAAAGATTCGACATAGAGAGAAAAGATCACTGCTTGTGGGCGGAACATTCGACCGGAAATATATGATTGCAGAGTCGTACAGTTTCGCTGCTCCGTCGAATCTTCTTTGAACATTCGACAGACACCATAAGCCTTCAATGACAGATTCGACCTTAATTAATACAGATTTTCGGACGAATGCAATTTTTAACGAAAAACGACATAAATAAAAACGAATTTCGGGAGTAACTTAATAAATTTATTTTTCGGACGAAAACGAAATTCCGAAACGAAATATTTCAGTGTGCACATGTCTAGAAAACACTTCCTTCCTGGTGAGGAAATGAATGGGGAGACAGATAGGAACACACAAATCCCCAATACCTTCAGCTGGGTTAACCCTTACTGTCCTGAAGGAGTTATACACCCCCACTACTGGCTGAACCATTTCAAGATTTTTGTCTAATTAGGTTAAAAAAAAAAAAACGCTAGTCTAATAGACTTAGCACAGCATTCGCTCAGCCATTGCAAATAATATCCCTAGTGTGTCTAATATGTATATTTATGATTGTCAGCTCCATCTAGTGGCCATAATACGGTATTTTTCTAATTTAAGTATTTAAGGAACATGCTGCATTATGGCCACTAGATGGATGGAGCTGACGATCATAGGAAATGAACATATTAGGCAAATTGCAGGGATTATTCATGATGGCTGTGACCCATTCACACTGTGATTTTTTTTTTTTTTTAAATAGAACCCTATCCATCAGGATAGGAGATGATGGAAAATCTCTTCAATTGAATATATTTTTAGTTGAGTGGGGAAGGGTCAGAACTTCTTTGTTTTTATTCTTGTCAATGGGGTTGAGTTACTAAAACCAGAGAGTGAAAAATCTGGTGCAACTCTGCATGGGAGCCAGTACGCTTCTAACTTCAGCTTGTTCAATTAAAGAGGAACTGCAGTCTGCTCACATAATTTGTAATAAAAACATATTTGCCATTCTGAAGCTTCCCTACAACCACTTTGCATATTATTTTATATACAGTGGGTACGGAAAGTATTCAGACCCCCTTAAATTTTCCACTCTTTGTTATATTGCAGCCATTTGCTAAAATCATTTAAGTTCATTTTTTCCTCATTAATGTACACACAGCACCCCATATTGACAGAAAAACACAGAATTGATGACATTTTTGAAGATTTATTAAAAAAGAAAAACTGAAATATCACATGGTCCTAAGTATTCAGACCCTTTGCTGTGACACTCATATATTTAACTCAGGTGCTGTCCATTTCTTCTGATCATCCTTGAGATGGTACTACACCTTCATTTGAGTCCAGCTGTGTTTGATTATACTGATTGGACTTGATTAGGAAAGCCACACACCTGTCTATATAAGACCTTACAGCTCACAGTGCATGTCAGAGCAAATAAGAATCATGAGGTCAAAGGAACTGCCTGAAGAGCTCAGAGACAGAATTGTGGCAAGGCACAGATCTGGCCAAAGTTACAAAAAAATTCTGCTGCACTTAAGGTTCCTAAGAGCACAGTGGCCTCCATAATCCTTAAATGGAAGACATTTGGGACGACCAGAACCCTTCCTAGAGCTGGCCGTCTGGCCAAACTGAGCTATCGGGGGAGAAGAGCCTTGGTGAGAGAGGTAAAGAAGAACCCAAAGATCACTGTGGCTGAGCTCCAGAGATGCAGTCGGGAGATGGGAGAAAGTTGTAGAAACTCAACCATCACTGCAGCCCTCCACCAGTCGGGGCTTTATGGCAGAGTGGCCCGACGGAAGCCTCTCCTCAGTGCAAGACACATGAAAGCCTGCATGGAGTTTGCTAAAAAAAACACCTGAAGGACTCCAAGATGGTGAGAAATAAGATTCTCTGGTCTGATGAGACCAAGATAGAACTTTTTGGCCTTAATTCTAAGCGGTATGTGTGGAGAAAACCAGGCACTGCTCATCACCTGTCCAATACAGTCACAACAGTGAAGCATGGTGGTTGCAGCATCGTGCTGTGGGGTTGTTTTTCAGCTGCAGGGACAGGACGACTGGTTGCAATTGAGGGAAAGATGAATGCGGCCAAGTACAGGGATATCCTGGACGAAAACCTTCTCCAGAGTGCTCAGGACCTCAAACTGGGCCGAAGGTTTACCTTCCAACAAGACAATGACCCTAAGCACACAGCTAAAATAACGAAGGAGTGGCTTCACAACAACTCCGTGACTGTTCTTGAATGGCCCAGCCAGAGCCCTGACTTAAACCCAATTGAGAATCTCTGGAGAGACCTAAAAATGGCCGTCCACCAACGCTTACCATAGGGTTACCACCTGTCTGGGATTCACCCGGACAGTTCGGGTTTTGAATCAAGTGTCCGGGTTTCAGTCTGCCTGAAACCCAGACACAATATTCAGACAGGAATGTGGCTCATAACAGGGCCTGATAGGAGGGTGAAGGAGCACTACTCACACCACATTATTATTCTCTTTGGAGCACCCAAAGGTGTCCCAAGTCTGTTACAATCCTATAGTGTTTGCTAAAAAAAAAATGTTTTGCTGTGCGCCACTGAAGTGTTCGGGTTTTGCTTGAGGAAAAAGTGGCAACCCTAGTTTACCATCCAACCTGACAGAACTGGAGAGGATCCCCAAATCCAGGTGTGAAAAACTTGTTGCATCTTTCCCAAAAAGACTCATGGCTGTATTAGATCAAAAGGGTGCAAATACTAAATACTGAGCAAAGGGTCTGAATACTTAGGACCATGTGATATTTCACTTTTTATTTTTTAATAAATCTGCAAAAATGTCAACAATTCTGTGTTTTTCTGTCAATATGGGGTGCTGTGTGTACATTAATAAGGAGAAAGATGAACTTAAATGATTTTAGCAAATGGCTGCAATATAACAAAGAGTGAAAAATTTAAGGGGGTCTGAATACTTTCCGTACCCACTGTATGTACTGTGATTCTGTACTTGCCAAATATGCTGCAGAAATCTCCCTCCACAAAGTCTGGCTGCAGCCATTTTAACTGTGGGCAACTGAAGCTGCTGCCTGTTCACTTCCTGGATTTACGCAGACACACCTCCAGCTTTGCAGCTCTCATTGGCCCTCTTATGACTCACCCCCCCTCCCTTCCTGGCAGTCTCTCACAAGAGTGAGAGAGAGAGATGTGCATTATGTCATACGCCTAGGCTTTTTACCAGACAAGAAGCATGAAGTGGGCTGTATAAGGTATTTACTGGCAAAATTGAAAACAACAACAAGGGCAGAAGATTTAATAGATGGAAAGATGAAAAAATTACTAAAGTTCCACTTTAAGCCTTGACAATAACACCAAGAATCTGATTGGTTCCCCCTGCACAGCTGCACCAGATTTTACACTCTCCAGTTTTAGTAAATCAGCCCCATTATTATTTGTGTGACATTCGTACAGAAAATTGTTTTTATATAGACCCCTTAAAACCTTTATAATATCAGTTAATGCGGATATATCCTTTAGACAGTAAGTTGCAGCAGCACATATACCAATAGTCAGTAGTGTATTTAGGTTTTGTGCTGCCCTAGGCCTGACTAAACTCGTGCACCCCCTAATTTAAATATGACCCACCCCTTCCTGTCAAGGCCACACCCCTTTCTGTTTACCCGCCCTTTCTGTGGGGACAGTATTTCTGAGCGCCTGCAGGGGGGGGGGGGGGGGGGCAATGGATTTCTTTAATTTGCATAGATTCCTCTCACTTCCTGTTTGGCTATGGGGCAGGAAGTGAAGGGAAATCTCTGCAATGGGACAGGGATGGTAAAAAATAAACTGACAGGGGCTATAACCCTCCCTTACTCTATCCAAAATGGAAAAAAAGTGTTGCCTATAGTTCTACTTTAAGCACAAATTTCTGATAATTTTATGGAGAGGACTAAGAAGATATAACCATGCCAATGGTGCAGCCGAAAACATTAAGCACAGTGAGGAAGGTTTGTGGTCCAGGATGATAGGACAGTCAAAATTTAGAACCAGCGCCCCCCCCCCCCCCACATTTGCGGAATGCCGGCCGCCCGCATACTAGAAGCAGTGCGACCGCTTTATGGGGGCACTAAACTAATTTGCCTCTTAGCCCAGTCCGCCCTATAAGACTGGCGTTACACTAACAGTGTAGTGCAAGCCGGTGGGGACTCTTTCCGTGCTGCTCCCCTTCAAAGTGCTGCCCTAGGCCTGGGCCTTGTTGGCCTATGCCAGGATACAGCGCTGCCAATAGTTGCAAATCATTTCCTAGCAGCTAAAGTGCAGGATTCTACGTTTTTTTTTCCAGGAGGGAGAGTTCAGTTTATAATAAAGACTACTGCATTTATTAAACTCAGAATTCTGACTTTGAAACTCAGAATTCTGACTTTTAATCTAAGAGTTTTGACTATGAGCCTAGGTTCACATTGCAGCGTTTTGGCATGCGATTTGACACGTCACATCGCATGCCAAATCGGCGGCTATTGCCGGAAATGGCCCCGTTCGAATCGGTGCGACGCTGACTTTGCGGCGCCGCACCGATTCCCAAAAGTAGTTTCTGTACTACTTTTGACAACTTCGGGGTGTGATTTGTATTGACATCTTTGTATTGACATGCAGCAACCCGCACAGATGTCTCAGAAATCCCCGCCCCCCCCCGAAGTCGGACTGACAATGCGGGTATGAAATCATGCAAGTTCAGCTGAACTCTCACGATTTCATTCCCGCCGTCAGTGTGAACCTGGGCTTAAACTCAGAATTCAGATTTTTAATCTCAGGATTCTGACTTTCAAACAGAGTTCTGACTTTTAATCTCAGATTTTTGAGTTTGAAACTCAGAATTCTGACTTTTAGGCTGGGATCACACTGCGTTGCGGCTCGCAGCAGGGGGGTCCGATGCATTCCCGTTCACCATTTCAGGTCTGAATTACTGTAGGTCCAAATTTTTTGCCTGAATTCGCACCTGAAACCGAGCCAAAGACGCACTGGACCCTTCTGCAGTGCGCTCCGCGGCCGCCCCAGAGATGTGTGAACTGACTCTATTGAGAGCCGGTCACAGTCTCCTGTCATGGGAATTGGATGTGGCGAAATCCGCATCCAATTCGCATTAGTGTGAACCCAGCCTAAATCTCAGAATTTTGACTTTCAAACACAGAGTTCTGACTTTTAATCTCAGAATTCTGTCTTTCAAAATTCTGTGTTTTCCACTTTTCCATCTTATCCCAGAATTTGCATCAGTTCTACTTTCTCCTGGTTAGGTGATTAGTTCTTGAAGCTTAAATATTAAAATAAAAAAGTATTTTTAAAATGTACATTCAATGAAAAAAAACTTTTTGGTCTTTGCAGGCATGCAGATGTGTATACTGTACATACAAAATGGCATTGCAGTTCTCAGCTTCCCCTCTAAGGGGCACTGCTGTTTATGAAGACAGACAATGCTTTCAGAAAGAGCTCAATTGGCCTGACCACTTCTTGAACTTACAAAGATTTATGAGTTCAACCAATTTTCTTCTGGATACACAGTAATATGAAACTTGCAGATAGCGGGAAAAGACTTAATTTACTAAACACAGGCGGCAGTTAGGGTTGCCACCTTTTCTTTAAGTCAAACCCGAACACTTTAGCTGCGCATGGCAATTTTTTTTTATAGTATAAACTATTCATATATTTTGCTATTAAATAACATTTCTTATCATATGAAGTTAATAACAAGAGTTCCCCTTTACATCGGAGTCCACAGAGTTCCCCTTTTACATCTGAACTTGCAGAGTTCTCTTACACTGTAAGGTGGGACTCTACAGACTCTGATGTAGGGGAGAACTCTGTGGCCTCTAACATAAGGGATGCTCTGGGAACCTTGAATTAAGGAGGAACACTGAGAACTCTGATGTATGGAGAAGATTCTGATGTAAGGGAGAACACTTTGGCCTCTGGTGTAAAGGGGAACTCTGATGTAAGGAGTGTTTTGAGAACCCTGTTTTGCCTTAGTGTACTCACTCAGAGGCAGGAGAGAGAAGGGGGAGACTTCAGTCACAGACAGGGGTGGATGGTGAGCTCACTCACCCCTTGGCAGTCAGCTCCTCTTATCCAGATATATCTGAGGCTGCTGGACTTTAAATTTCCGGCCCCAACTTTCCTTTTCTGAAGCACAGCGCCAGGGATTGGAGTGTGGGCAAACACAGAGGGGTAGGGGTGTTTTGGGAGGGGGGGGGTTTAGTGCTGGCTTTGGGCAGTGGGAAAGAGTGTAACACACTCTCAGCTTAGACAACTGCAGCCAGCAACCTGCTAGGAAGCCATAGTTCAGTCGAAGTAATGTGTCCGGGTTTCAGGCAGTCTGAAACCCGGACGCCTGATTCCAAACCCGAACTGTCCGGGTGAATCCTGGACAGGTGGCAACCCTAGCGGTAGTGTCTTGGAAATGATTTCTTATTTTAAAGGTGAGGATCCATTGAATATCTTCAGGTCTCGGTTCCTCAGTTTCTCCTCCCTCCTGATTGGCTGGGAGGAGGATCAGTGTGACAAAAGCAAATATTCGTCCACTCTATCCAAAACTAAAAAAAAAAGTTTTGCCTTTAGTTTTAATTTAACCACTTCCCACCCGGCCACTGCACACTGGGCATTTCCTCCTTCTGAGTGGACCCTCAGGAACGTCCCTCAGAAGAAGGGGGATCGCGCTTACCCGCGTAGTGGCGCAATCCCGATGTGCTCGTGTCACACAAACCAATTATTATACACTTAACAGGATTTTTGTTACCAAAGACATGTAGCAGAATACATTTTGGCTTAACCGCTTAAGGACCGCCGCCTGTACATATACGTCGGCAGAGCGGCACGGACAGGCATAACCACGTATCTGTACGTCCCCTTAAAAATGCTGCTGTGTGGTCGCGCGCGCGCCACCGGCGGCACGCTCATGACCCTGCCGCCTTCTCCGTGAGCCCGAACGTGGGTCCCGCGGACTCGATCGCCGCGGGGACACCCGCGATCGTCTCACGGAGAGATAGAGCGGGGAGATGCTTATGTAAACAAGTATCCCCTCGCTCTGCCTAGTGACAATGACACTGATCTCCGCTCCGTGTAGTCGGAGCGGAGATCAGTGTCGTATTACACACAGCCCATCCCCCTACAGTAAGAAGCTTTCCCTAGGAAACGCTTAACCCCTACAGCGCCACCTACTGGTTAACCCCTTCACTGCTAGTGTCATTTTCACAGTAATCAGTGCATTTTTATAGCACTGATCGCTGTAAAAATGACAATGGTCCCAAAAAGTGTCCGATGTGTCTGCCATAATGTCGCAGTCATGATAAAAAATCACTGATCACGCCATAACTAGTAAAAAAAAAAAAAATTATAAAAATGCCATAAAACAGTCCCCTATTTTGGTAGAAGCTATAACGTTTGCTCAAACCAATCAATAAACGCTTATTGCAATTTTTTTTACCAAAAATATGTAGAAGAATACGTATCGGCCTAAACTGTGGAAAAAAAAAAAAAAATTATATATTTTTTTGGGTTATTTATTATAGCAAAAAGTAAAAAATATTGCATTTTTTTCAAAATTGTCGCACTATTTTTGTTTATAGCGCAAAAAATAAAAACCGCAGACGTGATCAAATACCACCAAAAGAAAGCTCTATTTGTGGGAAAAAAAGGACGCAAATTTCGTTTGGATACAATATTGCATTACCAGCTGGTCCTTAGGCTGACAAATGGTCCGGGGTTAAAGTGGTTAAACAAAAATTGACAAAATTAAACTTTATTGGATTTCTTTTTAAATAGAAAGAAGAAAATATAGTTTTTTTTCCAAATTTCCGCTCTTTTTTCGCTTATATTGCAAAAAACTAAAAAACTAAGTCGTGAATAAATACCACCAAAAGAAAGCTCTATTTGTGTGAACAAAATAATAAAAATTTCATTTGGGTACAGTGTAGCATGACCGCGCAATTGTCATTGAAAATGCGAGAGCGCTGAAAGCTGAAAATTGGTCTGGGAAGGAAGGGGGTGAAAGTGCCCAGTATTGAAGTGGTTAACTATAACACTATGCAAAACTAACAAAAAAAAAATGGCTAGAGATAGGCTATACAGGCAATAAAACAGTAAAACTTTGATCATGGCCTTACTTAGAACTGTCAACACAAAAAAACTGCAGGGATGGCCCATAATAGAAGTCTCTGATATAACAAGTCATCATTTATTGGGGAAAAAAAACACTGTGCAAATGTCTCAAACTTCTAATGTTTATTTTTTTTATGATCAGGAGCTCCATCTAGTGGCCATAATGCAGTATTTTGCTAATTGAGTTTTTTAGGAAAATACCACATTATGAGCACTAGATGGAGCTGACAATTATAGGAATTAAGCATGTTAGACACATTAAAGGGATTATGCGCATCAGCTGTGTTATGCTGAGACTTTTGCACGGTATATATATATATATATATATATATATTGTGACAGCAGGAAGGTAAAGTCACCTGGTTGCATCCAGGGGGGTAGATATATTTCTCCCAGATTCAGGCTTTATGCCGACTTATACAACTAGGGAGTTGATGAAGCCCAGCTGAGGCTAGTGGGCTCATGGATGACTCATACCTCTAGGGAGAGGGCTGGGCGTCGTGCAGGCAGGGAGTTGATGAGACCAGCTGAAGCTTGTCAGCTCATTTAGGCCTCTATAAGAACTCCCAGCTTCATTAGATGTTAGCTCATGCCTGGAACCAGACCTGTGTGGACTGTCTAGGGAGAGTGAACCCCTGTGCGGTGAGACAAAGCCTGTGTGGCTATTTGTTTGGACTTTTACTAAACCAGGGACTTAGGGACTAGGACAGCACCAGGCTGATCCCAGTTGTTAGTTTAGGAAACCTGCATGTTTAGTCAGAGGTCAAACTGACCAGGATTTATTTTGTTTATGTTTCTTTTTGGCTTTGCTGTGTTTTTGTCACTGTACATAGAGAAATAAACCGCACCTTTTGATTTTGAAAACCACAACCTCCGTCTGCTGGCCCTGTTTTTGTGTGGGGAGCCCAACCAGGGGGTCACACACACCCGCTACCGAGTTAACCCCCTCACAGTTGGTGGAGAACCAGTGGCAGTTTTTTTTAAGCCAGCATGGAGGAGATACTGAAACAGCTGGCTCTAGCAAATGCCAATCAACAGCAGACAAATGCAGGTTTGCAAAGGAGCCTTGCAGCCCAGCAGCAAGCTCATCAACAAGCCCAGCAGCAATCTGAGGCCCGCTTCATAGACCTGTTACAGAAGCAAGAGCAGAGACTACAACAAATGGAAGCAGTAATGCAGCAACGTCCGCAGACCAGTGAGGAAAGCCGTCCCACTAATACCGCGTCCTTTGGGGTGAGTCGTTTATTGACAAAAATGACTGGAGAGGATGATCCAGAGGTATTTTTGACCACATTTGAAAGGACTGCTGAAAGAGAAAAGTGGCCTGAGGAGCAGTGGGCTGGACTGGTGGCTCCTCTGTTAACTGGTGAATCGCAGAAGGCTTACTATGACCTAGAGCCTGACCAAGCAAAAGACTATGTGATGCTAAAAGCTGAAATATTGGCAAGGCTGGGTGTCACCCTGGCTGTCCGGGCTCAGCGTGTGCATAACTGGACTTTCCAGCTTGGAAAACCCCCCAGGTCTCAAATGTATGATCTCATTCACCTGAGCAGGAAGTGGCTACAGCCAGAGACTTTGTCCGCACCAGAGATTGTGGAACGTGTTGTAATGGATCGGTTTTTGAGAGCTCTTCCTACTGCCATCCAAAAGTGGGTAAGCCATGGAGACCCAGAGACGGCCAGTGGTCTTGTGGATCGTGTAGAGAAATACTTGGCTACAGAGAACCTGACGGCCTCTTCCAGAGACTCTCGGACTTTCCACCCTAAGACCAGACCATCCCCAGGGGCGGATAAGAGGATTCCAAGGGGTGAGGGTGGAGAGAGTGAGAGGGTGGGAGCTCTACCCAAAGTTTGGCGAGAACAGCCTGGGAAGTCAGGGGCTCAAGAGGCAGCCAAATGGATTGTTTGCTACCGCTGCCGGCAAGCGGGACATATTGCAGCAAATTGCCCGGTTGTGGAGGAACCCATGCAATGTGACTTTCTGATGGACAGACGTCAGTCGCTGTGTGCGACAGTCGCATGCACTGCCATTCGGGGAACTGAGAAACATTTATGCAAAATGTGTATTAATGGTAGAAATGTTGTGGTATTACTGATTCAGGTAGCCTTGTGACCCTGATAAAGGCTGAATTAGTTAAAACAGAGGTCTCTGGGAATAGCAAGGTAGCTGTTATTTGTGTGCATGGGGACACCCGAGAGTATCCAGTGACTACAGTGTGTTTCGAGACCCCCAAAGGTACCCTCTCTCATCCAGTGGGGTTAGTATCTCAATTACCGCATGATGCCATTGTGGGGAGGGATTTTCCGAAGTTCTGGGAATTGTGGGATGATCCTGAGCCCCCCACTGGTGCCCCTATGCACCAGGAATGTGATAGCCAGAACTCCTCTGAGAGTGGTGAGGACTCTCCAGAATTTCCCTTGTCAGTATTGGCAGGGGAGACTCAAGAAACAGGAGAGGAGCCCACCTCCTCAGACGAAAACCTACCGTCTGTGGAGTTTTCTGATCTGGAGGTTCACAGGGAAAATTTTGCCACAGAACAGTTAAAAGACCCCGCCCTAATAAAGGCACGGGAAAACGTAGTGGAAATAGATGGCGAGTTAGTGAACCCAGATAATACCTGCACTTACCCATACTTCAGCGTAGAGAAGGACCTACTGTATCGGGTGGCAAAAAGGGCAGAAGAAACCGTTGAGCAGCTTGTGGTGCCCAAACCTTACAGGAAGTTGGTGTTGGAGTTGGCCCATGGGCACATTCTTGGAGGTCATCTGGGGACAGAGAAAACCCGAGAGAGGGTATTACAGAGATTCTATTGGCCTGGGGTGATGAAGGACATAGAAAATTATTGTTCCTCCTGCCCTGTGTGTCAGAGGTCGGCCCCGATGCCACATTTCCGTAGCCCGCTGGTCCCTCTACCCATCATTGAGGTCCCGTTTGAGAGAATCGCAATGGATTTGGTAGGTCCTATAATCAAGTCCGCTAGGGGGCACCAGTACATATTGGTTATAATGGACTATGCCACCCGTTATCCAGAAGCGATCCCTCTCAGAAATACCTCGGCCAAAACCATAGCCAAAGAGCTATCTCTTGTTTTTAGCCGGGTGGGTATTTGTAAAGAACTGCTTACGGACCAAGGTACACCCTTTATGTCCCGGGTTATGAAAGAGCTGTGTAAATTGCTCAAAGTGACGCAATTGCGTACATCTGTGTATCACCCCCAAACCGATGGGCTGGTTGAAAGATTCAACAAAACCCTAAAACAAATGTTGAAGAAAGTGGTGGATAGAGATGGAAAGGATTGGGACTGTCTACTTCCTTATTTGATGTTTGCTATTAGGGAGGTGCCCCAATCCTCTACGGGATTCTCCCCCTTTGAGTTACTGTATGGGAGACACCCAAGAGGGCTGTTGGATATTGCCAAGGAAACTTGGGAAAGTGAGAGTTCTCCCCACAGGAGTGTGATTGAGCATGTCGCCCTGATGCAAGATCGAATTGCACAGGTAATGCCCATCGTGAAGGAACATTTGGCCCAAGCGCAGTTGGCACAGCAGAGAGTGTACAACCGTGGAGCAAAGACCCGTACCTTTTCCCCGGGGGATAGGATATTGGTACTTGTCCCTACAGTTGAAAGTAAATTCCTTGCCAAATGGCAAGGCCCCTACGAGATAATGGAAAAAGTGAGCGAAGTGAATTACAAGGTCAGACAACCAGGAAGGCGAAAGCCCGAACAGATATATCACGTTAATCTGTTGAAAGCCTGGAGGGATAGAGAGTCCCTAGTCGCAGAAACTTGGTCACCAGCTCAAACTGGTTGCGTGATTCCGGAGGTTGGAATAGCAGCCACCTTGTCACAACCCCAACAACAGGAGGTTAAGGAGTTTGTGCTTCGCAACAAGGAGGTGTTCTCTGATCTGCCGGGACAAACATCTGGGGTAGAGCATGATATTATTACCCCGCCCGGTGAAAGGGTGAAGTTAAAACCCTATCGGATCCCAGAGGCCCGACGGGAGGCAATACGGGAGGAAGTACAGAAAATGCTGAACTTAGGGGTGATAGAGGAGTCCCAAAGTGATTGGTCTAGTCCCATTGTGTTGGTGCCTAAACCGGATGGGAGCTGGCGATTTTGTAACGATTTTCGTCAGTTGAACAAAGTTACAAAATTTGACACCTACCCCATGCCACGTATAGATGAGTTGATCGACCGGCTGGGAACAGCCCGATACATGACGACTCTTGACCTCACAAAAGGGTATTGGCAAATTCCCCTGGCCAAGTCGGCCAAAGAGAAAACCGCATTTGTAACCCCAGACGGGGCGTTCCAATATAAGAGAATGCCGTTCGGGTTACAGAATGCGCCGGCCACATTCCAGAGGAAAATGGACCAGATACTGAGGCCCCATCGGAAGTATGCTGCGGCTTACCTGGATGACGTAATTGTCCATAGCACAGATTGGGCCTCACATCTGCCAAAAGTGCAAGCAGTCCTAGACTCTATCCGGGAAGCGGGGTTTACGGCTAACCCCAAGAAGTGTACCATTGGGCAGGAGGAGGCCAAATATCTTGGGTACACCATTGGCAGGGGAGTGATAAAACCCCAACTCAACAAAGTCGAGGCCATCCAGAGTTGGCCACGTCCCAACAGCAAGAAGCAGGTACGGGCCTTTCTGGGAATCGCGGGTTATTATCAGCGCTTCATTCCCCACTTTGCTTCTAAGGCTGTGCCCCTAACCAACCTGACGAAAGGGAAAGGGTCGGTCATGATTAAATGGACCCCCGAGGCTGAGGCAGCATTCCAATTCTTGAAACAAGCCTTATGTAGCCAGCCAGTGTTGTACTCACCCAACTTCTCTAAAGACTTTGTCGTACAAAGTGATGCGTCAGATGTGGGGTTAGGAGCAGTATTGTCCCAGGTCTGGAACGGGGAAGAGCACCCAGTCATTTACCTCAGCAGGAAGTTGAAGTCCCATGAGGTAAATTACGCCACGGTTGAAAAGGAGTGTTTAGCGGTGAAGTGGGCTCTAGATTCCCTTCGGTACTATCTGCTAGGTAGGCACTTTGACATGGTTACGGATCACGCTCCGTTAAAGTGGATGGCTCAAAACAAGGAGACAAATAGAAGAGTGAATAGGTGGTTCCTGGCCCTACAGGAATTCAACTTCACAGTAAAGCATCGCCCTGGCGTTCAAATGGGGAATGTGGATGCTTTGTCTCGAGTACATGAATGCCTGATTGCTGGTGTTCCAACCCCAAGGTTAAAACAAGAGGGGGGGGGTATGTGACAGCAGGAAGGTAAAGTCACCTGGTTGCATCCAGGGGGGTAGATATATTTCTCCCAGATTCAGGCTTTATGCCGACTTATACAACTAGGGAGTTGATGAAGCCCAGCTGAGGCTAGTGGGCTCATGGATGACTCATACCTCTAGGGAGAGGGCTGGGCGTCGTGCAGGCAGGGAGTTGATGAGACCAGCTGAAGCTTGTCAGCTCATTTAGGCCTCTATAAGAACTCCCAGCTTCATTAGATGTTAGCTCATGCCTGGAACCAGACCTGTGTGGACTGTCTAGGGAGAGTGAACCCCTGTGCGGTGAGGCAAAGCCTGTGTGGCTATTTGTTTGGACTTTTACTAAACCAGGGACTTAGGGACTAGGACAGCACCAGGCTGATCCCAGTTGTTAGTTTAGGAAACCTGCATGTTTAGTCAGAGGTCAAACTGACCAGGATTTATTTTGTTTATGTTTCTTTTTGGCTTTGCTGTGTTTTTGTCACTGTACATAGAGAAATAAACCGCACCTTTTGATTTTGAAAACCACAACCTCCGTCTGCTGGCCCTGTTTTTGTGTGGGGAGCCCAACCAGGGGGTCACACACACCCGCTACCGAGTTAACCCCCTCACAATATATATATATATATATATATATATACATATATACATATATACACACATACATATATACACACAGTTGCAAAAAAAAAGTATGTGAACCCTTTTGGAATGATATGGATTTCTGCTCAAATTGGTCATAAAATGTGATCTGATCTTCATCTAAGTCACAACAATAGACAATCACAGTCTGCTTAAACTAATAACACACACAGAATTAAATTTTACCATGTTTTTATTGAACACACCATGTAAACATTCACAGTGCAGGTGGAAAAAGTATGTGAACCCTTGGATTTAATAACTGGTTGAACCTCCAGCAGCAATAACTTCAACCAAACGTTTCCTGTAGTTGCAGATCAGACGTGCACAACGGTCAGGAGTAATTCTTGACCATTCCTCTTTACAGAACTGTTTCAGTTCAGCAATATTCTTGGGATGTCTGGTGTGAATCGCTTTCTTGAGGTCATGCCACAGCATCTCAATCGGGTTGAGGTCAGGACTCTGACTGGGCCACTCCAGAAGGTGTATTTTCTTCTGTTTAAGCCATTCTGTTGTTGATTTACTTCTATGCTTTGGGTTGTTGTCCTGTTGCAACACCCATCTTCTGTTGAGCTTCAGCTGGTGGACAGATGGCCTTAAGTTCTCCTGCAAAATGTCTTGATAAACTTGGGAATTCATTTTTCCTTTGATGATAGAAATCCGTCCAGGCCCTGATGCAGCAAAGCAGCCCCAAACCATGATGCCCCACCACCATACTTCACAGTTGGGATGAGGTTTTGATGTTGGTGTGCTGTGCCTCTTTTTCTCCACACATAGTGTTGTGTGTTTCTTCCAAACAACTCAACTTTGGTTTCATCTGTCCACAGAATATTTTGCCAGTACTGCTGTGGCACATCCAGGTGCTCTTGTGCAAACTGTAAACGTGCAGCAATGTTTTTTTTGGACAGCAGTGGCTTCCTCTGTGGTATCCTCCCATGAAATCCATTCTTGTTTAGTGTTTTATATATCGTAGATTTGCTAACAGGGATGTTAGCATATGCCAGAGAATTTTGTAAGTCTTTAGCTGACACTCTAGGATTCTTCTTCACCTCATTGAGCAGTCTGCGCTGTGCTCTTGCAGTCATCTTTACAGGACGCCCACTCCTAGGGAGAGTAGCAGCAGTGCTGAACTTTCTCCATTTATAGACATTAGTCTTACCGTGGACTGATAAACAGCAAGACTTTTGGAGATACATTTATAACCCTTTCCGGCTTTATGCAAGTCAACAATTCTTAATCGTAGGTCTTCTGAGAGCTCTTTTGTGCGAGGCATCATTCACATCAGGCAATGCTTCTTGTGAACAGCAAACCAGAACTGGTGTGTGTTTTTTATAGGGCAGGGCAGCTGTAACCAACACCTCCAATCTCATCTCATTGATTGGAATCCAGTTGGCTGACACCTCACTCCAATTAGCTCTTGGAGATCTCATTAGTCTATGGGTTCATATACTTTTTCCACCTGCACTGTGAATGTTTACATGGTGTGTTCAATAAAAACATGGTAACATTTAATTATTTGTTTGTTATTAGTTTAAGCAGACTGTGATTGTCTATTGTTGTGACTTAGATGAAGATCAGATCACATTTTATGACCAATATGTGCAGAAATCCATATCATTCCAAAAGGGTTCACATACTTTTTTTTGCACCTGTATATATTTTTTAGAAATATACCCCTAAGTGGTTTAATCTACTCTTTCCCACCCATAACTGAAGCTATAGCACTGGGTCCTGTGTGAGGCAGGAGGATTATGAGCTGTCTCTTTGCACCTAATAAGATAAGAGGCTGGGATGGTGTCACACACTTCTCAGGTCTTCTATATATAACTTTGTCTTCCTTACTAGACGGCCGCTTTATTAATCCTTCCAAGCTGCTTTTCCAGGTACCTGCATTTGCTGAGATTAGTGCCCTGGAAGATTGCAGAGTTTCAGTTCGGTTCCAATATCGTTGGCATTGAGTGTGAACATTCACAGCACCCGACTGTACCCCATCTGGAGATCGTATGTCTCTTCTATCCCCATTGCTGGCCTTATCACCATGAGTGTCCCCCTTTTAGGACTAATGCAGGGGACTCCAAACTTTTCAGTATGAGGGCCCCACCGTATACTTTACAAATATTTGCTTGCCAAAAAGGATCAATTTTATGAATCAATGAAAAATAAATGACTTAATGTGTTTTACTTGGATCTTTTTGAAATCAGCATGATATGATTTTGAACAAAAGAAAAAAAACGTTTGTAAAATAGAGCAAAGTTCCCCCTTACATCAGAGTTCACCCTTACAGTAGGATCCCCATCAGAGGCCCCTTTACATCAGGGTCTTCATTAGAGTCTCCATCAGAGTCATACATCAGAGTCCCCATCAAATTCCCCCTTTACATCAGGGGCCCCATCCAAGTGCAAAAAAGTGGCAACCACCCCAATCTATAACCGACCTTTGCAGCAGGGTTCACATGGAAGGGCAATGCACATCACAAAGAAACAAAAGGTTTCCCAGAACACTTACCAGCCAGCCTGCAAAGCAACCGAATTGGCCCTGTATAACAATTTACGTTAAATACAGAGGGTTTTATTTGCACCAGGGGCGGCTGCCACTGTGCCATCAAATGCTGCCACTGTGCCCCATTAAATGCCGCCACTGTGCCACATCAAACGCTGCCACTGTGCCCCATCAAATGCTGCCACTGTGCCATCAAATACCGCCACTGTGCCCCATCAAACGCTTCCACTGTGCCCCATCAAATGCTGCCACTGTGCCATCAAATACAGCCACTGTGCCCCATCAAATGTCGCCACTGTGCCCATCAAATACCACCACTGTGCCCCATCAAACGCTGCCACTGTGCCCCATCAAATGCTGCCACTGTGCCATCAAATACCACCACTGTGCCCCATCAAATGCCCCCACTGTGCCCATCAAATACCGCCACTGTGCCCATCTAAAAGTTAACTCTGTGACCCTCGCCCGCTCGGTGTCTGCCCGGCAATTACCCTGCAGCGGGTGCCGGCGGCGAGCTGTGTCCTCCATGCATCTTCTTCCCTCCTCCTGATAGGCGTCGAATCACAGTGCCTGTCTTTCAGCCAATCAGGTGATGAATAACACACCCACGCTTCCTGATTGGCGGAGAGGCGGTTCAGTGTTAGATCAGCGAATATTCATTCGCTGTTCTAACACACCTGGATGAACTGCGAGCGCAGTGCTCTGTGCTCGCAGTTCACCTTTTTTTACGCCTATTAGAGCCTATGGCTCTAATTAGGTGCTTCAGACCCTCCCCCCCGTCGCTGTAATTCAGGCGCCTGGTGCCCTAAAAGGGGCAAGAAGCCTGAATAGGAGGTGGCAGCAGGGGCCATAGATAGTGGCTTCCTCTGTGGTATCCTCCCATGAAATCCATTCTTGTTTAGTGTTTTATATATCGTAGATTCGCTAACAGGGATGTTAGCATATGCCAGAGAATTTTGTAAGTCTTTAGCTGACACTCTAGGATTCTTCTTCACCTCATTGAGCAGTCTGCGCTGTGCTCTTGCAGTCATCTTTACAGGATGCCCACTCCTAGGGAGAGTAGCAGCAGTGCTGAACTTTCTCCATTTATAGACATTAGTCTTACCGTGGACTGATGAACAGCAAGACTTTTGGAGATACATTTATAACCCTTTCCGGCTTTATGCAAGTCAACAATTCTTAATCGTAGGTCTTCTGAGAGCTCTTTTGTGCGAGGCATCATTCACATCAGGCAATGCTTCTTGTGAACAGCAAACCAGAACTGGTGTGTGTTTTTTATAGGGCAGGGCAGCTGTAACCAACACCTCCAATCTCATCTCATTGATTGGACTCCAGTTGGCTGACACCTCACTCCAATTAGCTCTTGGAGATCTCATTAGTCTATGGGTTCACATACTTTTTCCACCTGCACTGTGAATGTTTACATGGTGTGTTCAATAAAAACATGGTAACATTTAATTATTTGTTTGTTATTAGTTTAAGCAGACTGTGATTGTCTATTGTTGTGACTTAGATGAAGATCAGATCACATTTTATGACCAATTTGTGCAGAAATCCATATCATTCCAAAAGGGTTCACATACTTTTTTTTGCAACTGTATATATTTTTTAGAAATATACCCCTAAGTGGTTTAATCTACTGTTTCCCACCCATAACTGAAGCTATAGCACTGGGTCCTGTGTGAGGCAGAAGGATTATGAGCTGTCTCTTTGCACCTAATAAGATAAGAGGCTGGGATGGTGTCACACACTTCTCAGGTCTTCTATGTATAACTTTGTCTTCCTTACTAGACGGCCGCTTTATTAATCCTTCCAAGCTGCTTTTCCAGGTACCTGCATTTGCTGAGATTAGTGCCCTGGAAGATTGCAGAGTTTCAGTTCGGTTCCAATATCGTTGGCATTGAGTGTGAACATTCACAGCACCCGACTGTACCCCATCTGGAGATCGTATGTCTCTTCTATCCCCATTGCTGGCCTTATCACCATGAGTGTCCCCCTTTTAGGACTAATGCAGGGGACTCCAAACTTTTCAGTATGAGGGCCCCACCGTATACTTTACAAATATTTGCTTGCCAAAAAGGATCAATTTTATGAATCAATGAAAAATAAATGACTTAATGTGTTTTACTTGGATCTTTTTGAAATCAGCATGATATGATTTTGAACAAAAGAAAAAAAACTTTTGTAAAATAGAGCAAAGTTCCCCCTTACATCAGAGTTCACCCTTACAGTAGGATCCCCATCAGAGGCCCCTTTACATCAGGGTCTTCATTAGAGTCTCCATCAGAGTCATACATCAGAGTCCCCATCAAATTCCCCCTTTACATCAGGGGCCCCATCCAAGTGCAAAAAAGTGGCAACCACCCCAATCTATAACCGACCTTTGCAGCAGGGTTCACATGGAAGGGCAATGCACATCACAAAGAAACAAAAGGTTTCCCAGAACACTTACCAGCCAGCCTGCAAAGCAACCGAATTGGCCCTGTATAACAATTTACGTTAAATACAGAGGGTTTTATTTGCACCAGGGGCGGCTGCCACTGTGCCATCAAATGCTGCCACTGTGCCCCATTAAATGCCGCCACTGTGCCACATCAAACGCTGCCACTGTGCCCCATCAAATGCTGCCACTGTGCCATCAAATACCGCCACTGTGCCCCATCAAACGCTTCCACTGTGCCCCATCAAATGCTGCCACTGTGCCATCAAATACAGCCACTGTGCCCCATCAAATGCCGCCACTGTGCCCATCAAATACCACCACTGTGCCCCATCAAACGCTGCCACTGTGCCCCATCAAATGCTGCCACTGTGCCATCAAATACCACCACTGTGCCCCATCAAATGCCCCCACTGTGCCCATCAAATACCGCCACTGTGCCCATCAAATACCGTCACTGTGCCCATTTAAAAGTTAACTCTGTGACCCTCGCCCGCTCGGTGTCTGCCCGGCAATTACCCTGCAGCGGGTGCCGGCGGCGAGCTGTGTCCTCCATGCATCTTCTTCCCTCCTCCTGATAGGCGTTGAATCACAGTGCCTGTCTTTCAGCCAATCAGGTGATGAATAACACACCCACGCTTCCTGATTGGCGGAGAGGCGGTTCAGTGTTAGATCAGCGAATATTCATTCGCTGTTCTAACACACCTGGATGAACTGCGAGCGCAGTGCTCTGTGCTCGCAGTTCACCTTTTTTTACGCCTATTAGAGCCTATGGCTCTAATTAGGTGCTTTAGACCCTCCCCCCCCCGTCGCTGTAATTCAGGCGCCTGGTGCCCTAAAAGGGGCCAGAAGCCTGAATAGGAGGTGGCAGCAGGGGCCATAGATAGATTCATGCAATGCATGAATCTATCCATGATACATAGAGGGGGGTTGCTGGAGAGAGGGGGTGGCGCCCTTAATGGACGCACCACTACTGGTTTGCACACATTTGCAAATATATGAGTAAGTCGCAGTGCCCACATCAAGGGACCTCTGTATATACTGCGGTCTATCGTTAAATTTCTGGAGCCTCCATAGTAGGAGCACATATAAGAATGGACAGATTAAGGGCAGGTATGCCTGGAGGGAGCCCACCCCTCCTTAACCACTTGCTGACCGTATCATTTACAGAATACAGAATACTTTATTAATCCCTAAGGGAATTGGGAAATAATTTCGACACAGACACACCTAACAATGTCAGCACAAGATCACAACAATAAATGAACAAGATACAAAAACACAGCAAAATTACTAATAACAACCATTAGCACCAAATAAACTAAATTAAAACTACACTACAAATAAAACATCTATACAATTAAAATACAACATAGAATAAATAACACAGATTAAAAAACAGACTAAGGCCCAGTTCTCACAGGGTCGGCACGACTTCGGGGGCGACCTCGGCGGTGCGATCTCAAGACGACTTGAGACGCCCGTCGAGGCAATTTGCATAATGACTTCTGTATAGAAGTCAATGCAAGTCGCCCTGCGTCGCCCCCAAAAGTAGTACAGGAACCTTTTTCTAAGTCGGAGCGACTCAGGTCACTCCTATTAGAACGGTTCCATAGCACAGACCGGGATGCGACTCCTATGTGAACCGGGCCTACCTACCAAATACAAATAATACACCAGTTTCTCTAACACCTCCCAAATAATAGCCAACACAATACCAACACACGAACTTACCTACTGTAGTGCGTGATCCAACACTTCTGTTGAGCGAGCATGGCGCTGGTGCCGGTCTCACGCACGCGCGGGACGCTACATAGGCATCTCCTCAGTCATCTAGCCTGTTGCCATTCTCATTTTGACGCCACTACCTTGACAAGTCTCTGCCTTCCAGCATGTCCATAAGGTAATACCCAGCTACTCCTATACTTCGTTTATTACTCCAATATACATTCCCATCCCTGTGGGCTAATCCTGATGGATCTATCCATCCATTACAGATGCTTACACAGCACTATGAAGGAATATTTAGCCCCATGATTGCAATGGCAGCGTGCTGTCTGGGGATGATGCCTCTGCGCCCTGCAACCTGCTGGAGTGCATTTCCTAGGGCTTGTCATCTCCGCCGAGGGAATCTCCATGGACCCTCAGAAAGTCGCTTCTGTCTTGGAATGGCCTGCTCCTACTGACAGAAAAGCTGTACAGAGGTTCGTGGGGTTTGCTAACTTTTATAGAAAATTTATTAAGGACTTTTCTGGCATCATCACTCCCATTACTCAGCTAACGAAACAGCATGTTCCCTTTCGATGGACCCCAGAGGCTCAGACAGCGTTTGAACAGTTGAAAGCCTTATTCACCTCAGCTCCCATCTTGAAACATCCCGATCCCTCCTTAGCTTATGTTTTGGAGGTAGACGCCTCGGAAAATGCAGTTGGGGCTATTATTTCCCAACGCCAAGGGCCCAAATCATTGCTCCACCCTGTGGCCTTCTTCTCTAAAAAATTAAATCCTTCCGAAAGGAATTATGATGTTGGTGACCGAGAGCTACTGGCTATCAAGGCCGCTCTTGAAGAATGGCGTTACCTTTTGGAGGGAGCTTCTCACCCAATTCTTATCTTCACAGATCACAAGAATCTTGAGTATTTGAAGACAGCTAAACGCCTAAGACCTCGGCAGGCAAGATGGGCACTTTTTTTCTCTCGTTTCATGTTTCATATAACCTACCGTCCTGGCTCAAAGAACGGGAAACCAGATGCCTTGTCCCGCATGTTCAGTGATCCAGTTGTATCCTCGGAACCTGATACTATTCTACCAGCCAAGAATTTTTTACTTCTTCATGCGGATCTGATGTCACAAATAAGAAAATATGTGGAAGACCAACCGCCTTCCAAGGACCTGGCTCTTCAACTAAGGGATGGCCTGTACTTCCCTAAGAGGCAAATCTTTATCCCAGAACAGTTCAGAGTTGCCGTCCTAGGGCGATGTCATGATCATCCCCTAGCGGGTCACTTTGGGATTCACAAGACGGCTAATTCGATCTCCCGTACATTCTGGTGGCCAAACTTGATTAACGACTGCAAGAAATATGTAAGATCTTGTATTTCATGCCTTCGGAATAAGACAGACAGAGCCAGAACTTGGGGTCTACTTGAGCCCCTTCCTGTACCTGAGAAACCATGGAGCATGATCTCCATGGATTTTATAGTACAACTTCCCCCATCTGAAGACTTCACTACCATTTTCGTTGTGGTTGATCGTTTGACCAAAATGGCCCACTTTGTACCTCTGCAAGGAACTCCTTCTGCCCCGGAGACTGCCTCAACTTTTATCAAGGAGATTGTAAGGTTGCATGGCATCCCTGACAGCATAGTTTCTGATCGAGGGGTGCAGTTCACTTCTAGATTTTGGAGGGCCTTATGTGAAACTTTGAACATTGAACTCCGCCTCTCCACAGCTTATCACCCACAAACTAATGGACAGACTGAAAGGGTCAATCAAACCCTTGAACAGTACCTACGATGCTTTTCTTCTTTTGCACAGGATGACTGGCTATCACTTCTCCCACTCGCGGAATTTTCATACAATAATTCCACCCATTCGGCAACCAAACAGTCACCTTTTTTCGCCAATTATGGATACCATCCTTCTTTCTTGCCTGAGCTGCCTATTGATTCTTCTGTACCTGCCGTACAAGACAGGTTGAACTTCCTTAACTCCAACTACCAATTACTGCAGGATACAATCTCCAAGACCGAGGCAGATAATAAAAAGTTCTTCGACAAGAAGAGAAGAGGCAATTTGAATCTTGAACCTGGAGATAAGGTCTGGCTTTCCACAGCGAACTTGAAACTAAGTTGCCCCTCGAGGAAGCTTGGCCCAAGATTTTGGGGGCCTTTTCCAGTCAAGAGAAAGATTAATGCAGTAGCATTCGAATTAGTGTTACCCAAGAACCTGAGAATCCACCCAGTATTCCATGTTTCTTTGTTGAAGCCTACAGTGCCAAATCCTTTCCCAAATCGGATTTCTGAAACCCCTCCACCGCTACTTATCGAAGGGAATGAGGAATTTGAGGTGGAGGCCGTATTGGACTGTAGGAAGAGAGGTAACCAAACACAGTTTCTCATTAAATGGAAAGGCTACGGGCCGGAAGAAAGTTCCTGGGAACCAGCTTCTGATGTGCATGCTCCAAGACTGGTACAAGCTTTCTTTCTACGCCACCCGGAAAAAGAGGTACTGAGGGGCATCCAGAGGCTGCCCCTAAGGGGGGGCAATGTAAGGAAGCTGCCGGGAATCCGTCTGCGCATGCGCGCATTCGTCAACAGTCTCGGAATGCTGGCGCGTGCATCCCTGGGAAGCAGCGGCCTTTCCGGAGTACCATTGCGCATGTGTGTGTGCAATTCGCGCATGCGTGTGCGCACGGGCAACGTGCACGCGCAGGAGCACGCTCCTAATTCCCTTTGGCACCAGCCTGCCTACTTAAAGGATGCTCTGACTTCTGACAAGTGCTGACTGGTCTTCAGCAAGTACCCTGATACCTGAACTCTGTTTAAACCTGGCTTGATCCCTGTTGCTGAACCTTGGCTTCCCTTTGACCTTGCTTCCGGACTTGAATACTTGATTACTGGTTCCTGATCTCGGCTTCCCATCTGACCTCCCTCCTGCCTGTGCCTTGTACCTCGCTGCCCGTCTGCTACCGAACCCGGCCACCCTTGTGATCCTGCACCAGCCTCCTGCTTGGCTTAACGCTGTCTCCAGTGCTTGTGCTAGCTGTCCATCCTACCAGCTTTCCTGAGTCCAGTTCCTTACCAGATGCTCTGCCTGCATCTCCACGTCTGCAACTCAGCTGACAAGTTCTGCACGCAACTACAGGCACTCGTGTAACTCCTCACCCTAGGTCTGTCCCATCCTCAGTGGGGCTTGGGTTGGAGATACAAGGGAGGCCGACCTCGCCATTCCAGACTCCTACCAGGTACGTGACAGTACCAGTCAGCCAGAGATGGAGTCTGGAAGGGAGGCCTCTCCACCGAAGGACATTTACCAAACTATTTCTGCGCTCTCAAATATTGTGCAGAAGTTACAAGAGAATCTTGGTCGCATGGAAGAGCGACTTCCGCATGAGGTGACCGTCGCATTGGCCTGTGCTCCTTTCACCGCGATGGATTCTTCTACTCAAACAGAGTCTGGTCTGTTCCGTGATGCCACTCCCCCTCCGGAACCCAAAGTGCCTATCCCTGAACGGTTTTCTGGAGAACGCAAGAAGTTTCGTACCTTCCGGAATTCTTGTGAACTTTATTTTTCTCTGCTACCCCGAACCTTTGCATCAGAGGACATCAAGGTAGGGTTTATTATTACACTACTACTGAACGAACCACTCTCCTGGGCTCATCACCCTGGGAACAACCTGATCCTGTTCTGACTGCCACGGGTTCATTCTTCTCAGCCATGGATCAGTTATACACTGACCCCTTTTCCCAGCAAACTGCCGAATCCATGCTTGACAAATTACAGCAAGGGCCAAGGCCTGTTGAAGATTACGTAACTGACTTTCGTGTTTGGAGCGCAGATACCCAATGGAATCACTCTGCACTTCGTCACCAGTTCCGTCTAGGACTTTCTGACACCGTAAAAGATGAACTTGCCAGAGTGGGAATACCCACGTCCCTGGAAGATCTGATAAATTTAACTATTCAGATCGATCGGCGGTTTCGAGAAAGTCAATCGGAAAAATCTAAAGGGACTCTTTCTGTGGTTTCAAGGCCAGCCGCCCCTGCTCCTCTACCTGTTCCTTCCCCCAGAAGGAGGGAACAGCATAAGGCACCTCACAGCAGTTTTCGTAGGTTACCTCTTTCTCCTGCTGAACGTCTACGTCGAGTCCAAGGCAGTCTGTGTCACTACTGCGGGGAGGTTGGCCACTTCATACGAACTTGTCCGGCAGAGACCTGCAGGGTCTCTTCCCGTCAGCCTCTTGTGATGCATCTCCCTGGGAAGGATCAGTCACATGTCTCTCTTCCCATCAAGCTTCAGCTCCCCGAAAAGACGGTTTCAGTACTTGCAATCATAGACTCTGGGGCCTGCAGCTGTTTTGTGGACTCTGCATTTGCTTCTCTTCAGCAGCTGCCCTTGGGTACCAAGAGGCAAGGGTTCCATGTCCATCTGGCTGATGGCTCCGGTATTAAATCAGGCCCGGTTACTCAAGAGACCTTGCCTATTCTCTGCCAGACTTCTTCAGGCCATAGCGAACTCCTCCGTTTGTATGTCATAGCTTCTCCCATGTTTCCCGTTATCCTCGGCATTCCATGGTTGAAGGCACACAACCCTCACGTTGACTGGCTTACCGGAGATATCTCTTTTTCGTCCAACTACTGCCAGACGCACTGCCTCTTGGGAGGAACTGTCAACTCCACGCCCCTCCTGGGTATCCACCCTGACCATGAAGCCTCTAAACTGATCCCGGTTGCTTATCACGAATTTCTGAACGTCTTTAATAAAAAGGGTGCAGACACTCTTCCACCTCATAGAACTTACGATTGCCCCATTGAACTTCTACTGGGAGCCGAGATCCCGTTTGGTCGGATTTACCCTCTCTCTGAGCCTGAATTGGAAGCCCTGCGTACCTATATCGACGAGAGCCTTGAAAAGCAGTTCATTCGGCCTTCCACTTCACCAGCAGGAGCCGGTATTTTCTTCTTTGAGAAAAAAGTCCACACCTTGAGGCCCTGGGTGCCTATAATATTGTCAGAATCAGGGAGGGAGACGAATGGAAGACGGCCTTCCGGACACGCTTTGGCCACTTTGAGTATTTAGTCATGCCATTCGGGCTCTGCAATGCTCCAGCCACATTCCAGCATCTGGTAAACGATGTTTTTCGGGACTTTCTTGATTTATTCGTCATTGTGCATCTGGATGACATCCTTGTATTCTCTGAAACTTTAGAATCCCATCAGACTCATGTAAAAAAGGTATTAGCTCGATTGCGGGAACACCGACTTTACGCAAAGGCTGAAAAATGCGACTTTGAAAAGCAAGTTGTGCATTTCCTAGGGCTTGTCATCTCCGCCGAGGGAATCTCCATGGACCCTCAGAAAGTTGCTTCTGTCTTGGAATGGCCTGCTCCTACTGACAGAAAAGCTGTACAGAGGTTCGTGGGGTTTGCTAACTTTTATAGAAAATTTATTAAGGACTTTTCTGGCATCATCACTCCCATTACTCAGCTAACGAAACAGCATGTTCCCTTTCGATGGACCCCAGAGGCTCAGACAGCGTTTGAACAGTTGAAAGCCTTATTCACCTCAGCTCCCCTCTTGAAACATCCCGATCCCTCCTTAGCTTATGTTTTGGAGGTAGACGCCTCGGAAAATGCAGTTGGGGCTATTATTTCCCAACGCCAAGGGCCCAAATCATTGCTCCACCCTGTGGCCTTCTTCTCTAAAAAATTAAATCCTTCCGAAAGGAATTATGATGTTGGTGACCGAGAGCTACTGGCTATCAAGGCCGCTCTTGAAGAATGGCGTTACCTTTTGGAGGGAGCTTCTCACCCAATTCTTATCTTCACAGATCACAAGAATCTTGAGTATTTGAAGACAGCTAAACGCCTAAGACCTCGGCAGGCAAGATGGGCACTTTTTTTCTCTCGTTTCATGTTTCATATAACCTACCGTCCTGGCTCAAAGAACGGGAAACCAGATGCCTTGTCCCGCATGTTCAGTGATCCAGTTGTATCCTCGGAACCTGATACTATTCTACCAGCCAAGAATTTTTTACTTCTTCAGGCGGATCTGATGTCACAAATAAGAAAATATGTGGAAGACCAACCGCCTTCCAAGGACCTGGCTCTTCAACTAAGGGATGGCCTGTACTTCCCTAAGAGGCAAATCTTTATCCCAGAACAGTTCAGAGTTGCTGTCCTAGGGCGATGTCATGATCATCCCCTAGCGGGTCACTTTGGGATTCACAAGACGGCTAATTCGATCTCCCGTACATTCTGGTGGCCAAACTTGATGAACGACTGCAAAAAATATGTAAGATCTTGTATTTCATGCCTTTGGAATAAGACAGACAGAGCCAGAACTTGGGGTCTACTTGAGCCCCTTCCTGTACCTGAGAAACCATGGAGCATGATCTCCATGGATTTTATAGTAGAACTTCCCCCATCTGAAGACTTCACTACCATTTTCGTTGTGGTTGATCGTTTGACCAAAATGGCCCACTTTGTACCTCTGCAAGGAACTCCTTCTGCCCCGGAGACTGCCTCAACTTTTATCAAGGAGATTGTAAGGTTGCATGGCATCCCTGACAGCATAGTTTCTGATCGAGGGGTGCAGTTCACCTCTAGATTTTGGAGGGCCTTATGTGAAACTTTGAACATTGAACTCCGCCTCTCCACAGCTTATCACCCACAAACTAATGGACAGACTGAAAGGGTCAATCAAACCCTTGAACAGTACCTACGATGCTTTTCTTCTTTTGCACAGGATGACTGGCTATCACTTCTCCCACTCGCGGAATTTTCATACAATAATTCCACCCATTCGGCAACCAAACAGTCACCTTTTTTCGCCAATTATGGATACCATCCTTCTTTCTTGCCTGAGCTGCCTATTGATTCTTCTGTACCTGCCGTACAAGACAGGTTGAACTTCCTTAACTCCAACTACCAATTACTGCAGGATACAATCTCCAAGACCCAGGCAGATAATAAAAAGTTCTTCGACAAGAAGAGAAGAGGCAATTTGAATCTTGAACCTGGAGATAAGGTCTGGCTTTCCACAGCGAACTTGAAACTATGTTGCCCCTCGAGGAAGCTTGGCCCAAGATTTTTGGGGCCTTTTCCAGTCAAGAGAAAGATTAATGCAGTAGCATTCGAATTGGTGTTACCCAAGAACCTGAGAATCCACCCAGTATTCCATGTTTCTTTGTTGAAGCCTACAGTGCCAAATCCTTTCCCAAATCGGATTTCTGAAACGCCTCCACCGCTACTTATCGAAGGGAATGAGGAATTTGAGGTGGAGGCCGTATTGGACTGTAGGAAGAGAGGTAACCAAACACAGCTTCTCATTAAATGGAAAGGCTACGGGCCGGAAGAAAGTTCCTGGGAACCAGCTTCTGATGTGCATGCTCCAAGAATGGTACGAGCTTTCTTTCTACGCCACCCGGAAAAAGAGGTCCTGAGGGGCATCCAGAGGCTGCCCCTAAGGGGGGGGCAATGTACGGAAGCTGCCGGGAATCCGTCTGCGCATGCGTGCATTCGTCAACAGTCTCGGAATGCTGGCGCGCGCGCGCATCCCCGGTACGCAGCGGCCTTTCCGGAGTACCATGGCGCATGCGTGTGCGCAATTCGCGCATGCGCGTGCGCACGGGTAACGTGCGCGCGCAGGAGCACGCTCCTAATTCCCTTTGGCACCAGCCTGCCTACTTAAAGGATGCTCTGACTTCTGACAAGTGCTGACTGGTCTTCAGCAAGTACCCTGATACCTGAACTCTGTTTAAACCTGGCTTGATCCCTGTTGCTGAACCTTGGCTTCCCTTTGACCTTGCTTCCGGACTTGAATACTTGATTACTGGTTCCTGATCTCGGCTTCCCATCTGACCTCCCTCCTGCCTGTGCCTTGTACCTCGCTGCCCGTCTGCTACCGAACCCGGCCATCCTTGTGATCCTGCACCAGCCTCCTGCTTGGCTTAACGCTGTCTCCAGTGCCTGTGCTAGCTGTCCATCCTACCAGCTTTCCTGAGTCCAGTTCCTTACCAGATGCTCTGCCTGCATCTCCACATCTGCAACTCAGCTGACAAGTTCTGCACGCAACTACAGGCACTCGTGTAACTCCTCACCCTAGGTCTGTCCCATCCTTAGTGGGGCTTGGGTTGGAGATACAAGGGAGGCCGACCTTGTCATTCTAGACTCCCACCAGGTACGTGACAGTACCAGTCAGCCAGAGATGGAGTCTGGAAGGGAGGCCTCTCCACCGAAGGACATTTACCAAACTATTTCTGCGCTCTCAAATATTGTGCAGAAGTTACAAGAGAATCTTGGTCGCATGGAAGAGCGACTTCCGCATGAGGTGACCGTCGCATCGGCCTGTGCTCCTTTCACCGCCATGGATTCTTCTACTCAAACAGAGTCTGGTCTGTTCCGTGATGCCACTCCCCCTCCGGAACCCAAAGTGCCTATCCCTGAACGGTTTTCTGGAGAACGCAAGAAGTTTCGTACCTTCCGGAATTCTTGTGAACTTTATTTTTCTCTGCTACCCGGAACCTTTGCATTAGAGGACATCAAGGTAGGGTTTATTATTACACTACTACTGAACGAACCACTCTCCTGGGCTCATCACCTTCGGGAACAACATGACCCTGTTCTGACTGCCACGGGTTCATTCTTCTCAGCCATGGATCAGTTATACACTGACCCCTTTTCCCAGCAAACTGCCGAATCCATGCTTGACAAATTACAGCAAGGCCCAAGGCCTGTTGAAGATTACGTAACTGACTTTCGTGTTTGGAGCGCAGATACTCAATGGAATCACTCTGCACTTCGTCACCAGTTCCGTCTAGGACTTTCTGACACCGTAAAAGATGAACTTGCCAGAGTGGGAATACCCGCGTCCCTGGAAGATCTGATAAATTTAACTATTCAGATCGATCGGCGGTTTCGAGAAAGGCAATCGGAAAAATCTAAAGGGACTCTTTCTGTGGTTTCAAGGCCAGCCGCCCCTGCTCCTCTACCTGTTCCTTCCCCCAGAAGGAGGGAACAGCATAAGGCACCTCACAGCAGTTTTCGTAGGTTACCTCTTTCTCCTGCTGAACGTCTACGTCGAGTCCAAGGCAGTCTGTGTCTCTACTGCGGGGAGGTTGGCCACTTCATACAAACTTGTCCGGCAGAGACCTGCAGGGTCTCTTCCCGTCAGCCTCTTGTGATGCATCTCCCTGGGAAGGATCAGTCACATGTCTCTCTTCCCATCAAGCTTCAGCTCCCCGAAAAGACGGTTTCAGTACTTGCAATCATAGACTCTGGGGCCTGCAGCTGTTTTGTGGACTCTGCATTTGCTTCTCTTCAGCAGCTGCCCTTGGGTACCAAGAGGCAAGGGTTCCATGTCCATCTGGCTGACGGCTCTGGTATTAAATCAGGCCCTGTTACTCAAGAGACCTTGCCTATTCTCTGCCAGACTTCTTCAGGCCATAGCGAACTCCTCCGTTTGGATGTCATAGCTTCTCCCATGTTTCCCGTTATCCTCGGCATTCCATGGTTGAAGGCACACAACCCTCACGTTGACTGGCTTACCGGAGATATCTCTTTTTCGTCCAACTACTGCCAGACGCACTGCCTCTTGGGAGGAACTGTCAACTCCACGCCCCTCCTGGGTATCCACCCTGACCATGAAGCCTCTAAACTGATCCCGGTTGCTTATCACGAATTTCTGGACGTCTTTAATAAAAAGGGTGCAGACACTCTTCCACCTCATAGAACTTACGATTGCCCCATTGAACTTCTACCGGGAGCCGAGATCCCGTTTGGTCGGATTTACCCTCTCTCTGAGCCTGAATTGGAAGCCCTGCGTACCTATATCGACGAGAGCCTTGAAAAGCAGTTCATTCGGCCTTCCACTTCACCAGCAGGAGCCGGTATTTTCTTCGTTGAGAAAAAAGACCACACCTTGAGGCCCTGTGTGGACTATCGTGACCTTAACAGGGTCACTGTCAAGAATCTGTACCCTCTTCCTCTGATTCCCGAACTATTCCAGAGGCTGCGAGGGGCACTGGACTTGAGGGGTGCCTATAATCTTGTCAGAATCAGGGAGGGAGACGAATGGAAGACGGCCTTCCGGACACGTTTTGGCCACTTTGAGTATTTAGTCATGCCATTCGGGCTCTGCAATGCTCCAGCCACATTCCAGCATCTGGTAAACGATTTTTTTCAGGACTTTCTTGATTTATTCGTCATCGTGTATCTGGATGACATCCTTGTATTCTCTGAAACTTTAGAATCCCATCGGACTCATGTAAAAAAGGTATTAGCTCGATTGCGGGAACACTGACTTTACGCAAAGGCTGAAAAATGCGACTTTGAAAAGCAAGTTGTGCATTTCCTAGGGCTTGTCATCTCCGCCGAGGGAATCTCCATGGACCCTTAGAAAGTCGCTTCTGTCTTGGAATGGTCTGCTCCTACTGACAGAAAAGCTGTACAGAGGTTCGTGGGGTTTGCTAACTTTTATAGAACATTTATTAAGGACTTTTCTGGCATCATCACTCCCATTACTCAGCTAACGAAACAGCATGTTCCCTTTCGATGGACCCCAGAGGCTCAGACAGCGTTTGAACAGTTGAAAGCCTTATTCACCTCAGCTCCCATCTTGAAACATCCCGATCCCTCCTTAGCTTATGTTTTGGAGGTAGACGCCTCGGAAAATGCAGTTGAGGCTATTATTTCCCAACGCCAAGGGCCCAAATCATTGCTCCACCCTGTGGCCTTCTTCTCTAAAAAATTAAATCCTTCCGAAAGGAATTATGATGTTGGTGACCGAGAGCTACTGGCTATCAAGGCCGCTCTTGAAGAATGGCGTTACCTTTTGGAGGGAGCTTCTCACCCAATTCTTATCTTCACAGATCACAAGAATCTTGAGTATTTGAAGACAGCTAAACGCCTAAGACCTCGGCAGGCAAGATGGGCACTTTTTTTCTCTCGTTTCATGTTTCATATAACCTACCGTCCTGGCTCAAAGAACGGGAAACCAGATGCCTTGTCCCGCATGTTCAGTGATCCAGTTGTATCCTCGGAACCTGATACTATTCTACCAGCCAATAATTTTTTACTTCTTCAGGCGGATCTGATGTCACAAATAAGAAAATATGTGGAAGACCAACCGCCTTCCAAGGACCTGGCTCTTCAACTAAGGGATGGCCTGTACTTCCCTAAGAGGCAAATCTTTATCCCAGAACAGTTCAGAGTTGCCGTCCTAGGGCAATGTCATGATCATCCCCTAGCGGGTCACTTTGGGATTCACAAGACGGCTAATTCGATCTCCCGTACATTCTGGTGGCCAAACTTGATGAACGACTGCAAGAAATATGTAAGATCTTGTATTTCATGCCTTCGGAATAAGACAGACAGAGCCAGAACTTGAAACTAAGTTGCCCCTCGAGGAAGCTTGGCCCAAGATTTTTGGGGCCTTTTCCAGTCAAGAGCAGGATCACAAGGGTGGCCGGGTTCGGTAGCAGACGGGCAGCGAGGTACAAGGCACAGGCAGGAGGGAGGTCAGATGGGAAGCCGAGATCAGGAACCAGTAATCAAGTATTCAAGTCCGGAAGCAAGGTCAAAGGGAAGCCAAGGTTCAGCAACAGGGATCAAGCCAGGTTTAAACAGAGTTCATGTATCAGGGTACTTGCTGAAGACCAGTCAGCACTTGTCAGAAGTCAGAGCATCCTTTAAGTAGGCAGGCTGGTGCCAAAGGGAATTAGGAGCGTGCTTGGTGCGCTCAGCGGACCAGATGCGGAACACGAGAAGGGGCGGGTCTATACATGTATTACCAAAGTGAGAGCAGTCCCCCATCAGGTCCGCCCCCTCGGTATGTCAGACCCGCCTACGTCATTGGCTTGAGCGGGGAACTTCCTTCACTATGTAAATTTAAATTACACAGTGAAGGAAGTTCCCCGCTCAAGCCAATGACGTAGGCGGGTCCGACATACCGAGGGAGCGGACCTGATGGGGAACTTTAGAAGGGGCGGGTCTATACATTTAAAATACTGAGAGGGAGTTCCCCATCAGGTCCGCTCAGGCACAACCAATGAAGGACAGCGCTGGACATCGGGATCACCGCGGGACACTGGATTTCACCGCTGGAATGTTTTTTTGTTTTTTTTTTAATAAAGGACTTTTTCAAGGTGTTTGTGTGTTTTTTTAAACATTTTTTTACGCTTTCTTCGTGAAATGGTAGGGGTACAACGTACCCCTTACCAATTCACATAGGGGGGGCCGGGATCTGGGGGTCCCCTTTGTTAAAGGGGTCTTCCAGATTCCGATAAGCCCCCCGCCCGCAGACCCCCACAACCACCGGGCAAGGGTTGTGGGGATGAGGCCCTTGTCCCCATCAACATGGGGACATCCTCCCCATGTTGAGGGCATGTGGATTGGTACGGTTCAGGAGGGAGGGGGGGCGCTCTCTCGTCCCCCCCTTTTCCCCTGCGGCCGGCCAGGTTGCGTGCTCGGATAAGGGGTCTGGTATGGATTTTTAGGGGGACTCCACGCCATTTTTTTTTTAAATTTGGGGTGGAGTTCCCCTTAATATCCATTCCAGACCTGAAGGGCCTGGTAATTGAATTCTGGGGAACCCCCACGCTTTTTTTTTTTTTTTTATCAATGACTTTTGTATGTATTGCCGGGAGCCGACAATTCATTAATAGCCGCGAGTCAGTTTTAAAAGACTTTTTTTCTTTCAAAAATGACATTTTTTGCAGGGACAGTTCTAAGCACGGGAAACATGCGCCACTTCACATGCATATCATACACACCCCCCAGGTACGAAATTTTAAGGAATATTTCACTTTTATTTTTTCATTTTAAGCATTATTAAAATCACTGCTCCCGAAAAAACGGCTGTTTTTAAAACTTCTTTTTGCATTGATACATGTCCCCTGGGCCAGGACCCCGGTCCCCAAACACTTTTTAGGACAATAACTTGCATATTAGCCTTTATAATTAACACTTTAGATTTCTCCCATAGATTTTTCGAATTTGCCGCGAACACCCCAATTTGTTCGCTGTTCGGCGAACGGGCGAACAGGCAATGTTCGAGTCGAACATGAGTTCGACTCGAACTCCAAGCTCATCCCTACACTGGGCTCATGGCAGTGTAAAAAGACTGCACTGCAACACAAATAGGTAAACCTATGCAGATCGCTGATTTTAATCTCTGAATCTGGACTCCTATATAATATTCTCTCTCCCTGAAAGCACCAACAGGAACCTGGCCCTACACTACACTATCTCTCTATCTTTTCCCTCAGATTGTAGAATCAGGACTACCTCATCTATTTTTCTATCTCTCCCTAAAAGCAGCAGCAGCAGACTAGATCCTCTCCCTATCTATTCTGAAGCAGAGTGACATGTGTGCTGTGTGCCTCTAGCTTATATAGAAGCTGGGTCACATGTTGCACTGACCAATCACAGCCATGCCATTAGTAGGCATGGCTATGATGGCCTCTAAGGGCACACCAGCTAATCAAAAGGTGATTGGCTGGCCCCTGAAGCATTTCTAAATGCGTTATTAGATTGCCGAACCCGAACCCGAACCCAGACTTTTGGGCAAAGTCCGGGTTCGGGTTCGGTAAAAACCTAAAGTTCAGGTACGGACCCGAACTTTACAGTTCGGGTTCGCTCAACACTATTTGCCAGCAATTAGCTGTCTCAGTGACTCCAGCAGAATTGGAGCTGGAAAGGGTACATAGAGCTCTAGGACCCCGCTCTAAAGACCCAAAGAGACCCAGAGATGTTATATGCCGCTTGTTACGTTACCCCCACAGGGAGATTATCCTCCGTAAGGCATGGGAAGCAGGAGACATTGACTTTAAGGGAACCCCAGTAAAAATATTAGCAGACTTATCCAGAGCTACCCTGCAACGGAGGGCACTATTGCGTCCGTTACTGGACAAGATCAGGCAAAAGGGGTATACATATCGATGGGGATTTCCGATCGCACTAACTGTGAAGAAAGGTCCTGCTTCTAGCCCTGCGGACTTACCAGGACTGCTTGTTTTTCTGGAGATGGACGCTATCCCGATCCCCAACTGGTTAAAACCAATGCCGGGCCTAACACGGCGAGGAATTACTGATTCTGGGAGGACTGGGCCGATATCCCAAGTACATGAGGAATAAGAGGGACCCTAAGAGGTCCGGGCAGAATAAATAATTAGAGAGGAATATGGAGAGAGTGGGGGGAAATAAATAAATAAGCAATATAGAAAGAGGATACGAAGTGGGTGAATTCCCCCCCCCCTTTTTTTTTCTCTCTCTGTGTGTCCGGATAGAGCCCTTTATATTGAAATTGTTAAAATAAATTTAGTTCTTTTGGGGTTAGATGGAATATCTACCCCCAATTAATTAACTAACTAAAATCGTGTCAGGGACAATTATGGAGAGGTCCAGTTAAATTAAGGGGAATAAGGGGTAATACCCCCCCTTTTTTTTGTGGTCTCCCTTTCTTTCTTTTTTTTAGGGGCCCAAATACAATAAAATATTATACCATAAAATATGTACACAATATATAATCGAACTTAAAGAATTGTGGGGTGGGAAAGGGGAAGGAGGGAATATTATGGTTATTGTGTGTGGTTGTTTTTTTTTTTTTCCGGGTGTGGGGATAAGGTTTTGATGGTTAATTGTGGAGTCTGGGGTGGGGCGGTGAGGAACGATGGGGGGTAGAATAATTAGCTCTATACTGCTCCCCCGTCCGTTTTTTTTTTTTGGGTTGTGTAGGTAAAAGCACAATATTTGAGATTATTACTACAAATAAAGGAGTATAAAGAATACGATTAGCTCCACGGAATATAGTTGGGGGGGGGAGGGAATACACAAAGGGGAAGAGGTGGGAGGGGGGGGAAAGTGAAATAATGACATATAAATCAATAAATATACACTATATATCTATAAAGATTGTGAGCAAAGGGGAGGAAGTAGGAGAGTGAGCATAAGGACACAATAAGACACAAGGGTTAAGTGTTGAGGGTAAGGGAGTAATGTAGGTAACTGGGAACTACAACTCCCCCTGATTAATTTATTTGAGAAGAGGGGAAAAGGGAATTTAGGCTCTAGGGGTTTTATACCCCTCTTTTTTTTTTGTGTTATCCCCCCCCCCCCCAGGACACCCTGCACAAGTGTAGGACAAAATATATTAGGAAGAGATGACGGGTTATTAGATAGAGAATAGGCTATATGAGGGGTCCTTGAAGTGGAATATTAAAGAGGGAGAACTAGAAGAAGTCCTTTGACATAGTTTTTGGTCTATGCATGGGAAATGCTAATTTAATTTTATTTAATTCATATACTAGTTTATTTTCTCTCTCTTCCGATCTTTACCATGGTATAAGGAGTAATAGTAATGATATGAAAGGTTAGGCTGAGCTAACATAAATATGAATGTGTATGCATGTGTGTGTGTATGTGTGTATGTGTATGTATGTGAGTATATGTGTACGTGTATATATTGTGACAGCAGGAAGGTAAAGTCACCTGGTTGCATCCAGGGGGGTAGATATATTTCGCCCAGATTCAGGCTTTACGCCGACTTATACAACTAGGTGGAGAGTTGTATAAGGCTAGTGGGCTCATGGATGACTCATACCTCTAGGGAGAGTGTGGGGCGTCGTGCAGACAGAGATGAGGAGACCAGCTGAACCTTGTCAGCTCATTTAGGCCTCTATAAGAACTCCCAGCTTCATTAGATGTTAGCTCATGCCTGGAACCAGACCTGTGTGGACTGTCTAGGGAGAGTGAACCCCTGTGCGGTGAGAAAAAGCCTGTGTGGCTATTTGCTTGGACATTTAAAACCAGGGACTTAGGGACTAGGACAGCACTAGGCTGATCCCAGTTGTTAGTTAGGAAACCTGTATGTTTAGTCAGAGGTCAACTTGACCAGGATTTATTTTGTTTATGTTTCTTTTGCTTTGCTGTGTTTTTGTCACTGTAAATAGAAAATAAACCGCACCTTTTTGATTTTGAAAACCACAAGCTCCGTCTGCTGGCCTGTTTTTGTGTGGGGAGCCCATCTCGGGGGTCACCCACACCCGCTGCCGAGCTAACCCCCTCACAGTTGGTGGAGAATGCGGGCAGTTTTTTTTAAGCCAGCATGGAGGAGATACTGAAACAGCTGGCTCTAGCAAATGCCAATCAACAGCAGACAAATGCAGGTTTGCAAAGGAGCCTTGCAGCCCAGCAGCAAGCTCATCAACAGAGCCTTGCAGCCCAGCAGCAAGCTCACCAACAGAGTCTGGAAGCTCAGCAACAAGCCCTGCAGCAATCTGAGGCCCGCTTCATAGACCTGTTACAGAAGCAAGAGCAGAGACTACAACAAATGGAAGCAGTAGTGCAGCAACGTCCGCAGACCAGTGAGGGAAGCCGTCCCACTAATACCGCGTCCTTTGGGGTGAGTCGTTTATTGACAAAAATGACTGGAGAGGATGATCCAGAGGTATTTTTGACCACATTTGAAAGGACTGCTGAAAGAGAAAAGTGGCCTGAGGAGCAGTGGGCTGGACTGGTGGCTCCTCTGTTAACTGGTGAATCGCAGAAGGCTTACTATGACCTAGAGCATGACCAAGCAAAAGACTATGTGATGCTAAAAGCTGAAATATTGGCAAGGCTGGGTGTCACCCTGGCTGTCCGGGCTCAGCGTGTGCATAACTGGACTTTCCAGCTTGGAAAACCCCCCAGGTCTCAAATGTATGATCTCATTCACCTGAGCAGAAAGTGGCTACAGCCAGAGACTTTGTCCGCACCAAAGATTGTGGAACGTGTTGTAATGGATCGGTTTTTGAGAGCTCTTCCTACTGCCATCCAAAAGTGGGTAAGCCATGGAGACCCAGAGACGGCCGATGGTCTTGTGGATCGTGTGGAGAAATACTTGGCTACAGAGAACCTGACGGCCTCTTCCAGAGACACTCGGACTTTCCACCCTAAGACCAGACCATCCCCAGGGGCGGATAAGATGATTCCAAGGGGTAAGGGTGGAGAGAGTGAGAGGGTGGGAGCTCTACCCCAAGTTTGGCGAGAACAGCCTGGGAAATCAGCGGCTCAAGAGGCGGCAAGAAGGATCGTTTGCTACCGCTGCCGGCAAGCGGGACATATTGCAGCAAATTGCCCGGTTGTGGAGGAACCCATGCAGTGTGACTTTCTGACAGGCAGACGTCAGTCGCTGTGTGCGACAGTCGCATGCACTGCCATTCGGGGAACTGAGAAACATTTATGCAAAATGTGTATTAATGGTAGAAATGTTGTGGTATTGCTGGATTCAGGTAGCCTTGTGACCCTGATAAAGGCTGAATTAGTTAAAACAGAGGTCTCTGGGAATAGCAAGGTAGCTGTTATTTGTGTGCATGGGGACACCCGAGAGTATCCAGTGACTACAGTGTGTTTCGAGACCCCCAAAGGTACCCTCTCTCATCCAGTGGGCTTAGTATCTCAGTTACCGCATGACGCCATTGTGGGAAGGGATTTTCCGAAGTTCTGGGAACTGTGGGATGATCCTGAGCCCCCCACTGGTGCCCCTATGTACCAGGAATGTGATAGCCAGAACTCCCCTGAGAGTGGTGAGGACTCTCCGGAATTTCCCTTGTCAGTATTGGCAGGGGAGACTCAAGAAACTGGAGAGGAGCCCACCTCCTCAGACGAAAACCTACCGTCTGTGGAGTTTTCTGATCTTGAGGTTCACAGGGAAAACTTTGCCACAGAACAGTTGAAAGACCCCGCCCTAATAAAGGCACGGGAAAACGTAGTGAAAATAGATGGCGAGTTAGTGAACCCAGATAATACCTGCACTTACCCATACTTCAGCGTAGAGAAGGACCTACTGTATCGGGTGGCAAAAAGGGCAGAAGAAACCGTTGAGCAGCTTGTGGTGCCCAAACCTTACAGGAAGTTGGTGTTGGAGTTGGCCCATGGGCACATTCTTGGAGGTCATCTGGGGACAGAGAAAACCCGAGAGAGGGTATTACAGAGATTCTATTGGCCGGGGGTGATGAAGGACATAGAAAATTATTGTTCCTCCTGCCCTGTGTGTCAGAGGTCGGCCCCGATGCCACATTTCCGTAGCCCGCTGGTCCCTCTACCCATCATTGAGGTCCCGTTTGAGAGGATCGCCATGGATTTGGTAGGTCCTATTAGCAAGTCCGCTAGGGGGCACCAGTACATATTAGTTATAATGGACTATGCCACCCGTTATCCAGAAGCGATCCCTCTCCGAAATACCTCGGCCAAAACCATAGCCAAAGAGCTATCTCTTGTGTTTAGCCGGGTGGGTATTTGTAAAGAACTGCTTACGGACCAAGGTACACCCTTTATGTCCCGGGTTATGAAGGAGCTATGTAAATTGTTCAAAGTGACGCAATTACGTACATCTGTGTATCACCCCCAAACCGATGGGCTGGTTGAAAGATTCAACAAAACCCTAAAACAAATGTTGAAGAAAGTGGTGGATAGAGATGGAAAGGATTGGGACTGTCTACTTCCTTATCTGATGTTTGCTATTAGGGAGGTGCCCCAATCCTCTACGGGATTCTCCCCCTTTGAGTTACTGTATGGGAGACACCCAAGAGGGCTGTTGGATATTGCCAAGGAAACTTGGGAAAGTGAGAGTTCTCCCCACAGGAGTGTGATTGAGCATGTCGCCCTGATGCAAGACCGAATTGCACAGGTAATGCCCATCGTGAAGGAACATTTGGCCCAAGCGCAGTTAGCACAGCAGAGAGTGTACAACCGTGGAGCCAAGACCCGTACCTTTTCCCCGGGGGATAGGATACTGGTACTTGTCCCTACGGTTGAAAGTAAATTCCTTGCCAAATGGCAAGGCCCCTACGAGATAATGGAAAAAGTGAGCGAAGTGAATTACAAGGTCAGACAACCAGGAAGGCGAAAGCACGAACAGATCTATCACGTCAATCTGTTGAAAGCCTGGAGGGATAGAGAGTCCCTAGTCGCAGACACTTGGTCACCAGCTCAAACTGGTTGCGTGATTCCTGAGGTTGGAATAGCAGCCACCTTGTCACAACCCCAACAACAGGAGGTTAAGGAGTTTGTGCTTCGCAACAAGGAGGTATTCTCTGAGCTGCCGGGACAAACATCTGGGGTAGAGCATGACATCATTACCCCGCCCGGTGAAAGGGTGAAGTTAAAACCCTATCGGATCCCAGAGGCCCGACGGGAGGCAATACGGGAGGAAGTACAGAAAATGCTGAACTTAGGGGTGATAGAGGAGTCCCAAAGTGATTGGTCTAGTCCCATTGTGTTGGTGCCTAAACCGGATGGGAGCTGGCGATTTTGTAACGATTTTCGTCAGTTGAACAAAGTTACAAAATTTGACACCTACCCCATGCCACGTATAGATGAGTTGATCGACCGGCTGGGAACAGCCCGATACATGACGACTCTTGACCTCACAAAAGGGTATTGGCAAATCCCCCTGGCCAAGTCGGCCAAAGAGAAAACCGCATTTGTAACCCCAGACGGGGCGTTCCAATATAAAAGAATGCCGTTCGGGTTACAGAATGCGCCGGCCACATTCCAGCGGAAAATGGACCAGATGCTGAGGCCCCATCGGAAGTATGCTGCGGCTTACCTGGATGACGTAATTGTCCATAGCACAGATTGGGCCTCACATCTGCCAAAAGTGCAAGCAGTCCTGGACTCTGTTCGGGAAGCGGGGTTTACGGCTAACCCCAAGAAGTGTACCATTGGGCAGGAGGAGGCCAAATATCTTGGGTACACCATTGGGAGGGGAGTAATAAAACCCCAACTCAACAAAGTCGAGGCCATCCAGAGTTGGCCACGTCCCAACAGCAAGAAGCAGGTACGAGCCTTTCTGGGAATCGCTGGGTATTATCGGCGATTCATTCCCCACTTTGCTTCTAAGGCTGTGCCCCTAACCAACCTGACGAAGGGGAAAGGGTCGGTCATGATTAAATGGACCCCCGAGGCTGAGGCAGCATTCCAATTCTTGAAACAAGCCTTATGTAGCCAGCCAATGTTGTACTCACTCGACTTCTCTAAAGTCTTTGTCGTACAAAGTGATGCGTCAGATGTGGGGTTAGGAGCAGTATTGTCCCAGGTCTGGAACGGGGAAGAGCACCCAGTCATTTACCTCAGCAGGAAGTTGAAGTCCCATGAGGTAAATTACGTCACCATTGAAAAGGAGTGTTTAGCGGTGAAGTGGGCTCTAGATTCCCTTCGGTACTACCTGCTAGGTAGGCACTTTGACATGGTTACGGATCACGCTCCGTTAAAGTGGATGGCTCAAAACAAGGAAACAAATAGAAGAGTGAATAGGTGGTTCCTGGCCCTCCAGGAATTCAACTTCACAGTAAAGCATCGCCCTGGCGTTCAAATGGGGAATGTGGATGCTTTGTCTCGAGTACATGAATGCCTGATTGCTGGTGTTCCAACCCCGAGGTTAAAACAAGAGGGGGGGGTATGTGACAGCAGGAAGGTAAAGTCACCTGGTTGCATCCAGGGGGGTAGATATATTTCGCCCAGATTCAGGCTTTACGCCGACTTATACAACTAGGTGGAGAGTTGTATAAGGCTAGTGGGCTCATGGATGACTCATACCTCTAGGGAGAGTGTGGGGCGTCGTGCAGACAGAGATGAGGAGACCAGCTGAACCTTGTCAGCTCATTTAGGCCTCTATAAGAACTCCCAGCTTCATTAGATGTTAGCTCATGCCTGGAACCAGACCTGTGTGGACTGTCTAGGGAGAGTGAACCCCTGTGCGGTGAGAAAAAGCCTGTGTGGCTATTTGCTTGGACATTTAAAACCAGGGACTTAGGGACTAGGACAGCACTAGGCTGATCCCAGTTGTTAGTTAGGAAACCTGTATGTTTAGTCAGAGGTCAACTTGACCAGGATTTATTTTGTTTATGTTTCTTTTGCTTTGCTGTGTTTTTGTCACTGTAAATAGAAAATAAACCGCACCTTTTTGATTTTGAAAACCACAAGCTCCGTCTGCTGGCCTGTTTTTGTGTGGGGAGCCCATCTCGGGGGTCACCCACACCCGCTGCCGAGCTAACCCCCTCACAATATATATATGTATGTATATGTGTATGTGTGTATATGTATGTATGTATGTATATATATATATATATATATATATATATATATATGTTTATTTATTAATTTTTTCCTTTTATATTTATTGCTTTCTGTATATGTGTAAGAGAACCATATTAGGAAGAGAAGGTGGATTATTAAGTAGAGAAAGGGCCAGGCGAGGGGTCACCTTGATAGAGAATATCAAAGAGGGAGAATTGGAAGAAGTCCTTTTACGTAGTGGAAGTGGGAGAGAAGGTTTACATATGTTAATTTTTAATTCTTATTTAATTTCATTTTCTCTTCTCCCTATTTCTACTATGATATAACAGGCAATAGTAATGAGACGAAATATATTGCGAAACTGGCATAATATATATATAATTGTAATTTTTTTTGTTTTGGGTTAATGCTGGAGGGTAAAAAATTGGGAACCCCATCTAGGAACACTCCCCTAATTAGGCCTGTGCTTACATATTCTGGAGGGGTCCAGTAGTAGGTGCCTTCCTTAGGGTAATTAGCTGAGAGGAGGAGGAGGAGATCTCCTCTCAGATTGGGTTTTTTTTTTCTTTTTTCTTTCTTTGCCCCTTTCTATTCCCAATATGAGGTTGGACAGTATTGTAGTGATGTCCCTGAATGCTAAGGGACTTAATATACCTGAGAAGCGACGCTTGCTACTACATGATCTAAAACGTTCCGGTACGGATATAGCGTTTATTCAAGAGACACATTTTAAGACAGATAGACTTCAATATTTTCAAAATAAACTTTATCCATGGACCTATCATTCTATTAACCCGATGGCCAAATCAAAAGGTGTTTCAATAATAATATCCAGTAAAATCCCCTGGCGCTACCAAAGCTCGTTGATAGACCCTATGGGCCGATATGTTTATATTAAGGGACTCCTGGGGAATAAACAGATAACACTGGCAACAATTTATACTCCCAATGAAAATCAGGCCTCTTTTCTGGAGGAGGTACTGGAGAAACTTCTAGACTTCATGGAGGGACAGTTGATACTCGGAGGAGATTTTAATGTACCTCTGATACCATCAGTAGACACCTCCACGGGCACATCGAATATCCCTCCGAGCCAACTGAAACGTATAGCAAAATTGCTATATAAAACTCAATTGATTGATGTCTGGCGATTACAACATTCGGGGGAACGAGATTACTCATTTTTTTCTTCTCCACACAAAATTTATACCAGGATTGATTATTTTTTAGTTCCTCATAATTACCTGCATGCAGTTCGAACTACATCGATAGGCAACATTACATGGTCAGATCATGCGCCTGTGTTCCTGTCTTATGATTTGACGGGAACACAGTCGCTTACACATCGTTTTTGGCGACTTAATGAAAGTCTGTTGCAGACTCCTGAAGTCCTGGAGGATGTGACTAAAGAGTTGACATCATATTTTCAGAGGAATGATTTACCTGATTGTGATCCAGGAGTTCTATGGGAGGCACATAAATCAGTTCTGAGAGGTGTCTTTATCAAACATGGAGCTCGTATCAAACGTGAGCGAACGAAACAACTTACCGAATTACTCGATAAACTAGCAGCTGTGGAGGCCAGTCATAAACATGCCCCTAACCAGACTGTAGAAACAGAACTGGCGGTAATTAGAAAACAGATTATTGACCTGTTACAGTTTAAAGCGAAAGCGGCGCTACAGTTCTGCCGCAAGGCGAGTTATGAATCGGGCGACAAATGTGGGAAGGTGTTGGCAAGAAGGGTTTGAGAACATAAGTTATCAACATATATTGCCCAAGTGGTTAATGGCGATGGGCAGAAGATAACTTTACCAGCACAAATTGCCCGAGAATTTAAAGAGTTTTATTCATCCCTTTATGATTTATCATTACCTATACCGTCTCGACTGGCCATAGATGAATATATTCAGGCATCCCAAATGCCCACTTTTTCTTCTGAGATAGCTACGGAATTGGATGTCCCCATCTCTTTATTGGAGCTTCAACAAGCATTGGGAACTATGAAATTAGGGAAAGCCCCGGGCCCTGACGGGTTCACGGTACAATATTTGGAATATTGGGCCCACGTTTGATTAATTTATTTAATGCGATTGATTCTGGATCTTTATTTGCTAGGGATACCTTGGGAGCCCATATTGCTTTAATACACAAAGAAGGGAAGGACCCTACTTCTTGTGGCAGTTATAGACCAATCTCACTCTTGAATGTGGATCTTAAATTATACACTAAAGTTCTGGCTACTCGGCTGGCGACTCACCTACAAAAACTAATCCACTTAGATCAAGTAGGATTTATTCCTATGTGGGAAGCAAGGGACAGAACTTCTAAAGTGCTGAACCTGCTCCATGTGACCCAGTCCACGAAAACCCCATGTGTATTGTTAAACACCGACGCGGAGAAGGCATTTGATCGGGTAAACTGGTCATTTATGTTCTCCGTACTTAGACATATTGGACTAGGGGAAGTGATGATGAGCCGGATAGCCAGAATATATTCAAATCCACCCGCACAGGTCAAGGTAAATGGAGTGCTCTCAGAGTCTTTTTTAATTAAGAATGGTACCAGGCAGGGGTGTCCTATGTCCCCCCTTTTATATGCTCTTACCTTGGAACCTTTCCTTTGTACAATTAGGCTTCAAGCGGATATACAAGGAGTGACAGTGGGTAGCACACAACATAAGATCTCAGCATATGCCGACGATATGTTATTTTTATTAGTTAACCCAGCAGTATCATTACCTAACCTCATTAAACAATTTGATCTATATGGTGCCCTATCTAATCTGAAAATAATTTTTTCAAAATCAGAGGCGATGGGGGTGGCGTTGCCACTGCGAATTCTTGCACAAGTACGAGGTGATTTCCACTTTAAGTGGACTACATCAGCATTGAATTATTTAGGTATAAACATTCCAGCAAATCTAGCCCGTACCTATGAATTAAATTTTCCTCCTTTGCTCATAAAGGCTAGATTATTATTAGAGAAGTGGCATACAAATTCTCATTCGTGGTTCGGCAAGTCTAATTTAATAAAAATGTGTATTTTACCAAAATTTTTATATTTATTTCAAGCTCTACCGATCTGGATACCGACCTCCTATTTTAAGCAAGTACAGGCAATGTTCACATGATTTGTTTGGGCTAACAAGAAACCACGCCTCTCTCGCACCCTATTAACTCTTCCAAAACATTATGGTGGCTTAGCGCTGCCTGACATTCGGAGATATTATCAAGCAGTTCATCTTGGAAGAGTAATAGATTGGCAACGTCATAGTGATTTGAAGCTATGGGTGCAAATAGAACAGCATCAATCTTCCATACCATTGAGGAGGGCGCTATGGTGTTGGGACTTTGTACCGTCAGAGTTAAAATTACATCCTTTGATAGGGAACACCCTGAAACAATGTTCACAGGTTATTATACATGCAGAGCAAACGACCAAGACATCCCCTTTAACTCCGATTATTGGGAATCCCAAATTCCTCCCAGGGCTCCCAATCACATAATTTTTGATTTTACGTGAGACTGAGCGAATTACTGCATCACAGTTTGTGATAGGAGATAGATGGCCTACTATAGATGAGTTGATGAACCCCGCAGGCCCCTATCGACTTACATTCTGGAATGCAGCTCAGTTACACCACTTCCTTCAGACTATACCAGATCCACAGGCATATATTAGGCAATTAACCCTATTTGAGGAGTATTGCTCTGGAATAGAACCATTACCTCATGTCCTTTCTAGGACTTATACGTTACTCAACTCCCCACGGGAACATATATATGAAAAAGGGGGCGCTCAAATACTCTTAAACTTAATTAATAAGTGATAACTTATCTAATAAATTATTGTGTGAATAATTCTTAAATATAAACACCAACACAATCCTGTGATGCCTATATACAAAAAGGTGAATTGAAAGTCACCATATATAAATCGATTAGTCCCAATCGTAATAATAGCGTGCTGTCAAGCCCACAACAATCAAAGAAATCTATAACACTCAATTATAGAAAAGTCTCATAGATTAAGTTAATGAAAAATCAAATGTGTAACAAATCCAAAAAGTGAAAAATTATTTCAACAAATAATGTTCATAATATATTGAGGTTAATTTCTTCAGAATAGTGCAAAGAGTTAATCCTTCACCAAATGTTCATGTGAAGCTAGAACAAATCTTCAACAAATAATGTTCATGATATATTGTGATTGTTTTCTTCAAAGTAGTGCAAAGAGTTAATCCTTCACCAAATCTTCATATGAAGCTAACACCCGAAGTGCACAAATAGTAGATTGCGCTTACCAAAGGATGTGGACCTCTTTAGTTAAAAAGAAGGTCTTTACCAGCTTGAGCAGGATTGTGCCTGCACACATATGGACAATGCTGGTAGAGAAATGTTGGAAACTCCTCCCTCGGTTAATTAGGCGGAACATGTGAAATACAAGCAAAAGAACTCCATAGTGTAACCCGTATTTATTTATAAAAAGGCAATAAAAATAATGTAAAAAACGTATGTGGCCTAGGTGGCCTCTTACATTAAAAAGTGCCCATCCCGGCACTGGGGCTGCAGGCAGACAATAGGGAGCTCACGGCTCATGGACTCCTAGAAGCGGCGTGCACCGAAGCCACCGTTCGCTGCAGTCAGGGACCCAGGATGGAGCGCTGCGTGTGTATACCACGTGACCAGGCTGCGCCGACCGACGTACGTTTCGTGTTGATTCATGGGAACAGCCAGAGCTTACTTGTATATTAAAATGGGGTCTAGATTTGCATCGCACGTTTACTACAGCACAAATACAAGCTATGATTAGTCTCTCTTTTAAATCCTCAATTTGCACCAAGATACAGGAGACTAATTATAAGATATTGACGAGATGGTATATGACACCTAGTCGACTTCATATCATGTTTCCTGATACACCAGAATATTGCTGGCGATGTGGTGCAAATAGAGGGACTATTCTACATATATTTTGGACATGCTCCAAACTGACTGCTTTTTGGACAATGGTTCGGAATATTTCTCAGAAATTTACTAACTTTCAAATTCCGAATGATCCGGCGCTTTTTTTATTGCATGTCTCTAATATGTCAATAAAAAAATATAGAAAGTCCATCCTATGCCACCTACTAAATGCAGCTAAATCCTGCATCCCTCTGCTGTGGAAACAACAGACTCCACCAACCACAGCAATGTGGCTGAGGAAGGTGGAAGATATTAGAAGGATGGCAGATTTGATTTTGACATCAACTGATAGACAGGAGGTGTATAGAAAGATATGGACTCCTTGGAATCTGTTTATTCACTCAGAAGAGGGTAAATCCCTCTTAGGGCTATAAAGCATTTATATGAATTGAAGTCAGGAGAAGTGGTGGATGCGTGGTTTGACAGTAGGATATATTTCCGGGGGCCATCCCTGAATACTGCCCTCCTCCCTCTCTAAATCTTTCTGTAGGAGAGGTCCTTTCCTCTCGCTACTTCTTTCCTCCCCCCACCTTTTTTTTTTTTTTTTAATTAAAGTGTATGGAATGGAGCAGTGGAGCCTCATTATACAAGGTGATATGAAGTAGGAGACACAGGTTAAGATAGCAGTGTGACAAAATGTTATGTTATATGTTTAGATTAATTTATGCTAGATACCTCCGTTTACTACTTTAAAGAAGCAATAACCATATATTTTGTAAATGTTGTTGTATTTTTTGACCCTGCTCATTTCTGAAAAAATTCAATAAAAAAATCTATATTTGGAAAGAATTCTTTGACTAAAGTGAATCACTTCCTCCAAACTTTCACCAAGATTATCATAAGTCAGTCTCTTGGGTGGTTTTATAGCCCGTTTTCCTCTGGGCTCAGAATGTAAGTCAGCTTCATCTTCCGCCTCTGAGGCTCTCTCCTCTTTCTTTTGCATTTTTTAAAACCCTATTGGTTGTGATTTTTAACAAAGTCTTCTACTTCCACTGAGTCCTGAACGTCCGGCTCAGAATCAGGAGTTATAGGCTCAACAAAATCCTTTACTTCAACTAGGCTCTGGATGTCTGGCTCAGATTTGGGAGGCTCGGGATAACCAGGATCTGAGGCTAGGTTAGGGACCTGCAGGCTTTAGCTGGATAGGGGTGATAATACACTTTCCTGAATGGCGGATAGAATTCGTCTCCAATCAAACTCTGCTTCTTCTCCCTCTTTCTTCCCCATCCCCTCCTCCTCAGGGGCTTGAGTGGAGTGGAGGAGAGGTGAGGGGAGTTAAGGCCTGCGGGCACACCCATTGGAGCTGGGATTTGCACTCTGTCAGCAATGGGCAGCAGGTGGTTCCAATACCATGGCTTCACAGGTCCCCTATTCCCTTCAGGGTGAATCTGATAGACTGGGAGACCCCGGCAGGTTACTACAAATCACGGAGGGTTGAGACTTCCAGCGAGCAGCTATCTTGTGTTTCCCTAGGACCCCAAGGTTTCTCAATAGTACTCGGTCTCCCGGAAGTCCTGTACCTTCACCCTGGAATCATAATTCCGCCTATTTCTTTGCTCTACCACCTTGGAGGCCTGTCGGGACTTCTCAGAGGCAGTGTTTAGTTGCTGCTTCAGCCTCTCTACATACCCCTGATGTGACAAAGAGGAGATGTGATCGGCAGCAGTGCTGAAGGCCAAGTCCACTGGTAACTTTGCTTCATGTCCAAACATGAGGAGTTATGGTGAGTAGCCTGTTGCGTCATGTTCACTGCTGTTCAGTGATATACTGACTCCACTGCCGTTTCTCTTCAAGGGGCAGCATGCCTAACATATTTAGGAGAATCTGGTTAAACCGCTGTGGTTGAGGATCACCTTGAGGGAGGTAGGAAGTAGTCCTGGATTTCTGGACACCCAGAAGAGCTAATAGCTCTTTGATGAGCTTGCACTCAAAGTCTCTGCCCTAATCTGAGTGAATGCCTTCCGGCAGTCTGTAATGTACAAATAATTTTTCTACCAAGACCTTAGCTACTGTGGAGGCCTGCTAATTCTTTGTGGGGAATACATGGGCATATCGAGTGAAATGATCAGTCACCACTAGGACATTTACCCATCCGCTGAAATCTAGCTCCAAACACAGAAGGTCGATACACACCAACTCCATTGGCCCTTGGCTTTGAGGGTGACCTGTGGGAGAAGCTTGTTCAGACAGGGTTTTTTGCTGTATACAGCTCTATACTGGTATGGCAGTATTCAAACCACTTTGGATCTCATGTGAGGCCTGTAGATTCAGACTCTTACCAGTATGAAAATTTGCTCCGGCCCTAGGTAATTATGATCATCATGCAAAGAGTTCAACACCGCCTTCTTGTACTGGAAGGGCAGAAACAACTGCCATGGGTAGTCACCTCGTTCCGAGGGGTCCCTTCCATAGACCACCCAGTTTCTTAGTTGTAAATGGTTCCACTCCCTGTGGATGATTCTGGCATCTGGCGGGTCATCTACCAAAAGCAAACTAGCCCTAGATTGCAGAGGAGCCCTTTTTGCCAGCTGGCAGAGAGGGTCTCGATTCTGGGCCTCTTGTGGGTCCTTTGGAGTAAAGTAGGGTAACGCCTTACCTTTTAACACAGACACGTTGCATTAATACTGAGGAATACTGGTGGCAGAAGCTCCCATAAAATTGGCGTAGGCCATTCCCTTAGCAAGATAGTCAGCTACCTGCATCCACTTGGCAGTTCCTGTTCCGCAGACAGAGAAGAGTAGGAGCTAAGCGTACTGGCGGGGGACCCCAAAAAGGAGGATCAGGGTCACCTGAGTAGATAAGTATATCGTGTTTATTATTTTAACCTAAGAACATGTTTAATTTTAGAAACACTTTAGATAAGGAGCCCCCTTTTTTGTGCTTATGTAGCCATATTGATTGAAATTGCATAGTTGTCTAGCAATATCCTTTAAACTGCTGATGCTGGGAGTTCAGATTATTTGTGTTGTTAATACCTGAAATTAATTTTCATCTTTTCTTACTCAGACATCTTACTTCAAGTTATCCATCATGGTAGTTTCATCCATTCTGTAACAAAAATAATCTACTTACTTGTCTTCCAGATGATATACACGTGTTACTTTTATCTTATTATAAAGTCTTGTTATGAAGCCTTGTCAGACTTCCTGTAGAAGGGCTACTGTAGATAATGATCATCATTTCATTTAATTATATTTTGAAAACATAACACAATAGTAATTTATGCTGCTTATAGATCAATTAAGAAAATATTAAACTTTGTTTTAACTGAAAGGAAAAAAATAAAAGATTGCGAGAAAACCCTAAAGCGGAGGTCCACCCTGAAAAAATCTATAGATTAAAAATCATTAAAAAATAAATAAAAAATTAATAGAAAAAAAAAATGTTTTATACTCACCCTAAATGTCTGTTGCTATGCGGAAGTCCCCTAATCTGCCTCTAATGTTCTTCTTCTCGTCCACGGTGGGTCTCCTTCCGTTTCCTCTTCTTGTGAATGGGCCACGCTGCCTTCTGGGAACTGTGTGTATCCCAGGAGGCAAGCCGCCCATTCACAAAGCGCCGTGCGAGTGGCGGATGCACAGTAGGAAACGGGCAGTGAAGTCTTACGGTTTCACTGCCTGTTTCCCTTACTCAGAATGGAGGAGCCGCGTCCTGCCAGCAGCGATCAATCGCCGTGGCGGGACCAACATCGCGGGCGAGTAGGACAGGTAAGTGTCCTTATTAAAAGTCAGCAGCTACACTATTAGTAGCTGCTGACTTTTTTTTTTTTTTTTATATTGGCTGCACCTCCGCTTTAAAAGCTTGTATTTATTGTGCAAAGTGTAAATTTATCCTCCCTAACAAAACACCAGATGTCTGTCAAAGCCGAAATTAGAACAGCAAATGGACACTGCATTCTAGGAGTCACAAGAGAGATGTTTAATGAAATTGCTCCTTCATGTAAACATGCCATTTAAAGTTGTATTTTAAACAAAGGTTTTGAAAGGGTTGTTCATGCTTCCCAGTGGTGGCTGCTTCTATCTAGTTCAGAAGGGAACTGACTGTTCACAGTATCTGGGGAGGGGAAAGAGGAGAAGGTTAGCTGAAAGTTAACTGATAAGAGGCATGGAGGAGCTCAGCTATGAGGAAAGATTAGAGGAACTGAATTTATTCTCTCTTGAGAAGAGGAGATTAAGGGGGGATATGATCAACATGTACAAATATATAAGGGGTCCATATAGTGAACTTGGTGTTGAATTATTCACTTTACGGTCAACACAAAGGACAAAGGGGCACTCTTTGCGTCTAGAGGAAAAGAGATTTCACCTCCAAATACGGAAAGGTTTCTTCACAGTAATGCCGCGTACACACGGCCGTTTTTCTCGTCGAGAAAACAAAATTTTTTCCTTTCGAAGAGAAAAACGATCGTCTGTGGGCTTTTTGCCGTTTTTTCGACGAGAAAAACGGCATTAAAAACCACGAGAAAAATTAGAACATGTTCTAATTTTTCTAGTCGTTTTTTTCGACATGTTTCCCGAGGCAGTTTTCCCATAGGGAAACACTGCCGCGGAGCCCACAGACGGTCGTTTTTCTCGTCAAGAGAAAAAATTACGTGAAAAACGACCGTGTGTGGGGAACAAGCCGTTCCCTCGTTTTTAATGTCATTATTCACGGCGGTTTTTTAACCGCCGTGAATAATGATCGTGTGTACGCGGCATTAGAGCTGTGAAAATGTGGAATAGACTCCCTGCAGAGGTGGTTCTGGCCAGCTCAGTAGATTGCTTTAAGAAGGGCCTGGATTCTTTCTTAAATGTACATAATATAACTGGGTACTGACATTTATAGGTAAAGTTGATCCGGGGAATATCCGATTGCCTCTCGGGGGATCAGGAAGGATTTTTTTCCCCTGCTGTAGCAAATTGGATCATGCTCTGCTGGTTTTTTTTTGCCTTCCTCTGGATCAACTGTGGGTATTGAATTGGGTATATGGGATTGTACGATATATATATTTTTTTATGGTTGAACTGGATGGACTTGTGTCTTTTTTCCTTGTCAAAGTATTTTATTGGACATATATATTAGTCACATACAGATCATATGTAATACATGTTGTTGATATTTGTCCAATTATTACAAATATAGAAAAATAACAAATAATAGGGTCTACAGAATATATCCTTATGAAAATTATAAGGACTTAAATGAGATAGAAAGTAAATAAATCCTTGTACTAATATATTCAAGACTGTAGTTAAAAGAAATATTTAACATATTAATTATAAATTGATCTGTATCTTCGAAAAAAGTAATATAGAGTAATACTGTAGCTTCAATAAGGTGCGTTATGAAGTAAGAATAATAGAGAAAAGAAAAGAGAAAAAGAAGTAAAAAAGATATCAAAATAAAATAGGGTAAAATAAAATTAGATAGATAATATAAAATAAAATAGATGGAATAGAATAGTAGGAAACCAGAGGGGGGGGGGGGGGAGTGTAGGAGTCCACCTGAATGGCCTGAATGAATCGGTCCGCGGCTTGAGGGTTTAAGTAAAACACAGTGTTCACTATATTGAGCAGGGTAGCTCCCAAGCTTCAGAAATTTGGTTTAGTAGCTAGTTTAACCGATTGAGTCCTCCGGCTACCATGGCATGAGAATCGAGTTGTCACTAATAGAAGGTAGGTGAAATTTAATCCAAGGATCCCAGATCTTTTCAAAGATTGGAATTTGATTTCTTTCTATAGCTAACATTTTGGCGTGAGACATAAAGTCATTTACTCTATTTATGGTCTCGGATATCTCCAATTTAGGGGTCTTCCATGCCTTTGCTATTGTTTGCTTTGCTGCTGTAAGAAATTGAATGAGGAGTTTGAATTGTTTATGTGTAATGAGATCAGGTTTTAGATTGAGCAAGGCTGTGGCTGGGTCTGGTTGCACAGTGAAACCAAATATCTTGGAGGCAGTTTCAAATATCTGTTCCCAAAATAATTGCACCAACGGGCAGGACCACCAAATGTGTAAGTGGGTGCCCGGATCTGGGCAACCCCGAAAGCATAGGCCTGTTTGGTTTGGTGTGAATTTGGCCAATCTGGAGGGAACGAGGTACCAACGAGACAAAACTTTGTAATTCAACCGCCAGGATATTTGGTGAAGAAGATTTTGTTACAGACCATATTTTGGACCAATCATTCATATCGAATGTTCTCTTCAGGTCCTCCTCCCATTTACGTGCATAATGGACTTGTGTCTTTTTTCAACCTGACTAACTATGTAACTATGTAACTATGTACACTTTAAAAAGCAAATAAACTTACAAATACATTAGTTCAGCCTCTTTATACATGCCATTATTTGCAAAGTACAAGCTATTTACCTCCTGTAATCATACTTAAAGTGACCATGTCACAACCTAAAAAAATTCATTTGAAAGTAGAGAAAAATTAAGTATTTTTTAAATACTTAACTGCAGCCTTTTTCTTTCTTTCCGTAAACTATTTTTCATTCACTTGCACGCAAAATAGGAATTTTTACTTATCTGTAAAATCCTTTTCTTAGAGTACATTACAGCAGGGCTCAAAATTTCAAATCCTGAGCTACTAGCCAGACCTCAAGGGTTTCTCGTCACCAGTTGCCCCGCCCAGCCCCGACCATGCCCGCCCCTAAACACGCCCTCATAAATTATCTCATGAAATGACACTAAAATGTTTTATACAGAATTAAGTTATAAAAATAAATATTAACAACAATTTTATCAGTGCCCAAAAATGCAGCCTGCCCGTGTCCACCAATATAGCCTGTGTCTGCCAGTGCAGCCTTTGTCCGCCAATGCAGCCTTGTGTCCCCAATGCAGCCTTCTGTCCCCAATTGTGTCCCCAATGCAGCCATGTGTCCCCAATGCAGCCATGTTTCCCCAAATGCAGCCTTGTGTCCCCAATGCAGCCATGTGTCCCAAATGCAGCCTTGAGTCCCCAAATGCAGCTATGTCTCCCCAAATGCAGCCATGTGTCCTGAATGTAGCCTTGTGTCCCCAAATGCAGCCTTCTGTCCCCAATGCAGCCATGTGTCCCCAAATGCAGCCACGTGTCCCTAAATGCAGCCTTGTGCCCCCAAATGCAGCCATCTGTCCCCAATGCAGCCTTGTGCCCCCAAATGCAACTTTGTGTCCCCAAATGCAGCCATGTGTCCCCAAATGCAGTCTTGTGTCCCCAATGCAGCCTTGTGTCCCCAAATGCAGCCTTGTGTCCCCAATGCAATATCATCAGCAAACAGGACCTGCTCTATCACTCCTACGCTGATGACACCCAACTCTACCTTTGCATCACCGGAAAAAAAAGACCAATACCACGCACTAGAAAATTGCCTCTTACTGATCGACAATTGGATGACGGAGAGTTCCCTCAAACTCAATGGATCCAAAACAGAACTTCTCGTCCGAGGGGGCGTGGCTTAGCAATGGCCGAGTAGAGAAGTGTTCTGGAGGAGCTCCCAGCACGAGCCAGCCTATACAGACCACCAGCCATCAATATCACCCTGTGAGTACGGCATGAGCAACACTAACAGGTGCAGAACACGATCGGCAACCCGCGGGTCCCGACATTCCACCTCCCAACCCGGTATTACACATTTTTTCCGAGGGAACCAGAGACCTTCCCCAGGCGCCATTGTGACCGCACCACATGCAGCCCGTATGGAAACGACCAGCGCTACTCTGCACACAACAACCACGCCAGACCCAGAAATTCTCACGGAAACCCCAGCTATATTCAGATCAGACATGGCCGGCTCTACCCAGAACCAGGGCAGCCTGGACGAAGATCTCCGCAACATGCTGCAGGCCCTCCCCACAAGCGCAGATATGGAGGCTCTACCAACGAGGGTGGACATAAAAGGCCTGATCCTGAGGATTGAAGAAGCGCACAGCAGAGACCTACAGGAGGTGAGGGCCGAAATACATGTTATAGAGGATCGTGTTACATCCAGAGAGACCCTCCTGTCCTCGCTGGCCTCCAGAGTACAAACACTGGAACAAGCCCAAGACAGGCACTCGAGGGCGACCCAGGAGATGCAGCTCCATTTAGAGGAGATGGAAGACTGCGGCCGCCGCAACAATCTGCGGCTGCGGGGGATCCCAGAGGCCACAGGCTCAGAAGATCTAGCCACGACTGTCACGGCCATATTTCACACCCTCCTGGAAAACCCACCTCCTACCCTGGAATTTGATCGAGTACACCGCAATTTAGGCCCCAAATCTGCGGACCCAGACCGGCCTTGTGACGTCTTCTGTCGCCTGCACCAATACACACTAAAAGAAGTCCTACTTCGCAAGGCCTGGGATCATGGGGAGATCGAATTTGACGGAGCGCAAATTCAAATACTTCCAGACCTGTCCAGAGCCACGCTGCAACGCCGTGCTATCTTGAAACCGGCTCTTGAAGTAGTCAGGAGACAGGGCTGCACATACAGGTGGGGATACCCCTTAGTGGTGATATTCTGCACTGACCGTACCTCTTTTACTATGCGCACACCGGAGGACCTCCCAGCTTTTTTCTCCTTTCTGGGAACAGAACCGATTTCCACACCGAATTGGCTGGCGAAACTACCGAAACCATCCGGCCGTGCGGGCCCTTCCCGAAGCGGATCCAACCTACCTGCTCGTTCACAGAGGCCAAGAGGAAGATACCGACCTGCACCGATCGATAGTACACGTGAGTCCTAACCGCACCGCAAACCCTACTACTCTCACTCAGTTCTGCTTTGTTCCGGCTGACTAGGTTACTCCCCGGAAGTTAACCCCCGTGTTTTGATGCGCCCCTCACTTCCCCCCTGGAGACCGTGGGTGTTTGATACACTGTCATCCAGACGGCCCACCTATGCTTTCAACATGGATAGTTGCTCGGAGGGCAGATACACCTGGATGACCTCATGTCCTGTGCTGCAATGCGCGGCACACCCTGGATTTGACCTGTCCCCTGCCCAGGTGTGAACTAGTGTTGACTGCCCCTCTCCCCGTAACCCCCCTCATGGACATTGTTGCTCGAGAGGGGTACTGGATTCAGCGCCGCCTCACCCTGCCCCCCAACATCACCCCCCAGCCAGGACACTCAACTGACCCACGCAAGCCGGTCAGGATTCCCCACGGAAGAAAGTCATGTGAGTGGCTGCTTTGAGATGTTAATGTTGATAAATGTAAAGTTATGCACTTGGGGGCTAACAATATGAATGCATCATACATACTAGGGGGAGTACAACTGGGGGGATCCACATTGGAGAAGGATCTGGGGGTTTTGGTAGATCATAAGCTCAATAATGGCATGCAATGCCAAGCTGCGGTTTCCAAAGAGAGAGAGATATCATTTTGCCCCTGTTCAAATCATTAGTAAGACCTCATCTGGAATATGCAGTTCAGTTTTGAGCCCCAGTTCTCAAAAAGGATATTGGGGAACTGGAGAAAGTGCAGAGAAGGACAACCAAACTGATAAGAGGCATGGAGGAGCTCAGCTATGAGGAAAGATTAGAGGAACTGAATTTATTCACTCTTGAGAAGAGGAGATTAAGGGGGGATATGATCAACATGTACAAATATATAAAGGGTCCATATAGTGAACTTGGTGTTGAGTTATTCACTTTACGGTCAACACAAAGGACAAGGGGGCACTCTTTGCGTCTAGAGGAAAAGAGATTTCACCTCCAAATACGGAAAGGTTTCTTTACAGTAAGAGCTGTGAAAATGTGGAATCAACTCCCTGCAGAGGTGGTTCTGGCCAGCTCAGTAGATTGCTTTAAGAAGGGCCTGGATTCTTTCTTAAATGTACATAATATAACTGGGTACTGACATTTATAGGTAAAGTTGATCCGGGGAATATCCGATTGCCTCTCGGGGGATCAGGAAGGAATTTTTTCCCTTGTTGTAGCAAATTGGATCATGCTCTGCTGGGGTTTTTTGCCTTCCTCTGGATCAACTGTGGGTATAGAATTAGGTATATGGGATTGTACGATATATTTTTTTTTTTTATGGTTGAACTGGATGGACTTGTGTCTTTTTTCAACCTGACTAACTATGTAACTACCGTGTTTCCCCGAAAATAAGACCGGGTCTTATATTCATTTTTGCTACAAAAAACACACTAGGGCTTATTTTTGGGGTAGGGCTTATTTAATTACGGCATTAAAGTGGTTGTAACCCTAAACAAAAAAAAAAAAAAAAAACAGTTCCTTTTAAAGCATGATAGATAGCACAGTGCTTGTGCTGCATCATTTACCCCTCTCCATGTTCTAAAAATCAATCATGAATAAATCAATAAAAAATAAAAAAGTTCCTGTGTCACCCCCCACCTCTCCCCCCCCCCCCCACTGTCAGGTCAGAAGTCGGTATTATACTGGTACATTAGTGTGTCAACTAATCCACTCTCCACAGTTTTATACCATAAAAATACCTTTTACAGCTTCCCTGGGCATTCACGTGTGATCTGCACTTCTTCTCCGAGATCCCCGCTGACGTCAGCCCGCTCCGAGTACTGCAGAGGGAGGGGCCGCAGACATCAGTGGGAAGGAGAGGAAGAGAGAGAAGAGCCGAGATCCCGCTGACGTCAGCCCGTTCCATACACTGAAGAGGAAGGGGCTGCTGACATCAGTGCGGGGGAGAGGATGAGAGAGAAGAGCCGAGATCCAGCTGACGTTAGCGGGAGGAGAGGATGAGAGAAGAGCCGAGATCCCGCTGACGTCAGCACGCTCCATACACTGAAGAGGAAGGGGGTGCAGACATCAGCCGGGACAAGAAAAGAGGACCTCCGGTGGCTGTAAAACATTATATTAATAAACAGTAATAAACGGAGACACTGCACCAGTATGCAGTAATGGATTACAGGTTTTTAAGTGAACTTTGATAGGGCTTATTTTCGGGGTAGGGCTTATATTGCAGCCCGCCCTGATAATCACACTAGGTCTTACTTTCGGGGTAGGGCTTATTTTCGGGGAAACACGGTATGTAACTATGTATGGTAGACAGAGGGGTGGGGGTCGGGTGGGGTTGCGCCTCAATACTGGTCATGGAGGGAGCGGGCCTGACTTACTATTCATGTAGAAATATGTACCCAACCCTGTGGAACTTATCTGTTTAGTGATGGCAGGGGACACGGGCTGCAAGTGCAGGATCTCTGATGGTGAGGGGGGGGGGGAGCGATGCAATGCAGTGGCCTCTCCTTTTTCCTGATAGCCTGGCGCCCACGCCTAGACCACTGGGTTACACCGGTTGCTGGGGGTGCCCTGCCGGTCCTGGTCTTGGGGGGGAGGGGAGGAGTCCGCTCCTGTAAGCCTGGGGTTTTTGCAATGTTCAGTTATAATATAGCCAGCCGGCTTGTTGCCAAGTTGATACATTGAATAGATAAATCATATGGTTTAGAGACTATACGTATTACCGGTACTGTATATGATTATAGGTTTATTTTGCACTTTAGAAACTTCCCCTGTACATGTACGACATCGTTACTCACACTCATATTCCCTATAACCTCACATTTCAGACTACAACAAAAGGTCTGGGGGCCTGGGGAGGGCGGGAACTCCCCCCGAGGTTCCTTGCTCGACGCACCTCCACTTAGGCAAACGCTCCTCCAGCTAGTACTGGTGGACGTCTATACAGCAGTTTTGCTGACATCTTAGGGTGAGACACTGCTGGTCAGTGCTCACTGAGAGCATATTTGCTCAGAGGATACTTAGGACTACCTAGAGAGTCCACTCTCATTCTCCTTTCTCTCTTATTCACACTTTTCTGACCCCTACTCCCCCCCTATTACCCTCCTCCCCCCACCCCCTACCTCTCTACACCATCCCCCCTAACCTCACACGGCCATGGACGTGATACAAATTGTTACATTAAACGCCAAGGGACTTAATGTCCCAGAAAAAAGGAGGATGCTACTACACGATATGAAACGGATGAGGGCTGATATTGTGCTGTTACAAGAGACACACTCTAGGGAAAACAGGTTCCCGATTTTAAAGAACAGGTTTTACCCAACAGTGTTTCACTCCACCCACTCGGAAGCTAAATCCCGAGGGGTGTCCATTCAGATCGCGGCAGGGGTCCCGTGGACTCTGGTCGACGTGAGGGCAGACCTGGCGGGGAGATTTTTTTTTTTGAAAGGCTTGATCGGAGGGGTGAAGGTGACTATTGCAAACCTTTATGCCCCGAACAGCCAACAAGCCTCCTTCATTAGAAAGCACCTAGAAATACTTCAGAACTTCTCAGAGGGCCAACTCATTGTAGGGGGAGACCTAAACATCCCTTTAATCCCTTCAGAGGATACATCTACAGGAACATCCTCTTCCTCTAGGGGGACACGTAAAGTGATCCACACGGCTCTCCACACCGCAAGGCTAGTAGATGCTTGGCGTCTCCTACACCCCGGCGAACGGGATTACACTTTTTTCTCCCGTACGCATCAGGTGTACTCACGTATAGACCACTTCCTGATTCCACAAAATCAACTACACGCAGTGAAAGACACGTCCATAGGGTCCATTACCTGGTCAGACCATGCTCCGGTTACAATGCAATATGCACTGACTGATTATAACGCAAAACAGAGACAGACATGGAGACTTAACCCCTTCCTACCGGGTCACAGTCATATGACGCCGGCAGGAACCCTCCCGCCCTCCGGGCGGGCGTCATATGACGTCCTTTTTTCCCGGCCGTCTATGGGGCGCGCGCTCGCCGCCAACGCGCGCGCGCGTACACGCGGCACCGCTCGTGACCCGGTGCGCTTGCCCGGCGGCCGCAATGTCCGCCGGGCACCCGCGATTGCGCGCGATCATGGCAGGAGTGTGGATCTGTGTGTGTAAACACACAGATCCACCTCCTGTCAGAGGTGAGGAGACCGATGTGTGTTCCCAGTACAGAGGAACACAGATCGGTCTCCTCACCTTGTGAGTCCCCTCCCCCTACAGTTAGAATCACTCAATAGGAAACATATTTAACCCCTTGATCGCCCCCTAGTGTTAACCCCTTCCCTGCCAGTCACATTTACACAGTAATCAGTGCAGTTTTATAGCACTAATCGCTGTATAAATGTGAATGGTCCCAAAAACGTGTCAAAAGTGTCCGATGTGTCCGCCGCAATGTCACGGTCACAATAAAAATCACAGATCGCCGCCATTACTAGTAAAAAAAAAAAAAAAATGCCATAAATCTATCCCCTATTATGTAGACGCTATAACTTTTGCGCAAACCAATCAATATACGCTTATTGCAAAAAAAAATTACCAAAAATATGTAGAAGAATACGTATCGGTCTAAACTTAGGAAAAAAATTGTTTTAAAAAAAAAAAATTGTGATATTTATTAAATTAAAAAGTAAAAAATATTGAGTTTTTTTCAAATATGTCGCTCTTCTTTTGTTTATAGCGCAAAAAATAAAAAGCGCAGAGGTGATCAAATACCACCAAAAGAAAGCTCTATTTGTGGGGAAAAAAGGACGTCAATTTTGGTTAGGTTCAACGTCGCACGACCGCCCAATTGTCAGTTAAAGCGACGCAGTGCTGCATCGCAAAAAGTGCTCTGGTCAGGAAGGGGGTAAATTCTTCCGGGGCTGAAGCGGTTAATGAGAGTCTTCTCCAGGACCCAGAAACACTAGCAGACGTCACAAAAGAACTTACCCAATATTTCCATACCAACATTACAGCTGACTGTGACATGGGGCTTGTCTGGGAAGCACACAAAGCTGTGATTCGCGGAGTGCTGATAAAGCACGGCGCGAGGATCAAAAAACTGAGATCTGCCCAGGTATCGCTGTTACTCGACAAACTCCAGAAACTAGAAACTGAACACAAACAGACGCCGGCCAGATCAGTAGGGAGCGAACTCGACACAGTCCGTACACAGCAGATAAACAGACCTACTTCAGTTCAAAGCCAAGGCGGCATTACAGATCTCTCGTAAAAAGACTTACGAATCAGGGAATAAATGCGGCAGGCTATTAGCGCAAACTCTAAGGGCCCAGACTGCAGCATCTTATATACCACATATACACACCCCAACAGGACAGAAAAAAACATTACCCAAACAAATAGCCCATTAATTTAAGTCTTATTATGAAACCCTATACAACCTGAACACAACACAACCAACTACGGACCAGATAGGGGAATATATAGCTGATTCCACAATGCCCTCTCTGCTGACGGATACCTGCAAACTCTTAGAGAACCCCATAATCCTGGTTGAGATACAGAGGGTGACAGGTAGCACTAAACAAGGTAAGGCCCGGGACCTGATGGCCTCACGGTCCAGTATTAAAAGACATTCCTCCCATCACTGGGTAACCACTTAGTCACGCTCCTGAATGCCCTCAGCAAGGGAAATAATCTACATGACACTGCGTTCATAGTTGCCAACATTGCAAAAAAAACATCTGGGACACTTTTTTTGTATTGAGGCGGAGCCTTGCTATAATCAGGGGGTGGGGCATTCGTTTGTAGGCGTGTCATGCCGGAGTGAAAAATGCGCCGAAAAATGGGCGTGGTTTACGCACGATAGTGGGTGTGGTTTAAATGGGCGTGGTTCAAAGGGGTGTGGCTAGAGTCCGAGGTGAGAGAAAGAGAGAGAAAGAAATAGAAAGAAAGAAGCCAGATCCTACACCACAATAGTAATGTGTAACAAAATTGGCAGATAAGGATACTCCAAAACACCTGTTGGCGCTTCAATCATCCCGGCACCATGGTTGTTACGGTGTCAGGATGATTGAAGTGCATTATTTCTATTTTTACATTGTAATATAAAATGAAATCATTCAACTCACCATAATGCCGAATCAGTGGAAGCCCTGAGCGTGTTACCTGCCACGTCGCCTGCCACCAGATGGCCTCCCCAGCAGTCCGTCCTTGCATCAGGTGCCTCCCCAGCAGTCCGTCCTTGCATCAGGTGCCTCCCCAGCAGAGCCCCCTCCACACTTGTGGACAAGGGTCCAAAAATCATGATTGTCCCGGGAAATTCGGGACTGTTTGGCAACTATGCACTACACTGATTACCCCGCCACCCACTACACTGATTACCCCGCCACCCACTACACTGATTACCCCGCCACCCACTACACTGATTACCCCGCCACCCACTACACTGATTACCCCGCCACCCACTACAATGATTACCCCGCCACCCACTACACTGATTACCCCGCCATCCACTACACTGATTACCCCGCCACCCACTACAATGATTACCCCGCCACCCACTACACTGATTACCCCGCCACCCACTACACTGATTACCCCGCCACCCACTACACTGATTACCCCGCCACCCACTACACTGATTACCCCGCCACCCACTACACTACACTGTGATTACCCCGCCACCCACTACACTACACTGTGATTACCCCACCACCCACTACACTACACTGTGATTACCCCACCACCCACTACACTAAATTACCCCGCCACCCACTACACTACACTAATTACCCCACCACCCACTACACTACAATTACCCCACCACCCACTACACTACAGTGCAATAGTACGGTACCTGCGGTGCGTGAGGATGTGCTGGTGGTCCGAGGGGTCTGCCAAATGGAGTGAGCCAGGACCATCACAGTGTCCCCAGCCAGCGGTGCCCCGGTCCTTCCATCAGTTTCCCCACTCGTCGGACACACGGGGGCGGGGCGGAGGGTTGTTGGCAGCGGCGGCGCCGGGTGCTGATAGGCGTCAGTGTCCCCAGCCAGTGGAGCCCCGGTCCTTACATCCGTGTCCCCGCTCCTTGTCGGACACACGGGGGCTGGGCAGAGGGTCGTTTGCGGCGGCGGCGGCGGGTGAAGCATGCTGCTTCCTTGTGCCTCTCCTTGCGTTCAGTGGAGAGCGGGGAGGAGTCGCCAATCCGAAGCCGATTGGCTGCCCCAGGCTCTGCACTGAACACAAGGGGAAAACGTAAACAAATATGGTGGCGGCAGCGGGCATTTTTGTGTAGCCGCTGCCGTTTTTAGCTAAAGCATTCCCAAATTTACCGGGACAAAACGGGACAAAAAGAACTGGGCTTGTCCCGAATCGGGACAAGCCCAATTCGGGACAAGGGTCCAAAAATCGTGCTTGTCCCGGGAAATTCGGTACTGTTGGTAACTATGCAGGCGTCCCCAGTGGAGTCCCCCCTTTCATCAGACGTCCCCAGTGGAGTCCCCCCTTACATCAAGTGTCCCCAGAGGAGTCCCTCCTTACATCAGGCGTCCCCAGCGGAGTCCCTCCTTACATCAGGCGTCCCCAGAGGAGTCCCTCCTTACCTCAGGCGTACCCAGCGGAGTCCTTCCTTACATCAGGTGTACCCAGAGGAGTCCCCCTTACATCAGGCGTCCCCAGCAGAGTCCCCCCTTACATCAGGCGTCCCCAGCGGAGTCCCCCCTTACATCAGGCGTCCCCAGCGGAGTCCCTCCTTACATCAGGCGTCCCCAGTGGAGTCCCCCTTACATCAAGTGTCCCCAGCGGAGTCCCCCCTTACCTCAGGCGTCCCCAGCGGAGTCCCCCCTTACCTCAGGCGTCCCCAGCGGAGTCCCCCCTTACATCAGGCGTCCCCAGCGGAGTCCCCCCTTACCTCAGGCGTCCCCAGCGGAGTCCCCCCTTACATCAGGCGTCCCCATCGGAGTCCCCCCTTACATCAGGCGTCCCCAGCGGAGTCCCCCCTTACATCAGGCGTCCCCAGCGGAGTCCCCCCTTACCTCAGCCGTCCCCAGCGGAGTCCTCCCTTACCACAGGCGTTCCCAGCGGAGTCCCCCCTTACCACAGGCATCCCCAGCGGAGTCCCCCCTTAACCACAGGCGTCTCCTGTCTCGGCCGCCATTATTGTTTCCTCTTCCCCGAAGGGGAACAAAATAGAGGCGGAGCCGACAGTGTGGCTGAAAAAAAAAAAATTAAGCTGTGGCGCTGCCGACCCCCGCCCATTACAGACAGACCTGCAGCGGGGCGGGGCGGGGCGGGGGGGTGGCCTGCCGGCCAGCCAAAACACAGATGTAGTACAATAGAAGATAAAGCTGCTGCGGCGCCGCCCACCCCCGGGGAGGTGCGGGGTGTGGGCGGCGCCGCAGCGGCTTTTTTTTCTGTTGTACTACATCCGTGTTTTGGTCTTCTTGAACATGGCGGCCGGCCGAGACATTGTCTCCGCCAGCCGTGGACCTCTAGCGGCGGCGGCCTGCGGCGTCCAAATTCGGGGAAAACGGGAAAAATCGGATTGGCCGGGACAAAATAAATCCGGGAAAAGGGTTTGAATCCCGGGAACGTCCCGGCCAATCCGTGACTGTTGGCAACTATGTGCGTTACAAGCCCACATAGCCGTGATCCCCAAGGATGGTAAAGATCCGGCCCAATGTGGGAGCTACCGCCCAATATCCCTGCTGAACACGGATCTGAAGCTGTTCACAAAGATATTGGCCACGAGACTACAGTCACATATACCCCAAATTATTTATCTGGACCTAGTGGGCTTCGTTCCATCTAGGGAAGCGAGGGACAACACCACTAAAGTGTTGAACCTGGAAGGCCGGGGGGCGTGTCCGGATGTAGAGCAGGGAAGACGTGTTGCTGAGGAGCTCCATACATCCTGTCAAAATCTGCTGCCATCCTGCCTTCCCACCGCCTGGGTGAGCCCTCAAACTTACCTGGCGGGTCCCTGAAGGTCCTCTGCCTCGGCCACATCCTGTATTTTTGGCCCTGGTCGCCCGATCGAGCCGTTACCGGGACTTGCGACTGGCTCTGTACTCCCGGGTCCCGCCGCCATCTTGCGGCCTGCTGTCCTTCTCTGAGCCTCTGGGCTCGATTGCCGTGGTTCGCGGGGCTGGAGGTGCCTCATCCACGCACACCGGGGGCACCAGTGGTGGGGAGGGTGATCCGGACCGGCGCTGCGACCGCCTGGGGACCTCGGGAGGTTGATTGCCCGGGCCTGCGGCCTACGCACATCTTGCGGCCTACCGCGATTCCGGAAGCCTCCGTCCTCAATTTCTGAGTGCCGCGGGACACGCGGCAGACGGGCACGTCCTCCGGAGCCACCATCCGTGCCGGGGGGGGGGGTCGGCACCGCGTCTGACGACTTTCGGAGAGCTGCTCCTACGCATCCACGTCTGCAGCCCGCAGCCATCTTTCGGCCTCCTGACCGGCCCCATCCATCGGATGCAGGTACGCCTCCCCTCCTCCTGGGATCCTTTGGGTGATTGACTGCCTCACAATACTGCGGGGGGGGCTCCCCCACTCCTGCACCTCTCCATCCTGTCTCTGCTGTGCCCCCCCCCCGTCCTCCCTTTTTTTTTTGGACTGGGCCCCTCTGCCCGCGAACCCCCCTCCCCCCCCCTGAACTTTCCCTAATTTTGGGGTAAGGCTTGGATGGGCCGCCCTAGGACCCGCTACTCCACAGATAAGGGCCCGAAGGCTCCTCACATACCCCCGTCAGCAGTTGTTTCATCTCCACGGAGATCCTCGGCTGGGATGGCGGCCAATACGCAGATGGCTGCGAAGTCGGGGGTGGCGGCGCCACCCACGGGAGTGGAGATCCTGGCAGCCATCACATCCTGTAAAGAAACTCTGACATCTAAAATTGATTTTTTGACAGTGGATGTCGGTCTTCTCCGTCAAGATATGGATAAATTTCGCTCTCGCATCGCAGAGGTGGAGGACAGGGTCTCTGTGGTGGAGGATACGGTCCGGTCAGACTCCAGGGAGATACGGGCCCTCCAAATTCAAGTGAAAGCGCTGCAGGAGCGCGCGATAGACACCGAGAACCGCCTCAGGCGGAACAACATCCGTATAATTGGACTGCCCGAGAGGGCCGAGGGCCCTAGGCCTGCTGAATTTACTGAGCAATTACTGACCACCCTGTTTGACCTGAGTGCCCTGGCATCTACCTTTGTGGTTGAAAGAGCCCACAGGGTTCCACCGCTCCCTCCGAGACCTGGGGCCCCTCCACGCCCCTTCCTGCTACGAATGCTGAACTACCGGGACCGGGACCGCATTCTTGCGGCGGCACGAGCCATGCCTGACATTAAGTATGAAAACACCAGACTACTTTTCTTTCCAGACTTCTCCCAGGAGGTGCAACAACGTTGCAAGTCCTTCACTGATGTGAGACGCCGGCTCCGGGAGAAAGGACTACGCTTTGGCCTGTTGTATCCCAGCAGACTGCGAGTCACTGACGGTAGCGACACTCATTTCTTTGATACCCCGGAGGCGGCAGCGGCGTGGCTAGACGCCCGTTAACATTAGACAGCCGAGGACCAACGGTGGAGTTCACCCGGCAGGGAACAGATATGCTTCTACTATTCCATCAATGAACATCTTTCCTGTCTTCTGATGAATCCCAGCACTGCCCCCTTCTATGCCCCTAATCCTGCTTATCCCTGCTGGCTTTCACCTTTGTTCCTTCTACACAAATGTTCACTTCGGCTGATTGAACTTCCACTCACTCCTGTTTAAGGAGCTCCAATGGCAACTAACGAACTGCCTCGCTCATGAACCAAGGTGACTCAAGTTGTTCCCCCCTTTCCACACCTTGGACTTCCACCCAGAGTTGAGGCGGACTTCCCCGGAAACTTCTCCCTCACCTGCGGTCCTACGGGCCGACTTCTTAGGGTTGCAGTGACCTAAAGATTAAATTTTTCTCTCAGTTACGGGACAAAACCCTGCATCAGTTTTTATGGCTCTTGGGTCCCTTTTTTTTTGGCCCTTGACGCTAGGTTTGTATGGTGTTTGGGTAGGGTGTTTTATGTTACGGGGAGAAGGGTTCAATTGTTATGAAGGTCCAGATAATTACTGTATTGCTCAATTACCTTATGGGTCTCTGACCCTATTGAATAGGTGTGCCACTACTGTGTTTACTTATATGTGTTGGGTTGATGGTCTCATCCTGCTTCTATTTCCCCCTGGTGTTCCTTGATGAGCTCCTGACCGTTCTGTCGTGGAATGTTCGGGGGCTCAACTCGAAGTTTAAGAGGTCACTCTTATTTCAATATTTGAAAATACATAATCCCCACATAGTGCTACTGCAGGAGACACATTTAACCGGCAGCAAGGTTATGGCTCTGAAGAAGCCCTGGGTACAGAGGGCGTTTCATGCGACCTACTCTTCATATTCTCGTGGGGTGTCTATCCTGATTAGCAAACGTGTACCGTGTGTGATACACAATGTTCATCTGGACCCCCAGGGAAGTTCGTTATGGTTGTTCTGAGTGTATATACCCAAAAGTATATCATAGTGAATGTTTATTTGCCTCCCCCTGGTCAGGTGCAGGCTCTGTACACTCTCTATGAGAAGCTGGCTCCGCATTGCCCAGCGCAGGTTCTGTTCATGGGAGACTTTAATGCTACGCTGTCCCATGACCTGGACAGGCCTTCCCCCCAATCCAATTTTAACTCTGATCTCGGAACGTGGGCTCAGGCCACGGAGTTCCAGGAGGCATGGAGGTGGCTTCATCCCCAAGATAGAACGTACTCTTGTTTTTCGGCCACATTTAGAACCTCCTCCCGCATTGATCTAGCTTTTGCTAATTCCACCATGCTGGCTAACGTTCAGGAGGCATGTTATCTCCCCTCTGGCCTCTCTGATCATCACCCCCTTAAATTGACCATTAGGACCACCAGGTCGCAGAACAATGCCCTTTGGAGGTTGCAACCCCATTGGATCAACAACGAGGCTGTCCACGACAGAGTTCTTTCCCCCCTGGGGGAGTATTGGGCGCACAATGCGGGGTCGGCTTCTCTGGAGATGACCTGGGACGCCTCCAAGGCTCACAGCAGGGGTCAGTATATCTCGGCTGTGGCGGGGGTAAAGGCGGAACTGGGAGACGGGGTATCTGACCTGCAGCGTAGGGTGGATGAGGCGATGAATCAGTATTCAGCCTCGCCGACGGTTTCCAATTTTGAACACCTGTCATCGCTTAGGCGAGAACTACATCTCTATGTTACAGATGCCACTAGTCTTGGTATACAGGGTAGCAGACAGGCATACTTTGAACATGGAGATAAAAATAGCAAACTGCTGGCGATGCTAGCGCAGCAGGACAGGCCCTCAGCGGTTAGATCGGAGATCCTCACGGCAGATGGCGCTTTAGCCACCTCTCAGGAGGATATTCTGTCTGCATTCAACACTTTCTACACTTCTCTTTATGCCTCTTCACTTCCTGACGGGTTTGATCCTGCGCCTATGATCTCCCTGCTGGACACATTGGCCCTGGGGTGGCTCTCTGACACTGAGAGGCAACTCCTTGTCTCGGAGATCACCCTAGAAGAAGTCACACTGGCCATTAAATCTTTTCCGGCAGGAAAAACCCCAGGGCCGGACGGCCTGCCCATTGAGTACTATAGGGCCCACGCAGAATTGCTCGCCCCTAAACTAGCTCAGATGTTTCAAGCTTGCTTGAATCAAGACTCCTTGCCACCCTCTATGAGAGAAGCCCATGTGGTTCTAATTCCTAAGCCTAATAGAGACCCTAAGTTCTGCGCCTCATACAGGCCAATTGCACTTCTCAACTGTGACCTTAAAATTTTGACCAAGTTACTGGCCACTAGACTCAACGTAGTGATAAAGTCCCTGATTGACCCCGCCCAAACGGGCTTCATGCCCGGTAGATCTACAGACATTAATATACGCAGATTATTCACTAATATTCATGCCCCCCATACTAACCAGGGTACTAGAACCATTGCCACCTTGGATATAGAGAAATAGAGAAGGCATTCGACACAGTGGAATGGGTCTATCTGTGGGAGGTGCTTAGACGAATGGGGTTCCCGTTAAAATTTATAGGCTGGATACGCACACTTTACACTGGTCCTACGGCACGCATTAAGCTGAATGGCTCCTTGTCTCCTCCGTTCTCCCTGCAGAGGGGCACCAGACAGGGATGCCCTCTCTCCCCGGCTCTCTTCGCCCTGGCCGTGGAGCCTATTGCTGAGGCCCTTAGGAGCTCGGCCGAGGTCCGTGGTCTTCGGGTGGGCTGGCTGGAGGAGAGAGTGGCTTTATACGCGGACGATATGCTCCTGTTCCTGAATGACGCTGGTGACTCTCTGCGGGGCGCACTTGATATCATGGATGCCTTCACCGCCTTCACGGGGCTGAAGGTGAACTGGCACAAGTCGCAATTGTTCCCAGTGGATGCGGGGGGCCCGGTCCTCCTCGCCCTCCTCTCTCCCGCTTCAGTGGGTTGAGCAGTTCACCTACTTGGGAATTGTTATCTCAAGGGAGATTGGGGATTTTGTGCGGCTGAATCTCGACCCTGTCCTGGTGACCATTAAAGCCAAACTTAAGGCGTGGAGTAACCTCCCCCTTTCTCTCATCGGGCGTATTAACCTGATTAAAATGAAAGTCCTTCCTAAACTCACGTATATTTTTCGGAACTCCCCTCACTGGCTGACTAAAGTCTTCTTTAATTCCCTAAGGCAACTCTTCCTCTCCTTTATTTTTGGGGGGCAGGCCACCTAGATTCAAATATTCCACCTTGACCAGGCCTGTGGACAGTGGCGGCTTGGCTCTCCCTGATTGTTACAAGTATTATTTGGCCACTCAGCTTGTGATAGCCCACTGGTGGCTGAGACCGGACCTGACCAACTCTGTGACGGTACTGGAGGCAGCCATAGTGGGGTCCCTGGAGGCACTGGAGGGACTGCTATTCAGGGGGCCTAAAACGCCTCACAATCTCAACCCTTCCATGCGTACCACTATGCGGGCATGGAAGGCGGGTGAGGCACTAAGGGCACCCCAGCCGAACTCTTGGTCTCCTCACACCCCCCTGTGGCTGAATCCCAACCTATCACAATTCCACACTATCCCCGATCCGCAGGCCTGGGCCAAGTATAAAATACTGACACTCAAACATATCATCACCAACGGAGATCTCACTCCCTTTCACACTTTATGTGCTAAATTCAACGTACCTGACCGAGCCCACCTTAGATATCTCCAAATTGCACATGCCTTCAGGTGCCAATTTTTGGGCAGGCCAGTCGAACTGGCATACTCAGAGTTGGAATCTACTATCCGGGTAAAAGACCTGGAGAAGCCCGCGTCTCAGATTTATGGATCCCTGCTGGTTGCTGCTATCCCCGAGCTGTCTTCCCTCCGTAGGAAATGGGTGGAGGACATACCGGGGCTGGACGCGGACGACTGGAGGGAGGTTTGGGATTATCCTTTCTCCCCTCTGATCTCAGCAAGGGACAAATTAGTCCAATATAAAATTGTCCACAGGGCTCACTACACGCCTCACAGGCTGCACCAGATGTCACCGGAGCATTCTCCGGAGTGCTGGCGCTGCTCCTACCGGCCAGGGGGTTTCTTCCATATTTTCTGGGCTTGCCCAGCAATTGTACAGTATTGGAGTGAAGTGCTACGGGTGATCAATAAGGCCACCGGGACTTGCGTCCCATGCGAGCCCATACACTGTTTGCTAGGACTGGTTGATCAACTGCCAATACTCAGAGCCAGAAAAACACTCATATCCCTGTTGTTGTATTATGCACGCAAAGCCATTACAATGAATTGGAAACAATCGTCTCCCCCCTCTGTTAAATTTTGGAGAAACTTAATTAATGCCAGTTTGCCCCTATATAGAGCCACGTACTTGTCTAGAGGTTGTCCGCACAAATTTGAAAAGGTATGGAACTGTTGGTTAGATGACAGAAGCACGGCAAGTGATACAGTGACCACTGTCTAGACTTCTATTGTATCATTGAAATATCGATCTATTAACCCAAATAATGTTTCCAGGCTACCTTCCTCTATCAATACCACTTTGAAGCATGACGTATATTGATTGAACCCTCTCCCCAAGCTTGGGGTTGTAGTATAGACTAAGTTAAGTTCTTTGTTATTTGTCGCCCTGTGACGGTCTGATGCCGAAACAGGGTAATGGCCCCTGCGTGGGCAGCTGTTATGCCTAGGTGTGGGCAAAATGTGTGTATGTTTTATAAAAATTCAATAAAAAAGATTTAAAAAAAAAAAAAGTGTTGAACCTGCTATACCAAGCAACCCTAACCAAAACGCCAAGCGTCTTTCTCAGCACAGACGCTGAGAAAGCCTTTGATAGGGTAAACTGGGCTTTCATGTTTACCACACTGAAACATATGGGTCTAGGAACCAATATGCTTAATTGGATCTCAGCGATATACACTTCACCAGCGGCAAGGGTGAGAGTCAATGGGATACTGTTGGACCCCTTTTTGATTACAAATGGGACACGACAGGGTTGCCCACTCTCACCCATCCTATTTGCTCTATCCCTTGAACCCTTCTTAGCCCACATAAGGCAAAACCCGAAAATCACAGGGATTGTGGTTAATCAAAACCAATACAAAGTGTCGGCGTACGCCGATGATTTGATGTTCACCCTTTCGAATCCAATGATTTCTCTCCCGAACCTACTACGAGAGTTTACAATATATGGCACACTTTCCAACCTTAAAATTTATTTTGCCAAATCAGAGGCGATGGGTGTGAATATACCGTTGTCTCAGCTCCCGCATCTCCAGTCCAACTTTAAGTTGAAATGGACGACCTCGGCCCTGAAATATTTAGGCACATACATCCCTGAAATATTTTCGAAAATTTACGACCTCCATTTTCCACCCCTTTTAAGAAAGATAAAGACGCTACTGCAGCAATGGCAATCCGGCCTCCACTCATGGCTAGGTCGCTGTAACATCCTGAAAATGTCTATTCTCCCGAAATTCCTCTACTTAATGCAGGCCCTGCCCATACACATACCAACTACATATTTTAAGCAAATACAAGCACTGTTCACGGAATTTGTCTGGGCCAAAAAGAGACCTAGGCTGGCCAACAAATTACTTGTTCGCTTTATGCAACATGGTGGTCTAGCACTACCGAATATACGCGCTTACTACCAGGCGGTTCACCTAGGGAGACTGTTAGATTGGTGCCTACACCAGGAGTCTAAGCTGTGGGCTCAGGTGGAACAGGCACAAAGTATGGTTCCCCTCCGAGGTACCCCATGGTGTTACATGGGACTACCGCCAGAGGTCAAGCACCACCCACTGATTGGAAACACGTCACGAGTATGCGCTCGCCTCATATCCCAGACATCTCTTTCCTCCCAAAACTCTCCCCTATATCCAATACTGGGCAACCCCCTATTTACACCAGGTATTGGGGATGGACCCTTCCGGTCCCTGGCAGAGTCAGGCATGCATCAAGCCTCCCATTTTAGCTTCAGAGGAAGATGAAAATCGATTGCGGAACTGTCCGAACCTACATAGACTTTATGAGAGCACTTAAGCCATTTCCTCAGCGCCATTCCACCACCCACAGACAGTGACCAGGCGCTCACAACATTAGAGGAACTTTGTAATGCCACGGGCGTACTGCCACACACACTTTCACTGACTTACACTCTCATAAATACTCCCCCGGATGACTTTGTACCCCCGGGTTTACTCAAATGGGAGGAAGAACTGGGGACCCAGTTTAGCCCCACCAAAAGACTCCATATCCTTAAATACACACATAAATCCTCTATTTGCGCCAAGACCCAAGAAACCAACTATAAAATCATATCAAGGTGGTACAAGACTCCGGTACTATTACATAAGATTTTTCCGGCAACATCAGACATGTGCTGGCGCTGTCAAACTGATAAGGGAAGCTTGCTGCATATCTTTTGGTCATGCCCCAAGCTACAGCATTTCTGGAAAGTGATACATGAGACGATACAAAAACCTACGGAATGGCCCGTTCCGGCCGACCCAGCATTTTTTCTCCTACATGCAAAATCGGTGATCCGCCACCTATTGGAAGCTGCCAAAGCTTGCATCCCACTTTACTGGAGGTCTGCCCTCCCGCCGACCATTGACTTATGGCTCCAAAAAGTGGTGGAAATAAGGAAAATGGAAGATCTTATCCTTACAGCGCAAAAAAGACAGGAGACATTCACCAAAACCTGGCAGCTATGGACTAGGTTCATATACTCTGCAGAGGGCCAGGCCTTGAGAGGCTCTGAAATAGACCCCTAACCATACTATAATACAGCTCCTAACATCGGTGAATTCTGCATAGGTTAACATGCCAATAAGTAGATAGAATGTGGCACTGACCTATTGACGTTCCATGGCCGTGGGCGGACCCCCACCCCCTCTTCCTCTCCCCCTCTTCCCCACTATCCCACCCCCTACCCTATCTATTTTCTCTCTCTCTCTTTACTCTATTTCTTGCCTCTGCCTTTGTTGCCCCATACTGCGATGGCTCCCCCTAGTCGGGGGGCCGCAGCGGGGGGTTAGCGTGGGAGGAGGAAAAAATAAAAAATAAAAATGGGAGGCAGGACCCACGGGACTGCAATCATTCATACAGTTTTTACAGTACCAGACAGCTCAGATTACACTCAAGTGGAGGTTACTCCTACGACGCCCTAAACACAACACATTCTATCTTAACTCAGAGCAGATGGGCAAAGATTCCAAGCCCCAACACAGCACGTGTTATTGATCCATTATTCAACACCTACAAGGGAATGGTCAGGGATACTAGTCTGTTCTAATATGTTATGTGTTGATTGATCATTGTTTGTACTGTATAGTATGTACTCTGTAACCTGTTGGTCCTTGTGGGCCTTGTTCCTATGATAAAAAAAAAACAAAAAAAAAACAGAACTTCTCTTTCTCCACGCAAACCGAAAGAAAAACTCTAGGACAACAGGCACACCACCCACCATCCTTGGACAAACCATCGCCCCTAGCGCTAAAGTCAAAAGCCTCGGAGTAATCTTTGATTTGGACATGACCATGGACGCACAAATAGGATCAGTAGTCAGCGTATCCCATCATCTTCTCCGCCGGCTACGTAGACTCATCCCTTTCATCCCGGAAGAGGACACAACAGTAGTAGTTGGAACAATCATTAATTCTCGACTTGACTACTATTGTAAAATATGCAATATTATATATATATTAATCTATACTCTTGTTCTCTATAATATCTAACTATTGCATCTATGTATTAATTATATAGTCCCTTGTTTGCTAGTCTAGCCTATCAGAGAATGCTAGGCCTAATGCTCTAGTATTACCTATAAAGACAGACACAGTTGCTTAGTAAAACAAGTCATATTTACTTCCTTTAAAATAGGAAACATATCTTAACAACAGATATCAGATACAGTCTACAACAACTCTAATAATATACTTAACACATTTCCCAAGATACTCTTCATCGGCTGGTTTCATATATCAGATAGATTGGAGGCCCCTGTGAGCCTCATGGAGTTAGGCCCAAGCCATCAGCCTACTATCAGGCTTCCAGAGATCCATGTGGTTTTAGCAAGGTCTTTAGGTCAGAAGGGGCTGAGCTCTGTGTTACAAAGCCTTTTTAAAAACAGACACCATTCAGACTTCCCCCATTGCCAACCTCTTTGCCTTTGCCTGTCACCAATTCTATATCTTCTGTATCTTCTTCTTTCTGACATCTTCAGGACAGGGTGCAGTACAGGCAATGGGTGTCCATTCACTCACCATTCACCAGCACACACTCAGAGCAGCATATCAACCAGCTTTCAACTACAGAGTCTCGAGGAGGGCCTTACTTGCCCATATTACTAGCCTAGAACATATCTTTATCACGCTATATCATGACATAAGTCAACGCATTATCATAATATATGCATATATATGATCCATCCAATTACGCCTCCCGCTCCCAACCTCCTATAACTCTTTATTGTAGATACAGGTCGGGCTTGGGCAGGCTTGCTCACAGTGGTCTTTCCTACCGCAACTTAGCCTGTCTGCGGTGCCTCAGGGAGCTAAATTGGCAACAAAATCTCTAATTTGTACGAAGAGACCCTACCATCAATTTGTCCCTCAACTTGCATAGATAAGCGGGAGAGCTTCCTATATAAGTTTTGAGTCTAACAACACATATAAATCTCAAACAATAACAAAACCCACAAAATTTCATCCCTGTGTCTGGATTTCAGTCACCATGCCCAGGGCATCTCATGCACCCCTGCCTACTGTTAGGTTCAAGAAATACCCTAGTTCCATGACTAACGCTGCATCGGTATCCTTTAGGACAAAGAAACAAACTCGTCTATGTCCTAAATAATACCCAGGTGCTTCCTTCCCAGCAATGATCCCTCCATCCAGAACACAGAGTACTGTGTATTGACCTGGTATGCAAAGGACATTGTGGTCATGCTTCCGACAGAGGGAAATATCAATCTGCCCCCAGCTTCCGTATTCTCTGATCACTTGTGGGTCACTTAGCCACAAATGCAACAAGATAGAATCCCCAGTCAGTAAGCCCATTGATGCCACAAAATATACAGACCGAGTCTGCACTTCTGTATATGGGATCATACAGCACAAAACCTTTCACAATCCAAACCAGTACAGCCCATCCAGGCATTCCACCACCACTTTGGATTAGTGTCAGCGCCGTGTTTTGGCAAAGTCTTACTGAGCGGTGATGCTAACTCATCAGGCCACTGCTCCTCATGTAGAGATGCTGTTGATCAGCTTGATGCTGGTCGATAACTCCGCCTGCCCCTGTGTGCATGCCAGAGCCAATGACATATATCTGTCCCATACCATCTCACACTCTCTACCAACTCTCACCATGGTTGACAAAATCTTGAGCCACTTTACACTGGATATTTATGTGACTCTGTTGAATGTTATAAAAGGGGGGGCACCGATCTCTCTGAGTAACAAAGCCCCCGCCTGCTGTCTGAAGTTATGGATGAGAGTTTGTTCCCTAGGAGATCGATGTCCACTCCACTAACAACACCCATCCCAGCTCCTATTCCCCCAATATATTGCTGAATACATCCCTCCTCTTTCGGGTTACTCCTCAGAAATAAGCGTTCTGCATATCTCTGGGAGCAAGCCAGTGATATATTGACCGCACTTGATTCAGAGTATATTCAGCACATATAGGGTAATATGTTTTTATCAACCACTATGAGATGCTGAAGCGCCATGTGGGGAAGGTATACTGTACCCTGGTAGCCAGTGTTTATTCCCTTTGTTCAACGGAGCATGCTCCTGTGTGTAGTCACTGGCATTACCTGGGCAGGGTTTCAACCCTCTCAGGTGAGACATCAATTAGTTGTATCTCCCACATGTCCGGTTCTGGTGTCCCACATGTCCACTAACCGAGAGCTTCTCTATAGGACTGCTAAGATTGAGACACCACCCCTACGAGGAAGTTTTCACCCCATTGATGTGTCACCTGGTACCAGACACCTTTATGCATACGTGTCAACCTCCTAGGTACCTGCACCATATTAATTCAGTTACGTCAATACATGTCACACATTAAAAACATTTCCTTCTTTCAATTCCTCCTCCCATAATAAAAAAGAAAAAAACATATATTACATCTCTTGTTCTGAAGGATTGGATAGGTTATATTCCTTCCCCAACCTCCAACCCATTGCATTTGTATTCATAGTCCGTTTACATTCATAAATGACAGGAGAGACTTTGGCAAAATGTTTCACAAGTCTCGTTGCTGGGCAAAGTGCTTCAGATTCAGTATTAGCGTAAAAATTGTTCATAAGAAAAAGAAACCTTATATTTCAAGTATGAAGCCTCGTACACACGACCGAGTTTCTCGGCAAGAACCAGCAAGAAACTTGCTGGCAGAGATTTCTTGCCGAGAAATTTGTTCGTGTGTATGGTTTCTCATCAAGAAAACCGACTAGAATCTCGACGAGAAAATAGAGAACCTGCTCTCTATTTTCTCGTCGAGATTCTCGTCAGCCTGTTTCTCGACGAGAAAATTGTGTGTGTGTACACTTACCTGTCCTCCGGGAAGCCCGCGCATGCTCGAAATGACTTTGACGCATGCGCGGTAGCTTCCTAGGCATAGGATAGGGTGTACAAAGATGGCGGCGACGGCATCGAATGTGACGAGCGCATGCTCGTCGTATTCAATTACGTCACCGCGTTCGCTCCATTCAAAGAACCACGGGTTCTTTGAAATGAGCGTGTGTACACTCGGCCGGGACAAGTTTCTTGTCCAAGGATCTCGTCGAAAAAAACGACGTGTTTTTTACAACAAGATTCTCGGCCGTGTGTACGAGGCTTCAGTCTGAATCTTTTCTCTCCTGAACGTTTATAAGAATAAATTTCGGGTGTGGTATGGCACAGACGAACTGCCAACCAGATGAACATCTTTCATCTCTGTTCCAGAATCCTCTCCAATCTCACTCCACCAAGATTCTGGAAGTTAAGAACAAGAGCAGAATCAAATTCTTATCCATAATATCTACTAACACAGGAATTTAGTATTCCTGACTTCTGAACAAATTACCAAAACAACCATGATTCCTTTCGGATGAACCCACTTTAAAATGGATCCCCAAGGTATGAGCAAAAAACTAAAATAATTTTTTTTTTAAATAAAAGATGAACGTGAACGTTGCTTCTCAAAAATTCAAAATTTTAAGCATTCAAAAACACAATGCATTATCCTTTCAGGTGGATAAATCCTAAACCTTGGGAACTTTTTCCACCTGAATGAAAAGAAAAACAAACTAAACAAAAAACAACTTCCGTAGCTAAAATGGCTTCCTACCAGCTCTTGTCCTAGACAAAATGTAGTCAGCTGCTAATTGAGGACATAGTCAATTACCACCTAGTCAGTTGCTAATGACCCCCTTTTCAGGTGGATTAAATCTAAAAAAAAATCCACCTGAACGAAACCAAAAATAAAATAGATGAAACAATATTAAAAAACAATGAAAATAATAAAAATAAAAAAATGGAAAGAAAAAAAAATAATAAAAAAAAATTCCAAAATTCAAAATAATTAATAATAATAAAAAAAGAATTCCTAAAAAAATAAAAAATAAAGAAAATGAATGAGAAAAAAAAATAAAACTTAAATAAAAAAATAATAAAAAATAAAAACAAAAAAAATCTGTCCATCAACACACAACAACATGGCAAGACAACCATCATCAAACAATGACAAACACTCAACTTTAATTAAGGACATCCATTGACTTTTCTCATGAGAAGAGTAAAGCCCTGTACAAACGATCGGTTTTACCGATGAAAACAGTCCGATGGACTTTTTTCATTGGACAAACCGATCGTGTATGGGACCCATCGGTCTTTTTTCCATCGGTTTTAAAAAATGTTTTAAATTTTTCCGATGGATCAAATACCGATAGCAAATTCCGATAGTCTATGGGCAAGTCCATCGGATAAAAAACCCACGCATGCTCAGAATCAAGTCAACGCATGCTCAGAAGCATTAAACTTAATTTTTCTCGGCTCATCAGAGTGTTTTACGTCACCGCGTTTGGAACGGTCGGTTTTTTGACTGATGGTGTGTAGGCAAGACTGATGGAAGTCAGCTTCATCGGATTTCCGATGGACAAAACCATCGGATTAGAATCCATAGGATATCCGATCGTTTGTACGAGGCTTCAGTGCTCATTTCGATCTGGAAGAGAATTAGTTAATGGGAAAACAAAAAAAACAACATCTGTACTTCATCCCAACATTTGTAACTTCATTTGTAACTCTTTACTCCATTAATGTCTGACTATTGTTTAATTTTTTTCATTGTTTGCAAACAATTACTAATTAATGAGCTCATGGTACCATGTGATCGATTATGCATTTGCAATAGCCTAACCCCTGCTCTGCAAAATTTGCCCACTGTTGTTTTCACTTTGAAGGATCTCCAAACAAAACACAAACATTAGTATCCAAACCAGTTTAACTTCTTCCCTGGTCTCTAGAAAAAAAGGAACACAAAGACGGCTATTACACACAATTATCATAACAATTGACTTTTTAAGTCCCCCAAGCATTTTCCCATTAATTGTAATGTTAGGGGAACATTTGCCACATTTTCCTATACTAAGCAAGCAGTATTGGAACACTTTGCCATATTAGTCAGAAAAAATGGCAATGCCATTTGCGTCCAACTATATACAAGCCAGAGTGGTAGATAAGCCCAGGGGGCAAACATTGGAATGTTCATCCAGTCTTGTTGCTGGCTGTATTTAGGGTGTGGGCCGTCATTTATTATCTCTTCTTGAGAACTGTGTGATCTGTCCCGGCTGCTATCTTTCCTATCAGGCCTTTGTGCTATGTTGTTCCTATCCTGGGTGGGGGTTTTCATTGCAGATACCTGTATTTCTGGGGTTTCCTGCTCCATGCTAGCAATGTTAAGGGCTTTACATCTCTGTGCCTGTCTATTCCATTTAGAACGTCTCAACTCTCTCTGCCTTCCTGTACCTCTGCTTATTACGGATACATCTGCCTTTGACCCGTATTCCCTATAACTGGACTCTTGGCAGAAGTCTCGTAGGATATTGACAAAATTTTGGTAGGATCTACCATTTCTCAGAGCCATTCTAGTGGGATAGCTTACATAACACTTATTGGCCATTGAGTATATGAAACTTGTGTAGCGGGGTATTGCCCTTTAAACCTCAAGAGACTACAGTACCCAGTACACTTTGAGGCACCCAGGGTGCATTGCCCCGTGCAAAGACTGCTGAGGTGGACTTTATAAGAGGGAGGCGGGCCCCAGTTTCTTTCTCTTTGGACACCGCCCTCCCAGCAAGAGGATCCCTGTGCTGACCTGCTGTGTGTACAAGGCCTGAAGCCTGGGCCTTGTGCTTTTCCAAAGAGCCTTCCGCTCCACCGAGGAGCCTGTGGAGTGTCTGATCCTGTTGCTGAGTGCTGTCATCAGGAGGACCGAAGACCCGGGTGTCGTGGACACTGTTAAGCGAGTCACAGTAACGGAAGTAACGGACAAGGACTAGTCTGGTCGGGTGAGAGAGCACCTGCTCTGAGCTACAATACAATATCTTTAGGCCCATTAACATTATTCAGGGCCATCACAGTGATTGCAGTTACACTCTGGGGAGACTATCTGCTGAACTGAGTTACTAGTCTCCCTGGCATTACAAAGTTACCGATCATCATTTCTTGGATTACAATTGTTCCTGAAAGTGCACCTCCGTGTTTTGCTAGTGAAGATTTCTTCCACAGAACTATACCCAAATCATAGTCAGGCCTGACTGGGTAGTATAGGACATTGCTGGGCACCATTTCGCTCATGAGGGAGGATAGCTGCAGCGGGGTCTGTTAAACTGTCTATCATATTGCTGAACGTTTAATGTTTTAATAACTATACCCATATTGCAGGGCTCTACATGTGACATTGCATACTGTTTTATCTTTTTAACCTTTACCAACAGTAAGATAATAGAGTTAAGTATATTGGTTGTCAGTGTCATTTACTGGTCTATACCATTACTGTGTGCCTTACTGTGGGATTGTGTCATAGAGAATATTAGAGTGATTGCAATTCTATCATCCCCTTTACTAACTGTGCCACGAGAGGTTAGAGCCGATTGCCAGGGGTTGACAGTGGTGCACTACAGGGCCCGAAACAATCAAGGCAGCCCTCTTAACTGGGGGTATCGCTATACGTGGGGGCTCGGGTCTGGGATTCCTGTATACTGCATGCTGCAATCAAGCCGGTCAGAAGCACCAGAATGGACCCTGCTGCCGTAGCCCGGTGGTGCAGGGATGAAGGCATCCTACCCGGGAATGGCCTGGTGGTTGAAATCCAGAGAGAGGCCTGGGTAGCGGAGCAGCTAACTCCAGTCTTGAGAGCATTGTCCACGGACAGGAAGCCATGGGTGATTGACATGAAGACAGATACTGTAAATCCCCACACCTATGCATTGGGTGAGTGGAGGAACGGAATGATTCAGAAGTTGAACTCCTAAAGACCCAGGTGTCACAACTAGTAGAAATGGTATCCATGCTGACTAGCCAGGCCTCTGTGCTACACAATAAGAACACGTCAGAGGAACTAAAAAACCCTCCTAGCTCCAATACGGAACTCGTACAGGGGGAATCGGGCATGTTAGAGCAGTGTGTCCCAGCCCAGATGAAGTTGCATCCAGATACTGCAAGCCGGCGGAAAACTTCAGAGGGCCCCTGCTGAAGGAGTCAGCTGGGCGCCCACTACTTACAGAAAGCTCCAAAAAGATTCAAAAGCAAGAAGAGGCAAAAGAGAAGGGAAACAATGCCCCTCCTAAAACCCCCCATATCACCTGTTGAAATTTAACAATTTGAGGGAAACCAATGCATACCAGGTCCAAAAAGGGTTGAGGTCCAGAGAGAAATAGAAGAAAAAGAAAACATCAATAGGAAAATCAAGGAGTCCAAAGAAGGAAACACCCCAGAAGAGGTTTCCAGACAAGTTAATAGGACCCTCCCCTCTAGTCTTTGTTCAAGTGGAGGGAGTCTACACCAAGGCTCTCCTAGATACAGGAGCCCAAGTGACTCTTTTATACAGAGACTTTTACCGGAAGCATTTGAGTCACGTGCCCTTACAGAAGCTGGAAGACCTACAGATAGGGGGAATTGGCACTCGTAGCTTTCCCTACGACGGTTATGTCTCAATCAGGCTGGCCTTTGATCCATCAGTGACAGGAAAGGCGGAAGTCTTTGACACCCTGGCGGTAGTTTGTCCTCACCCGTCAGGGGCCAACACCAGTTCCATGCTCATAGGGACCAATACTGACCTGGTCAGGAGGCTGCTGACCCCTTTAGTGCAGGAGTGGAGTCCTGCCACAGGCAAGATTCACCCCATGCTGCAACAGGTCTACCGGAAGTTGATCCTGGAACAAAAGGCCCCGGAAGAGGGGGTGGGAAAAGTCTGGAGACAAGAAAGGAGAAGATACTGCAGCCTGGTGAGGTGACCTGTCTTCAGGCTACGGTGAAACTCTCCTGGTAGCAGCCTGCCCCTTTTGTGGTCTTGGAGCCAGACCCCTTCAACACTCACCCAGGATTGGAAGTGATCCCTGAAGTGGTCCCGTTGAGGGCATTGAAGAAGGCGAAGGGCCAGATTCCAGTGAGCATCAGAAATGTCACTAGTTCTCCTATGAAGATTCCAGCCCGGGTACTACTGGGCAAAGTAAATCCTGCTACCCCAGTGACCCTGTCTGAATTGAAAAAAAGCTCAAGGAGGGGAACTCCCCCTGGAGAGACTCTGCCTGGAAGACACCACCTTACCACCGAAGTGGAAGGAGAGAGCCAAGGCCCAGCTGACCAGATGGAGAAAAATATTCTCGGAAGATGAGTTTGACGTGGGGTGTGCGAGGAGTGCCACCCATAAAATCCGTCTGCAGGAAGATAAACCCTTCCGGAAGAGGGTCCGGCGAGTCCCCCTGGCTGACTTGGAAGATTTGCGTGAACAGTTGGCAGAGCTTAAGAGAACTGGGGCTATTCGAGAGTCCAGAAGTCCATATGCCTCCCCCATCGTGGTGGTCAGGAAAAAGAACGGGTCGTTGAGACTCTGCATAGACTATAAGACTCTCAATAGGAGGACCATACCCGACCAGTACACTACCCCCAGGATAGAAGATGCCTTGCAGAGTCTGTCTGGGGCCAAGTGGTTCAGTGTCATGGACCTGAAGAGTGGGTATTACCAAATCCCAATGCACCCTGAAGACACAGAGAAAACTGCCTTCATCACCCCGGTGGGATTCTATGAGTTCAATAGGATGCCTCAAGGCCTGTCGGGAGCCCCCGCCACTTTCCAGAGGTTGATGGAGAAGACAGTGGGGGACATGAATCTTATCGAAGTCCTGGTGTACCTAGACGACATCATTGTCTTCAGGAAGACTCTGGTGGAGCATGAAGAAAGGCTGGAGAAAGTCCTGAAGATACTCATGCCACGTACACACAATCGTTTTTAATGTCATTGAAAAAAACTGCATTTTTCTTGACGTGATTTTTCGTGTTTCCTCTCAAGCCTGCCTTGCCTACACACTATCGTGGAAAAAAATGTTCGAGTAAAGCGTGGTGACGTACAACACGTACGACGGCACTATAAAGGGGAAGTTCCATTCGGATGGCGCCACCCTTCATGTTAGTAAAGTTTGTTGAGAGACGATTCGCGCTTTTCAGCCTCGTGCTTTTCAGTCCGTTTCAGCGTGACGAATGTGCTATCTCCATTATGAATGCTAGTTTTACCAGAGCGAGCGCTCCCGTCTCATACTTGATTCTGAGCATGCGCATTTTTTTTTCACGTCGTTAAAGCCCACACATGCCCATTTTTCATGACGAGAAAAACGACGATGTAAATAACGACGTGAAAAATTAGAGCATGTTCCAATTTTTCTCGTCGGGATTCTCTGCGTTTTTCTCATCGGGAAAAATGCTGGAAAGCCCACACACGATCATTTTTAATGACCATTTTAAAAAATTTCATTTTTCTCGTCATTAAAAACGATCGTGTGAGGGGGCGCAAGCTGTGCATGCCGCCGAAGAAGAGGAAGGGACAGGCGCCCTCACAGAAGACGCTGACAAACTTTCTGCTGCAATCTAAGGAGCAATACAGCATGGCTCAAGATGGCGCCGGCAGCCCTGCCACGCTGCTCTCACAGGACAACACGTCTCCTTCACAGGACAGTGAGTACACCCCCCCCCCCTTACAAAAGAGGATCTGGACAAAAGCCTAGAGGCAATTTACAGTAAAATGGCCTCTAAATTCCAATCGGAACTTCACAAAAGCACTAGCGCCCTCACACGGGAGATAGCTGCACTGGGTTCCCGCACTGATCGCTTAGAAACCGAGCACGATGAGCTCAGCATTGCTCATAATGATCTCTCTAGAGAACATAACTCACTCTCTGCGATTGTGGCCCAGCTACAAGCTCAAATCGAGGACCTCGATAATAGAAATCGCAGGAACAACCTCAGGGTGAGGGGCATCCCCGAAAAGACCACTGAGCTTATCCCAGCTATCCACAAACTTTTCCAATCCCTGCTGCCGGAGCGTGCGACTGCATACACAGAGCACTTCGCCCCAGACCCCCGCCTGACAAGCCTCCTAGAGACATTGTTCTCTGCCTAAAAGACTTCCTTATTAAGGAGGAAATCCTCCGCGCTGCCCGCAATACCCAAAACATTGCTTTGGATGGCACCCCGATTCAAATTTATCCTGATATTTCACCAGCAACCCTGGACAGACACCGTGGGATGAAAGAAGTGACTTCTGCTCTAGCTGCCGCCCGGATTCGATACAGATGGGGCTTCCCCTTTAAGTTGACGGTCCCACATAATGGGACGATCTACTCAGCTACTACACTCCAAGAGGGACTAGAAATTTTGGTCAAACTGGGCCTGCTAGAGGCTGAGGCACTACCTCGTCCACCCTCCACTCCCCGTCCACAACCTATCTGGCGTACTCCCTCTCCAAGACGGGATAGAAGACGGGTTAGACTGGATATAGGCCCACAACTACACTGACATCCATCTTTGCTGTGATATGATAGCTCTCACTACCAAGCTGCTTTATTTTTTGTTCACCTTTTGACATAGGGATCACTCTATTGAAATTTCTGAGGTGGGAGAGCCATCTTGTGGCCATTTTTAGCATTGAACGCTCTGCAGTATCTATGGTGAATAGGCTGTGGTTTACTCACTCTCATAACTATCCCATAGAGTGCCTGGGTATGCTGACATAACTTACTCTGGACTGGTCACATGCACCCAGTATGGATCTCCCAGGACACCCCTCCGCAGGGTGATTCACCATGCTACTTCTAAATACATTTCACTTTTAAGTGCTCCCCCTTTTTTTTTTCTCTCCCTTCTTATTTTGTTGTGGGGTTTTTGTATTGATATCGTGTTTTATTTTATTGTTATATTCGGCGAAAGAGAATGGGTAGGGGGGGGGGAGGAAGGGGAGAGTGAATTCTTATTTTTTGTGTTGCTTCTTTTCTTCTCTTCCCCCTCTGCCTCGGTTCTGCATGCACTATTGATGCTATAAAGTTAATAGACGGGCTGGTTCGGCGGAGGTCGATGCTATGCCACCCCACTCCACTCACGTCCCCACCTCTTTTAGAGGTCCGGCCGTGACCCCTGGAGTTAGGGGCACTTTTGCCCCTCATTTGACCGATTTCTCTGTTTCAGGTTTATGCGCTTTGCAACCTGACCCTACGATGTTCCAGCCAGCAATCATTTGGCTGACATTTATCTTTTTGATGTTTATGATTGTAAATGTTGATTTTCTGTTTTTGTTTTTATGTTTCTTTAAGCATTATTTTATCTCTACAAATCCTATTGATTCTAATGCAGTTGGTTTTCAAGGGGGCCCCAGGCTCAACCTTCCCTTTGTGCCGGAGTTGTGTAGAGTGACTCTGCCCTTGCCACTACACCCGGGTGAGCGTAGTTGGATATTACTACATAAATGACAATCACGTGTATCACACATAATGTGCAGGGCTTTAACTCTCCACACAAACGGAAGAAAGCCTTCACTAGCTATAAAAAATTAGGGGCTCAAATTATCCTATTACAAGAAACCCATTTTGCCTCTGACAACCACCCATCCTTTCTACATAGGGCATATAAACAAGCCTTTTATACACTATACCAATCTAAATGTAGAGGTGTAGCTATACTACTGCATAACTCATTTCCCTTAGAGGTCAAACGAGTGTACAAGGATCCTGAGAGTAGATTCATTATAATTAAAGGTATTATTGCTGGTCGTGACCTTACAATTGCTAATGTATATGCCCCTAATGTGGCTCAGGCTACTTTTTTTTCTGCCTTCTTTAAGATTCTTGAAAGGTTTTCCTCCACTCACATGTACGTAGGGGGAGACTTTAACCTTGTAGCCCATCCCCACATGGATAGGAACCCTGTATCTAGGCTCAATTTGGCTTTCCCCAAAACTTTATCTAAATCCCTGCGCTCCTACCAACTCATTGATGCCTGGCGGGCACATAACGCGGAGGCGAAAGATTTCACCTTCTATTCTCACCCCCACAACTCCTTCACCAGGTTAGATTATATATTTTGCACTCCCATCGTGCTAGCTAACTCTACCAACTCATCTATACATCTATGCCCATGGTCGGACCATAACATGGTTTCCCTATCCACGACTTTCATAGGCTTATCCGACACCCCTTACTCCTGGCGCTTGAACGACTCTTTACTTACAGACCCTATTGTCCGCCAGGAAATAGCTACAGCTATTCAGGAATATTTCTCTTTAAATGCCACTCCTGACGTATCCCCAAACACTAGCCCATAAGGCGGTCCTTAGAGGACGTCTCATCAGTATAGCCTCTCGTAAAAATAAGGAACGCTGGCATAAGATTTATGAGCTGACAACCGAACTGGATAGACTTCACAAAATTCTTATTGGCAATCCCTCTAGGCCCACTGAACTCCTGGTCTCTCAAACGAGACTGGAATTAGACACCATCTTATCATCCAAGGCTGAAAAATCCCTTCGCTGGCCAAAGCCAAATTTCTCTTGCACAGCAATACAGCCTCCTCCATGTTTGCCCGCAAACTAAACCAGACCTTACAGCCTCCTCATCTATACAAACTCCGTAGGTCCTCTGGCGGACTGGTTTCTCACCCTAAAGAGGTCCTACATATATTTGAACAATTTTATTCTAATCTTCTTTCAAACTCACCTCCTTTCCCTACCGACAAGACAAATGACTGGCTAGATGCTCTCCCCATACCCTCTTTATCATCCTCACAGTTAGACTCCCTTAATACTCCTATCACAGAGGAAGAAGTGTTAGGTGTGATTAAATCTCTGAAACGTTCGGTAGCCCCAGGTCCCGATGGCTTTATGTCTAGCTATTATAAACATTATGACTCTATTCTGGTCCCAAGGTTAACTACAATGTTTAATAAGATCCTTAATGGTGCACAGTTCCCGGATGAAATTACTTTGGCAAACATGTCCCTGCTTCCCAAACCACTGAAGGACCATACGCTCCCACAAAATTATAGACCTATATTGGTCATTAATAATGACCTAAAAATCTTTAGTCGTATACTGGCTGACAGACTGGCCAGTATTATTGAATCTCTGACCTCTTCAGACCAATGCGGCTTCATCCCTAACAGACTTATCACTGATAACATCAGGCTCACTATGAATATACTCCAAGATGCTACTCTCAACCACAAACAAGCCCTCCTGCTGAGCCTTGATATCAACAAAGCTTTTGACAGCGTTCTCTGGCCTTATCTTTTCACGGTTTTACAGCGCATGGGCTTCAATGATGAATTTCTCAGAGGTATATTAGACTTCCGGGATGCAACTCTGGGTTTTTCACACTGGGCAGGGGCACCCGTCAGGGTTGTCCCCTGTCACCCTTATTATTTGCCCTGGCCATGGAACCCCTAGCTACGGCTATTAGACAACATCCAGACATATCCGGCTACTCTCTAGAGTCGTCACCCTTTAAGCTCTGCATGTATGCGGACGATGTCATGCTCTTTTTGACCCAGCCCCATATCTCCTTACCTAACTTACTCTCCCTATTGTCAGATTTTGCATCTATTTCTGGCCTTACACTCAATGTTACTAAATCTACCGCTCTCCCCCTCAACTTATGCCCTGTTCACAGGGCCAGCCCAAGACATTGTGCTGCCTGGGCCCAGGATCAAAATGCTGCCCCCCTCCTCCCTACCGCCCCCCCCCAAAAAAAAATAATAATAATAATCACGCCCACCAAAAGGCCCCCACATTTATTATTTTATATTATGACAATAAAAAACAAAATTACATTTATTAGGAAGTCAGATTTCCACGTAATAGTGGTGGTGGGGTTCAGACAGAGGCAGCGGCGGTTGTGGTGAGGGGGGAGGGGAGGTTAGACACAGGCAGGGGTGGTAGAGGAGAGTAGACACAGGCAGGGGGGGTAGGGGAGGTTAGGCACAGGTAGGGGTGGTAGGGGAGGTTAGACACAGGCAGGGGTGGTAGGGAGTTTAGATACTGACAGGGGTGGTAGGGGGTTTAGACACAGGCAGGGGTGGTAGGGGAGGTTAGGCACAGGCAGGGGTGGTAAGGGGTTAGACACAGGCAGAGGTGGTAGGGATGGTTAGACACCGGCAGAGGTGGTAGGGATGGTTAGACACAGGCAGGGGTGGTAGGGGGATTAGACACAGGCAGGGGTGGTAGGGAGGTTAGACACAGGCAGGGGTGGTAGGGAGGTTAGACACAGGCAGGGGTGGTAGGGAGGTTAGACACAGGCAGGGGTGGTAGGGAGGTTAGACACAGGCAGGGGTGGTAGGGGGGATTAGACACAGGCAGGGGTGGTAGGGGGATTAGACACAGGCAGGGGTGGAAGGGGGATTAGACACAGGCAGGGGTGGTAGGGGGATTAGACACAGGCAGGGGTGGTAGGGGGATTAGACACAGGCAGGGGTGGTAGGGGGACTAGACACAGGCAGGGGTGGTAGGGGGATTAGACACAGGCAGGGGTGGTAGGGAGGTTAGACACAGGCAGGGGTGGTAGGGGGGTTAGACACAGGCAGGGGTGGTAGGGGGTTAGACACAGGCAGGGGTGGTAGGGGGGTTAGACACAGGCAGGGGTGGTAGGGGGATTAGACACAGGCAGGGGTGGTAGGGGGATTAGACACAGGCAGGGGTGGTAGGGGGATTAGACACAGGCAGGGGTGGTAGGGGGATTAGACACAGGCAGAGGTGGTAGGGGAGGTTAGGCACAGGCAGGGGTGGTAAGGGGTTAGACACAGGCAGAGGTGGTAGGGGAGGTTAGACACAGGCAGAGGTGGTAGGGGAGGTTAGACACAGGCAGGGGTGGTAGGGAGGTTAGACACAGGCAGGGGTGGTAGGGGAATTAGACACAGGCAGGGGTGGTAGGGGGATTAGACACAGGCAGGGGTGGTAGGGGGATTAGACACAGGCAGGGGTGGTAGGGGGATTAGACACAGGCAGGGGTGGTAGGGGGGTTAGACACAGGCAGGGGTGGTAGGGGGGTTAGACACAGGCAGGGGTGGTAGGGGGATTAGACACAGGCAGGGGTGGTAGGGGGATTAGACACAGGCAGGGGTGGTAGGGGGATTAGACACAGGCAGGGGTGGTAGGGGGGTTAGACACAGGCAGGGGTGGTAGGGGGGTTAGACACAGGCAGGGGTGGTAGGGGGATTAGACACAGGCAGGGGTGGTAGGGGGATTAGACACAGGCAGGGGTGGTAGGGGGGTTAGACACAGGCAGGGGTGGTAGGGGGGTTAGACACAGGCAGGGGTGGTAGGGGGGATTAGACACAGGCAGGGGTGGTAGGGGGGATTAGACACAGGCAGGGGTGGTAGGGGGGTTAGACACAGGCAGGGGTGGTAGGGGGGTTAGACACAGGCAGGGGTGGTAGGGGGGTTAGACACAGGCAGGGGTGGTAGGGGGATTAGACACAGGCAGGGGTGGTAGGGGGGATTAGACACAGGCAGGGGTGGTAGGGGGGATTAGACACAGGCAGGGGTGCTAGGGGGGTTAGACACAGGCAGGGGGGTTAGACACAGGCAGAGGTGGTAGGGGGGTTAGACACAGGCAGGGGGGTTAGACACAGGCAGGGGTGGTAGGGGAGGTTAGAAACAGGCAGGGGTGGTGGAGATGGGATTAGTGACACTTACTTTCTCTCAGTGTCAGCCGCGCCTATAGCGATCCCTCTTCCATCATGGGGTCTCTGCTCAGCCAAAAGCTCCTCCCCCTTTACGCTGTTGTTCGTCAGCTGACTTTCTCGTCAGCAGCATGGGGGGGGGGAGCCGTGGAGAGGATGGGCGGGCGGCCAGCTGTGCGGTTATGGCAGCGAATGGTCTGCCAATACTTCTAATAGCAGCGGCGCTGGGCCATCCACATAGTGGGATGAAGAGCGGAGCGGGTGGGCGTAGCGGAGCCCGATTGGGCGGGATTACTGTATTTATGGGCGTCAATGTGCCGCCCCTCAGAACCTGCCGCCTGGGACAATGGTCCCATCGGGTCCCATGGTAGGGCCGGCCCTGCCTGTTCAGTGTGAGATGCTCAAAAAAACCTTCCCCTTTCAATGGTCTTCGGACAAGATTTCCTACCTTGGCATCTATATCCCACAAAACTGGACTACTGTTTTTCAAGCGAACTATCCAGCATGTGTCTCACAACTGCGTAACCTACTAAAAATGTGGAGCTCCTATCGTATTTTGTTTCTTGGGAGAGTCACGGCTATTAAAATGACCCTGCTTCCAAAGCTTTTGTATCTATTCAGGGCCCTTCCAATAATGATCCCCAAGTCCTACATAGACAAACTACAGAGAGAGATTAGTAACTTCATCTGGCAGAATAAGAAACCCAGATGCTCCAAGTTGGTACTGTATAGATCCCAGAGGGCTGGTGACCTAGGTTTGCCGAACCTTTGGTTGTATTTTTTAGCTGCCCGGTTCTCTCAAGTGGCTCAATGGAGTATCCCTAACACAAGAGTTCCCTGGGTCAGGTTTGAATCTCTGTCCATCAAACCCTATTGTATTCAATCCATTCTTTGGTCCCCTACCAACTTGGCGCACAGACTCTCCTCCCTTAATTCCGTAGTGACCCACGCCCTTATTCTTTGGAGCCGGTATAAAACCAAATTAGACCTTGTAACTTCTGCTCCCCCGGGTTTTTCCTTTTTAGGTGAGCCCTTGTTTACCATGGCTTTGGCACGCCCCCAAAACTTCTCGTGGTGGATAACCAACTCCTTGGTCTCACTACTAGACCTCCAAATGGATGGTGCTTTTGCCTCTTTTGACCTTCTTCGGACCCGTAAACAGGCCCCACCTAGAGAATACTATAGGTATCTACAAATTAGACACTTTTTTAGCACCCATTTTGCACTCACCCCGTCTCACCCCCCTTCCGTCTTCGAACGGATTTGTCGTGACTCTCCCAGGGGCAAAGGCCTTATCTCATGGCTATATAGTAATACGGTAGCCTCAATCTTCTCTGGAGAGCCTCCATATAAAGCTAAATGGGAGGCTGACTGTGGAGAAAAATTCTCTCCTGAAGATTGGGACATCATGCTGGATAACCTGCGCAAGGCCACAAAATCCCTAGCAGTGAGGGAAACCGCCTACAAAGTCCTAACGAGGTAGTATTATACCCCATCCAGACTTCAGATTATGTTTCCTGGTACCTCGGGTTTGTGCTTCAGGGGTTGTGGTATTACAGGCACCTTGAGACACATTTTTTGGGATTGTGAAAAGCTCTCCCCGATTTGGGATAGGATTTCCGCTTTAGCCTCGGCTATGGCGGGAACCCCTTTACAACTCACGATCTCAATGGGTCTCCTAGGGGCACCGATCCCGGGTGTCCCTCGTAAACAAGAATGCCTATTACACACAATTTGCGTCTCCACTTTGTGGAGCATTGCTCTGCATTGGAAGACCCCTGCTGTCCCAATTTCCTCGGTTCTATCCAGAATAGATAATATAATGCTGATGGAGAGGATTTTGTACAGATTGCAGGATAGAATGATCTTGTCTGACCAAAGATGGGAACCCTGGATGACCCACAAGAATATTCTACGGTCCTGAACCTAGCATATATTTTACATAACATATTTCCCTGGTAGCGGATGCTTCCGGGTGTGCTTGGGCCACCCTCTCTATATCCAGGTTATTACTAATCCATAGGATCCTTATTTCCTGAAATTCTATCTGTTATGCTTAAAAGTGTCGTTTTTTTTCTTTTTGGTCTTCTATATTCTTTTTTTTTTTATTATTTCAGTTTTTTTTTTGTATGATTGATTCTGTACGTTCATTAATGATTTGATCTATATGATATATGCTTTCCCATGATTGTATAATTTTTTTTTTTATCTTCAATAAAAACGTTTGTAATAAAAAAAAAAAGATCATGTGTACGCGGCATTAGTGAAGAGGGACTAAAACTCTCCAGGGAAAAGTGACAGTTTTACCAGTCCTCGGTCCACTATCTGGGACACATAGTGTCTGCGGAAGGGGTGTCTACAGATCCCGACAAGCTGGACGCAGTTACCTCCTGGCCCAGACCAACTACAGTGACTGAGCTCAGATCCTTCCTGGGGTTCTGCTCTTACTACTGCAGATTTGTGGAAGGGTTTGCGAAAATTGCCAAACCCCTGAATGAGCTGCTGAAGACAGAAGGAGAGGAGGATGATACTGGTCCCAGAAAGCCTAGAGAGTCCGCGGAAGGCCAGTGGACAGAGAAGTGTGAAGAAGCCTTCAAAATGTTGAAGAAAAGTCTGACCACTGCCCCAGTCCTGGCCTATGCTGACCCTAAGAAACCATATGAACTGCATGTAGATGCCAGCCATGATGGTCTGGGAGGTGTGCTGTAACAAGAGTATGAAGGACAGTTAAGGCCAGTTGCCTATGTTAGTAGAAGTCTAACACCAGCAGAAAAGAACTACCCCACCCACAAGTTGGAATTCCTGGCCCTAAAGTGGGCTGTCGTGGATAAGCTCAGAGATTACCTGTATGGAGCTGACTTTACAGTAAAGACTGACAATAATCCACTCACCTACCTCTTCACCATGGCCAAGCTGGATGCCACTGGCCACCGTTGGTTGGCAGCCCTGGCCGGATTCAACTTCAGTCTCAAGTATAGGCCTGGAGCTGAGAATCGTGATGCAGATGCATTGTCCAGAAGGGCTCATGCACCCACCCACCACACAGAAGACTGGACCCAGGTGACCCCAGATGGGGTACGGGCCTTGTGTCAAGGAGCACAACTTCAAGCTAGTGGTGGGTCAAGGGCGGAAGAGATCGGAGTTTCGGTAGTGGGGGGTGCCCAGGTGTTATTGTGACGTGACCCAGATTGTCGAGGACGACCTGCCAAAGCTGTCCAAGAAGGACATAAGAAGAGACCAGTTGGAAGATCCCTGGGGAAAATTAGCTTTGAAGGCATTGGAAGACCAGGATCCAGGCAGGCTCCCGCAGGACCCCACAAAGGTGGCTCGACTGTTCCACAAAGAATGGGACAAGTTACAGGTGCATCAAGGGGTGGTCTACCGAAGGGGCCCCTCTGATGACCTGGAAGAGAAGTGGCAACTGTTCTTGCCGGAAAAACACAGAAGAACTGTCTTGGCTGCCCTACATGATAACCATGGCCACTTGGGGGCCGAACGAACCTTCCAGCTTGTGAGGAATAGGTTCTATTGGCCTTACATGCGGGCTGAAGTGGAGGAGTACTGTCACTCATGTGCTCGCTGCGTTCAAAGGAAGACATTACCACGTCAAGCTGCCCCAATGGGCCATCTGCAGAGTCAAGGACCCTTGGACTTGGTATGCATCGACTTTCTCTGTCTAGAACTTGACTTGAGTGGACATGGAAATGTTTTGGTAATAACCGACCAATTCACCCGTTATGCCCAGGCCTTTCCAACTAAAGACCAGAAGGCCTCCACCGTAGCCCAAATCTTGGTGGAAAAATACTTTGTGCATTACGGGCTACCACAGCACCTGCACTCAGACCAAAGGAGAGACTTTGAGAGTTGATTAAGAAATTGCTGGACTCTTTAGGTATCAAGAAAACTCGTACTACCCCTTATCACCCTCAAGGTGATGCCCAACCAGAAAGATTCAACAGGACTCTGTTAAATATGTTGGGAACTCTGAGCAGCGAGCAGAAGCAGCATTGGAGCAAGCACATAGCGGCAATAGTGTATGCCTATATGTCAGAGAAGGCTAATTGACCAGACTGTGTGACTGCATAAAAGGAAACCAAACGGGAATAAGTGAAAATGTGACAATTTATTGTAGTGGATAAACAACAATCACCTCCAGTAGAACTTAAACAATAACAGTGACCATATAAACAAGGTATATACAAGTATGGGAAATACCAGAATCGTAGTACAGAGCCAGGGCGAGGTCATACACAAGGGGATCCAGCAGATGGGTAAGGATAGGAGGAAGCAGGAACAAGAGGGGACGGATGGGTTGGCTGCAGAGCAGGGATCTAGGTGACCAGGGAGACAAACACAGGATAAGTTCAAGGTAGGGATCGGGTTAAACAGGGTGCAGGTTCCAGGTAGGGATCGGGTCGGATCGGGTCAGGCAGGGTGCAGGTTGGGATAAGATACAGGCTTAAGTCCGGGTCACAGGTCCTGGGACAGGAAGAGAGCCATACCAGGGCAAGGAGTGTTTGCACTTGCCGGGTATTTAAAGAAGTCCAGTGATTAAACTTCAGGTCACAGCTGACCACAGGAAGTGCTGCCTGTCCCATACTGCCAGAATACACCCGCTGGTGGACGCCGGTACTACAGTATCATGTGTTGCTGGCGGACACTAGCACTGCAGTCCAAAGGACCAACAGCACCACCAGCGGGTGAAGCCTTTCCTGACACTATAACAGCACAACCAGTGATGCCACAGGGTACTCTCCCTACAGATTAATGTTTGGCAGGGAAGCAAGACTGCCTGTGGATCTGGCCTTTGGCATATCAATGGATCACACATCAGCCACCTCGCATAAAGGATATGTAGATAGGCTGAGGAAGAGCCTGAAACTGGCATTTGAACAGGCCCAAGCGGCCTCAGAGCAAAGAGGAGCCTGAAGATAGGGCTGCTGAAGACCTGGCACAGAAACCATTTACTTCCACTTTCAGAAGCAGTTCGGATACCTCCTGTAGAGGATTCCCCTGGACCATCCTCAAGTCTGAATACACCTAGGCCCAACACTCGGTCTCAGGCACCTCAGTCTGCGGGAATGGATGTCACTGATCAAAGTGATGATGAAGAAGAAGAGCTTGAATGGTTGTGGCCATCCCAGGCCCCAGGGGCCTCTGTCCATAGACCTTCTGCCCTCTGAAGATACTTTAGATAGTACATTGAATGAAGAAACCACCAAGTTTGTCCCGTCCAGTTTTCACTCTGAGGAGTGGGAAGATGCCATAGAGTCGCCTCCTGCTGAAGATCAAAGGAATTCTCTGTGTCTTCCTACACCTGATCTGGATGCTCCAGAAATATTGGAACCCAATACACCTATCCCAGAGGAAGAGCCTGTGGAGACGGAGACAGCTACCCCAAGAGAACAGAGAGCTAAGAGAACCATTCGTCCTCCACGGAAGCTAACCTATGCCCAAATGGGGGAAAGTTCTGAGGATACAGTAACTACTGCAAGAAGGACAATACCAACACCTGGTCCCTCCACTGTGCATTTGGTGGAGGGAAACTCCAGCTCACTTTCTGGCACAGTTAGGCAGGTTACCCCCATTGATGTGACCTGTGGGCAGGACAAGCTCCCTTCCCAGTTTTGGTGGGAGCTTCCCATGCCAACTTCCCTTGCAGCCCTCAATGACCTTGTCTGTGCATATTGTTAATACTGTCTTTGGGGACCAAAGATTCTAAGTGGGGGGAGTGTGTAGCGGGATATTGCCCTTTAAACCTCAAGAGACTACAGTACCCAGTACACCTTGAGGCACCCAGGGTGCATTGCCCCATGCAAAGACTGCTGGGGTGGACTTTATAAGAGCGAGGCGGGCCCCAGTTTCTTTCTCTTTGGACACCGCCCTCCCAGTAAGAGGATCCCTGTGCTGACCTGCTGTGTGTACAAGGCCTGAAGCCTGGGCCTTGTGCTTTTCCAAAGAGCCTTCCGCTCCACCGAGGAGCCTGCAGAGCGTCTGATCCTGTTGCTGAGTGCTGTCATCAGGAGGACCGAAGACCCGGGTGTCGTGGACACTGTGAAGCGAGTCACAGTAACGGAAGTAACGGACAAGGACTAGTCTGGTCGGGTGAGAGAGCACCTGCTCTGAGCTACATTACAATATCTTTAGGCCCATTAACTTTATTCAGGGCCATCACAGTAATTGCAGTTACACTCTGGGGAGACTATCTGCTGAACTGAGTTACTAGTCTCCCTGGCATTACAAAGTTACCGATCATCATTTCTTTGTTGGATTACAATTGTTCCTGAAAGTGCACCTCCGTGTTTTGCTAGCGACGATTTCTTCCACAGAACTATACCCAAATCATAGTCAGGCCTGACTGGGTAGTATAGGACATTGCTGGGCGCCATTTTGCTCACAAGGGAGGATAGCTGCAGCGGGGTCTGTTAAACTGTCTATCATATTGCTGAACGTTTAATGTTTTAATAACTATACCCATATTGCAGGGCTCTGCATGTGACATTGCATACTGTTTTATCATTTTAACCTTTACCAACAGTAAAATAATAGAGTTAAGTATATTGGTTGTCAGTGTCATTTACTGGTCTATACCATTACTGTGTTCCTTACTGTGGGATTGTGTCATAGAGAATATTAGAGTGATTGCAATTCTATCATCCCCTTTACTAACTGTGCCACGAGAGGTTAGAGCCGATTGCCAGGGGTTGACAGCGGTGCACTACAGGGCCCGAAACTATCAAGGCAGCCCTCTTAACTGGGGGTATCGCTATACTTGCATCATCCTCCAATAAGTCTGGACAGTTGAACACTTTCGTATACAATGCAAGATACTCACTGCAGAACAATATTGGGTCCTCTCCTCTCCTAAATTTCATTTGTTGTAAATCACTCATACCATTATCACGACTGTCCACAATACACTGCAATTCTTTCCTCCGCACCTCTGCATCTGCTAAGTTATTATTAACCTGTGCAGATAACTGGCCTACCAAAGGTCCTGGTAGCCATGCTTTTAGAAGAGAGCACGCATCCTCATTACTCAAATGGAATTTAAGCACTAGAGCCTCAAATTTATTGGACAGACTCACTGGTGATTCCAGGGTGTTAAATTCACCCAGAATCTGGCACAAAGTAAGTCTCTCTTGGATTGTAATCAAACTGTTATTCTGATTTTCAGCTATAGGTGCAATATCTGACTGTGTTTCATCACGACCCTTTTCATTGACTGTGCAGATATCGGCCAATTGACATGTTCCTTTGTGCTCATTGAGCGATACCATACATTGCTCTTTAGTAAGAAGCTGGGAGTCTGCATTTGCTCATTTTCTTTCTAAAGATATAACCAACTCTTCCATCTCTGACAACTTTATTCGCAATGATTCTAAAAGTTTGCTCTTCATTTCACAGTCCATGCTGCACCTCTGAAGCTGCTCTTGTAGCTCACTGTTCCTTCCTGACAAATTGACATTTTTTGCCTGCAATTTATCTATCTCCCTACTGGAGGCTGTTACAATCTTTAGAAGGTTTTCCCTGACTTTCTCTATGTCCTCCCCGAGACGTCTCCTCTCTGATTCCCACTTCTCTCCCATTTGCCCAGATATAAATTTAATTCTGAGCAACACTGCAATTTCATTTGCTAATCTTTCTTTCTTCACTTTTTTTTTAACTGTTTACCCAATAATCTGGCATTATGTTGCTGACACTGAGACAATAGTACATTACACTGTTTTTTAAGAGATTTATCTGTACATGAATGATAACTGGCAGAGGCATACTTTTTAACATATGTATACACAAGTTCCATTTTACAACTATATAATCCACACCATGCAAAATTATTTTAGTACTAACGTTCCAACACTGCACTGAGTAATGAGCCAAACTCAATTATCTTTAGCTCTTACAACTCACGAATAAAAAAAACATTCGCTCTTCTAGCATTCAATATTCTTCCTACATTACCAAACCTGTTTGAACAGCTGCTTAGACAATACACACAAACAAACAGCCACAGATCTACAGACAAAGCGGTTTAAGGTAGCCTTTACCTCAGCTGTTTACCATACACACACACAGGAATCAACCCAAAAAAAAAACCTTGTATCATGCTATTTAAAACTAGCTTGTAACTTGTAGTTCTACAGAGCACATTCTTCATCCGTGCTCTCCTTTTAAATTGCAGGCCACATTGAACTTCTCTAGGAACAGCACGTGGGTAAAAATAAAAAACTACCAAAAAAAAATATTTTCTCCCACTTTTTCTGCAAAGATGTGTGGTTTATCCTGTAAATTTCTAACCAAGGGTGATCAGCCCTCTACCCGCGAGGCCACTTACCCAGATACACAGGCCTATAACAATTTGCATTAGCAATACCATAAACGTTACATATAAATATACAGTAGTCAAAAATTTCAACAGATTTTGCGTGAATCTTTATTCATGGTAAAGACGGCCTTCAGTCCTAAGTTATTTGATTCTTTCTAGCTTAAAAGGAAACTCAAAACAAAAATACATTAGGGTTTGCAGGTTCTATGCTGAAATAGATTCAACTTGCCTACTCTAGGGTGCCAAAATATTGTAAAATATGCAATATTATATATATTAATCTATACTCTTGTTCTCTATAATATCTAACTATTGCATCTATGTATTAATTGTATAGTCCCTTGTTTGCTAGTCTAGCCTATCAGAGAATGCTAGGCCTAATGCTCTAATATTACCTATAAAAGACAGATACAGTTGCTTAGTAAAACGAGTCATATTTACTTCCTTTAAAATAGGAAACATATCTTAACAACAGATACCCAGATACAGTCTACAACAACTCTAATAATATACTTAACACATTTCCCAAGATACTCTTCATCGGCTGGTTTCAGATATCAGATAGATTGGAGGCCCCTGTGAGCCTCATGGAGTTAGGCCCAAGCCATCAGCCTACTATCAGGCTTCCAGAGATCCATGTGGTTTCAGCAAGGTCTTTAGGTCAGAAGGGGCTGAACTCTGTGTTTACAAAGCCTTTTTACAAAACAGACACCATTCAGACTTCCCCCATTGCCAACCTCTTTGCCTTCTGGACCAACCATTGTTCACAGGGCAGTCCTTCCTCTGTAGATTACATTATTGAGTGTCCTGCCATACTTGGTCACTGGGGGCAGACTTGCAGTCCATTGTCAATAAAACTCTTTGAAGCTTCCAACACACCAGGGGGGCTGGAGACAAGCCATTTTGTCATGCAGATGCTAATATGCTACAAAGCTTTGATTGTAAAGTCCAGAACTATGATCTTAAGCCATGTTTGCTCCACCAACAACTACACAAACTTCCTCTACCTTGGACTACCAAAGTACCAGATTTCGCGTCTACAAGTCGTCCAGAATACAGCAGCCAGACTAATAACGGGAAAAAAACCCTGGCAATCTATCACCCCATCCCTGAGGTCCCTTCATTGGCTAAACGTAAAGGATCGGGTCACATTCAAGACCCTCTGCCTCACTCACAAATGCACACAAGGAAAAGCCCCGCAATACCTATGCGAGAAAATAAAACACTACAACCCTGGTCGGACCCTTTGGTCGACGAATCAAAACCTGCTCTGCATCCCCAAGACCCGCTACAAATCTAAAGGAGAACGAAGGTTTGCAGTTCAAGGGCCACGGATGTGGAATGCACTACCAATGATTAGGGATGAGCCGAACACCCCCCAGTTCGGTTTGCATCAGAACATGCGAACAGGCAATAAATTTGTTCGAACATCCGAACACTGTTATAGTCTATGGGACTCGAACATGAAAAATTTAAAGTGCTAATTTTAAAGGCATATATATGCAAGTTATTGTCATAAAAAATGTTTGGGGACCCGGGTCCTGCCCCAGGGGACATGTATCAATGCAAAAAAAAGTTTTAAAAACGGCCGTTTTTTCGGGAGCAGTGATTTTAATAATGCTTAAAGTGAAACAATAAAAGTGAAATATTCCTTTAAATTTCATACCTAGGGTGTGTGTATAGTATGCCTGTAAAGTAGCGCATGTTTCCCGTGCTTAGAACTGTCCCTGCACAAAGTGTCATTTCTGAAGGAAAAAAATTCATTTAAAAGCACTCGCGGCTATAATGAATTGTCGGCTCCCGGCAATACAGAGAACGGTCATTGAAAGTCATTGATAAAAAATAAAAAAAATGTGTGGGGGTCCCCCCTAATTCAATTACCAGGCCCTTCAGGTCTGGTATGGATATTAAGGGGAACCCTGTGTCAAATTAAAAAAAAAAAATTACGTGGGGTTCCCCCCCAAATATCCATACCAGACCCTTCAGGTCTGGTATGGATTTTAAGGGGAACTCCACGCCAAATTAAAAAAAAAATGGTGTGAAGTTCCCCCCAAGAATCCATACCAGACCCTTTATCCGAGCACGCAACCTGGCAGGCCGCAGGAAAAGAGGGGGGAACGAGAGAGCACCCCCCCCTCCTGAACCAAACCTAACTTTGATTAGGAATTATACCCGAAAATCAGATCTAAACACTGACACCTTACTGGTCAATAAGAGAAGACAACTTTATAAAGCCAGAAATCCTTTCCGGTTCAATAAAACATTTCACGATGATCCTTCCTGGGCAATTTATAGCAAATAGTCTAATTTCAGCAATGGTTTCGGCAGAGTTCCAATGCTGGGGGAGGGGAAGAGTAGCTCTGATGAAGACATAACCCCCGGATGTGATGTTTGTTAGAAGAAGCCCGGATGGTGGATTTGTTGTGGCTTCTTGGAGTGTTCGTTAGCAGACAGGAGCCCGGAGCTGCAACACCGCCCCTCCTCCAGCCAGAGAGGAGGTTTCCTGTTGCATCAGAGGGGGACGGGGTCACCCGCACGTCTCTGGGAAAGCCCGGGTTTCCCCGCTTGCCAGGGAATATCCAATGACGTAAGCAGGGTCTGACGTGCGAGGGGGCGGGGTCACCCGTCAGTCCCGCCTACGTCATTGGCTATTCCCCGGCAAGCGGGGAAAGCCGGGGCTTACCCTATGATGTGACGGGTGACCCCACCCCATCGTACGTCATGGGGGTTTCGTGTGGAGTGGAGACTGGAGGAGACTGCAGTGCTGGACATCGGATCACGCGGGACATAGAGAACAACGCGGGACAGACTGGATTACATCGCTGGAATGGGTTTTTTATTTTTAATTTTTTAATTTTTAATAAAGGACTTTCCCAACTTTGTCTGTGTGTTTTTTTAATGTTTTTTACACTTTATTTGTGAAATGGTAGGGGTACAATGTACCTGTTATCAATTCACATAGGGGGGCAGAATCTGGGGGTCCCCTTTGTTAAAGGGGTCTTCCAGATTCCGATAAGCCCCCCACCCACAGACCCCCACAACCACTGAGTAAGGGTTGTGGGGATGAGGCCTATGACAGAAGTCACTTTGAGCATAGGGTGACTGAGGAAATATACCTTGGACTACCTTGGACTAATATTTATCCACAATATCTCCCAGGATATAAGTAAAATAACTATTTACTGGTTGTTGATTCTGAACTCAACAGGTTAACTGAAAAGTGACTCATTCATAATGTTGGGACACATACTGTTAGAAGCTAATGTCACCAACTCCAGCCCACCTGTCTGCCTGTTGTGATGTAAATGAATCTAGGATGGCTTCTGAGGATCTTTCATTGTGCTAATTGACCCTGTATTGTGTGTAAGAGTCCTGTGATCATGTGTACTTTAGTTTAGGAGACAGCAAGGCTAGCCTAAAGGTCATGTGTCTGAGTCATCAGCTGTAGTTAATTCGCTCATGTAAATTAGGTCTGGTCAAAGGTGTATTTTTCTGAAGAAAATGAGGATAATGTAAGAACCTCCTCTTTTGGTGTATAAAACTTGTAGTTTTTCAATAAAGATTGTCATTCCCTGTTTGGAACCTCAACACAAAGCGTTGACTCGTTTTTGTGGAGGGAGAATTATTTGTACGGGGTCTTATTCGGCTGGTTGGAGTGTCTGGTAGCTGCCGTGTGTTCGGTAATGGGATATCTTAAACTACGTTAACGCCTGTCTTTACATTGGTGGCAAGCAGCGGGTTGATTCCCACAGCCAGAAGGACAGCTACAAGATGACACAGGACAATGGAAGCACAGTAGGGACGGCTAAAGCTCACTTCCCTCAAGGACTTACTGGAGAACCGGGGCCGACCGGCCAACAACCGCAAGAAGAGGGACATTATCGCAGAACTCGTCGAAATGGATGGAGCCGAAAAACCCAACATAACCGAAAAGCCCAGCGTAAAAGACAGGACACCCGAAGAGGCAAGTTTTGATCGGGCTGTTAACATAAGACTGGCACATTATGGTCCTAACCCTACAGTGGAGATCATAGACCGAGTTATAGCGTCTGTGGACACAAATTGGCTACAGAAAAGAGGTTCTGCAGCAGCAGAAGTCAGAGCAGCACCAACTGAAAGGAGAAAGATACATTTTGCTGCTTTTAAAAATTTCATTGAAACTGAAGGGGAGATTGATGGGTACCTTGCCGATTTTGAACGGCAATTTGCCCTACATCGGGTGCCCACAGAGGAATGGGTTACCATTTTGTCTGGGAAATTGTCCGGCCGGGCCAGTGAAGCGTTCAGGGCCATCCCAGACGAGGATATTATGAACTATGGACTGGTAAAAGAAGCACTTTTGGCCAGGTAAGCCGTCACACCGGAGGCATTCCGGAGGCGGTTCCGAGAGACAAGCAAGCAGACTGGAGACTCATATACCGAGTGGGCATGCCGCCTACACCGCACGGCATCCCACTGGGTCACTGGATGCCAAGCAGAATCCGGGGAAGAGGTGCTGCAGGTGTTCCTGCTGGAGCACTTCTTTGACAAACTGTCCCTGGAAGTCAGAGAGTGGGTCGGGGACCAAAAACCTTTCACCTTGCCTGAAGCAGCTCGCCTGGCAGCCGAATACACAGACGCTCGCAAACTGGATAACCATGTGGTCAAGACAACAGCTCGGGTGGATTATCGATCAGCGGCACCCCCTCCGGCTATCGCCTACCAACCACAGTCGTACCGCCCTACAGCACCACCTCCAGCGGCCACTTATTCTCAGCAGCCTAGGTTCAACTCCCAGGACTACTCACAACCCATCAGGTGTTTCGGGTGTAAATAGCTAGGGCACAAAAAGCCAGACTGTCCGTTGAATCCAGCCAGGTAGTCCCAGTCGTGGAGACAGCCAGGAGGCGGGAACCCCCGCACATCCATGCCTGCGGCCCACTGCGTTGAGGAGGAAGAACATTGGGGCGTCCTGCCCAAGGCTGATCCAATACAAGCTGCTAACCGGGACAACAGGCAGCAACACAGGCAGACTGTCTGGGTCAATGGAAAGGTAGCCACTGGCCTATGTGATACTGGTGCCACCATGACCCTACTACAGAAGAACCTCATCCCAGAGAGCCAACACACCGGAGACACTGTAGCCGTAAGAGTAGCGGGAGGCACCGTCTTCCGGCTACCCATTGCCCGTGTTCACCTGGATTGGGGGGTTTGTTTTGGGACACGTGAATGTGGGGGTGTTGAAGGATTTGCCAGCAGATGTACTACTGGGGAATGATTTGGCCCCCCTCGTTTCTGCTTACGCCCCGAACCCAGTGACTACCTGTGTCCAGACCCGTGCTGCTGGAACCGGCCCGCTTGCAGCTGAGAACCGGGTAAGACTTTTTCCTCCGACATGTACCGTAGATCAGGCACAATATCACAGTTTAAAATTGGAATGCGACAAGTTGACCAGTGAGAAATCGGAGATGCAACGACACTACACCATGTATTATGTGATGTCCCATGGCTTGAACATTAAAATGCACAAACAGGCTGAAATTGCCAAAAGGTTAAATGGGATTTGCACCCAGGTTCTGCCTTACCTCTCCCAAGAGCATCAGCAACAAGTCCTGGGAGCCATTGAGAGAGCAAAGCAAGTGACTGTTCCAGAACTGAATTCCATTATTCGCCCTGCAACCTTACAACTTCACCATCAGCTACCGACCCGGTAAGCAAAATGGCAATGCTGATGGGTTGTCCCGGCATTGGGGGACTGGAACGATGGACTAAGTTTGGAGTCAACCCGTCTGGGGTCTTCTCCTGTGTTAGTCTCCTGCCAAAAGGGGAGATGTGTGTCACTTTGGGCATAGGGTGACTGAGGAAATATACCTTGGACTACCGAAAATGGGATAGTAATATTTATCCACAATATCTCCCAGGATATAAGTAAAATATCTATTTATTGGTTGTTGATTCTGAACTCAACAGGTTAACTGAAAAAGTGACTCATTCATAATGTTGGGACACATACTGTTAGATGGTAATGTCACCAACTCCAGCCCACCTGTCTGACTGTTGTGATGTAATTGAAGCTAGGATGGCTTCTGATGATCTTTCATTGTGCTAATTGACCCTGTATTGTGTGAAAGAGTCCTGTGATAATGTGTACTGTAGTTTAGGAGACAGCAAGGCTAGCCTAAAGGTCATGTGTCTGGGTCATCAGCTGTAGTTAATTAGCTCATGTAAATTAGGTCTGGTCAAAGGTGTATTTTTCTGAGGAAAATGAGGAGAATGTAAGAACCTCCTCTTTTGGTGTATAAAATTTGTAGTTTTTCAATAAAGATTGTCATTCCCTGTTTGGAACCTCAACACAGAGCGTTGTCTTGTTTGTGGAGGGAGAATTATTTGTATGGGGTCTTATTCGGCTGGTTGGAGTGTCTGGTAGCTGCCGTGTGTTCGGGAATGGAATATCTTAATCCTCCCTATGTTGAGGGTATGTGGCCTGGTACGGTTCAGGAGGGGGGGCACTCTCTCGTCCCTCCCTCTTTTCCTGCGGCCTGCCAAGTTGCGTGCTCGGATAAAGGGTCTGGTATGGATTTTTGGGGGGAACTCCACAACATTTTTTTTTTTAATTTGGCGTGGAGTTCCCCTTAAAATCCATACTAGACCTGAAGGGTCTGGTATGGATATTTGGGGGGAACTCAACGTAATTTTTTTTTCAATTTGACGCAGGGTTCCCCTTAATATCCATACCAGACCTGAAGGGCCTGGTATTTGAATTTGGGGGACCCCCACACATTTTTTTATTTTTTTTTATCAATGACTTTCAATGACTGTCCCCTGTATTCCCGGGAGCCGACAATTCATGAACATGAGTTTGACTTGAACTCGAAGCTCATCCCTACCAACGATCATCCGCATGGAAGAAAACCATCGCGCCTTCAGGAAAAAAACTTAAGACCCACGTCTTCTGAAGGATCAGGACGCCTTGAGGCGATTTAGTTTGCATTTGCAGTGCTATACAAGTTCTCACTCACTTACTCGCACTCAATGCAGCCATGTGTCCCCAATGCAGCCTTGTGTCCCCAAATTTACCCATTTGTCCCCAATGCAGCCTTGTGTCCCCAAACGCAGCCATTTGTCCCCAAATGCAGCCTTGTGTCCCCAAATGCAGCTATGTGTCCCCAAATGCAGCCTTGTGTAGGTCCCCAATGGCCTACCTGTGTAACAGGGAAGGTTAGAGCCGTCACCGCCACCGCTGCCGGGTTGATCACCGCGTGGGGAACATACCAGCTTTCATTTCAATAGCTGTGTGTTCCCCGCCGCACGCCGTCATATACAGCCCCTTCCCCTTGTCCGGGCACTTTGATAGACAGATCACCCATCTAATCCTGGGACGGATGATCTGTCTATCAAATAGCCCGGACAAGGGGGAGGGGCTGTATATGAAGGCGCACGGCGGGGAACACACAGCTATTTAAATGAAAGCTGGTATGTTCCCTGTGCGGTGATCATTCAGCCGGCGGCGGCGGTGGTGGTGGCAGCAGCTCTCCTCTCCTCTCTTTTCCCCTACGATCGCCCCCCCCCCCCCCGCCCCCAGGCAGCCCACACTCGCCAGCCCTCAAAATTCACTTGCAAAATGCGAGCAGGCGAGTGGAATTTTTGAAAGCTGCATTACAGGACACAGAATGTTTGCCTTAGACCATGTGTTATGCAGCTACTATCAGATGATACAGATACAGTGACAAACAAAGCTGTAAGGACAGCCCTAGCCTAACCCCTCTCACTCCCAGCAAGTTTGACTTTTAAAAGGGGAAGAACCTGTGCCCTGTAATGTTTTCCAAGAAAAGGATATTATAGGTAAGTAAAAAGATCCTATTTTCCTAATTGTACATTACAAAAAACACAGCATCCCAGTCTTAGATCATGAGATGTCCAAAAGCAAATCAACTGAGTTGTGGGTGGACAATGCAGCAAACAAACTCCAACAGGCCCAGTCAGGGATGAGCCGAACACCCCCCTGTTCGGTTCGCACCAGAACCTGCGAACAGACAAAATGTTCGTGTAAACTTTAGAACCCTATTAAATACAATGGACTCGAACGTTCGAAATCTAAAGTGTTAATTATAAAGGCTAATATGCAAGTTATTGTCCTAAAAAGTGTGTGGGGACCCGGGTCCTGCCCCAGGGGACATGTATCAATGCAAAAAGAAGTTTTAAAAACGGCCGTTTTTTCGGGAGCAGTGATTTAAATAATGCTTAAAATGAAAAAATAAAAGTGAAATATTCCTTTAAATTTCGTACCTGGGGGGTGTGTATGATATGCATGTGAAGTGGCGCATGTTTCCCGTGCTTAGAACTGTCCCTGCAAAAAATGTCATTTTTGAAAGAAAAAAATTCATTTAAAACTGACTCGCGGCTATTAATGAATTGTCGGCTCCCGGCAAAACATTCAAAAGTCATTGATAAAAAAAAAAAAAAAGCGTGGGGGTTCCCCAGAATTCAATTAACAGGCCCTTCAGGTCTGGAATGGATATTAAGGGGAACCCTGCCGCAAATTTAAAAAAAAATTGACGTGGGGTTCCCCCAAATATCCATTCCAGGCCCTTCAGATCTGGCATGGATTTTAAGGGAAACTCCATTCCGAATTTAAAAAAAATGGCGTGGAGTCCCCCCAAAAATCCATACCAGACCCCTTATCCGAGCACGCAACCTGGCTGGCCGCAGGGGAAAAGGGGGGGACGAGAGAGCGGCCCCCCCTCCCTCCTGAACCGTACCAGGCCACATGCCCTCAACATGGGGAGGATGTCCCCATGTTGATGGGGACAAGGGCCTCATCCCCACAACCCTTGCCCGGTGGTTGTGGGGGTCTGCGGGCGGGGGGCTTATTGGAATCTGGAAGACCCCTTTAACAAAGGGGACCCCCAGATCCCGGCCCCCCCCCTATGTGAATTGGTAAGGGGTACATTGTACCCCTACCATTTCACGAAGAAAGCGTAAAAAAATGTTTAAAAAAAACACACAAACACCTTGAAAAAGTCCTTTATTTAAAAAAAAAAAAAACATTCCAGCGGTGAAATCCAGTGTCCTGTGGCGATCCCGATGTCCAGCGCTGTCCTTCATTGGTTGTGCCTGAGCGGACCTGATGGGGAACTCCCTCTCAGTATTTTAAATGTATAGACCCGCCCCTTCTGAAGTTCCCCATCAGGTCCGCTCAGCGGACCAGATGCGGAACATGAGAAGGGGCGGGTCTATACATGTATTACCAAAGTGAGAGCAGTTCCCCATCAGGTCCACCCCCTCGGTATGTCGGACCCGCCTACGTCATTGGCTTGAGCGGGGAACTTCCTTCACTATGTAAATTTAAATTACACAGTGAAGGAAGTTCCCCGCTCAAGACAATGACGTAGGCGGGTCCGACATACCGAGGGGGCGGACCTGATGGGGAACTGCTCTCACTTTGGTAATACATGTTCCGCATCTGGTCCGCTTAGCGGACCTGATGGGGAACTTTAGAAGGGGCGGGTCTATACATTTAAAATCCTGAGAGGGAGTTCCCCATCAGGTCCGCTCAGGCACAACCAATGAAGGACAGCGCTGGACATCGGGATCGCCGCGGGACACTGGATTTCACCGCTGGAATGTTTTTGTTTTTTTTTAAATAAAGGACTTTTTCAAGGTGTTTGTGTGTTTTTTTTAAAAAAAATTTACGCTTTCTTCGTGAAATGGTAGGGGTACAATGTACCCCTTACCAATTCACATAGGGGGAGGCCGGGATCTGGGGGTCCCCTTTGTTAAAGGGGTCTTCCAGATTCCGATAAGCCCCCCGCCCGCAGACCCCCACAACCACCGGGCAAGGGTTGTGGGGATGAGGCCCTTGTCCCCATCAACATGGGGACATCCTCCCCATGTTGAGGGCATGTGGCTTGGTACGGTTCAGGAGGGAGGGGGGCCGCTCTCTCGTCCCCCCCTTTTCCCCTGCGGCCGGCCAGGTTGCGTGCTCGGATAAGGGGTCTGGTATGGATTTTTAGGGGGACTCCACGCCATTTTTTTTTTTTTTTGCGGCGGGGTTCCCCTTAATATCCATTCCAGACCTGAAGGGCCTGGTAATTGAATTCTGGGGAACCCCCACGCTTTTTTTTTTTTTTTTTATCAATGACTTTTGTATGTATTGCCGGGAGCCGACAATTCATTAATAGCCGCAAATCAGTTTTAAATGACTTTTTTTCTTTCAAAAATGACATTTTTTGCAGGGACAGTTCTAAGCACGGGAAACATGCGCCACTTCACATGCATATCATACACACCCCCCAGGTACGAAATTTAAAGGAATATTTCACTTTTATTTTTTCATTTTAAGCATTATTAAAATCACTGCTCCCGAAAAAACGTCCGTTTTTAAAACTTCTTTTTGCATTGATACATGTCCCCTGGGGCAGGACCCCGGTCCCCAAACACTTTTTAGGACAATAACTTGCATATAAGCCTTTATAATTAGCACTTTAGATTTCTCCCATAGATTTTTCGAATTTGCCGCGAACACCCCAATTTGTTCGCTGTTCGGCGAACGGGCAAACAGGCAATGTTCGAGTCGAACATGAGTTCGACTCGAACTCGAAGCTCATCCCTAGGCCCAGTGAACAAAATAGGCAAACAGAGTAGATAGCACTGAGAAAGTAAATCTTGTGAGTGAGGTAAGGCAGAGATATCCCTCATAGACTAGGAAGACAGAGACATCCCTGATAGACTCAAAGAACTGACAAAACCAGGTTGGTGTCACCTAGAAGCTTACAGGGAAACAATGTCAGCAACACCCTGTACAAAGGCTTTCACTAATGAATAGAAGGCAAGAGGTCTACAGCCAGAAATTGCAACCCTTGATGGTACAAACACTGATCCAGACAAGAATGGGTGAAGCACAGCAATCACTGCACAGTGTACTTCCTGGGATGGACTTTTCTAGCCTGGCACCATACAATATATTTCTTCCAGGTGGGATGATAAACTTTGTGGAAAGTCAATTTTCTAGCCTCCAGGAGCTTAGGGATGACTGACGCCAATAGGTACCCTGTCCCTCAGGGCCTTGGCTTCAACAGCAAGGCTGTTAAAGCCCGTGCTTGGTAAGCAGGATGTTGGACAGGCCCCTAGGACAGAAGATCTTGATGGTCTGGGAAAGCCCACAGAGAGTCCACTTTGGTGCAATACAGATCACCAGAATGTCCTCCCTCCTGATCCAGACAAGGAAGGAGCTTTAAAAGATATAAGGTGCACAGCAAGAGAAACTGATGACAGAGTCACCAGGACATTTATGCGAAGGCCAAGGGATCCCTGGTTCTGGTGACAAACTAGTCCTGTTTGTTGTTTTAACTGGAAGCTAGACGATCCACATCTGGATCCCCTACCTGTGACAGAGATCCTGAGACAATTCTGGGTGAAGAGTTGTGGAATGTGCACAGCAGACAGGACCACAACATGAAGTTCCACCCAAGCTACAGGGAAGTTTGCGTCTCTTTTCAGCTGCATGACTTTTTGTTACCCCCTGATGGTCGATGTGGGCCACTGCCATGGCTTTGTGTGAGTGAATCGTGGTCAGGTGACCGTAAAGTCAAGAGTTTCAGGGTTTCAGGGGCAAGCACATTTCCCAGGTGAGCTTTTGCTGATGATCAAGTTCCCTATATGAATGTGGTATCTAGGACTCCACCCCAGCCTAACAGGCTGGCATCCGTCATCGTCATCTTTCAAGACATAGGGAGAGAGAGAGCCCCCCCAATTCTATCTGGCCCCAGACCTTAAAGTGGTTGTAAACCCACTTTTTCAACTTGCACCTACAGGTAAGCCTAGATTAAGGCTTACCTGTAGGTGCAAGAAATATCTCCTAAACCTACACGGTTTAGGAGATATTTACTAAAATGACAAGCGCCGCTGTCTACGGCGCATGCGCGCCGTAGACAACGGCGCATTCATGGGGTTAATCCCATTCACAAACTCGGCTACTTCCCAGCAATCGCTGGGCGTAGCCGAGTGGGACGCCTCCCGCGCGCATGCGCAGACTGACGTCTCCGCTGCTCCGGCCAATCACAGCGCCGGAGTGGCGCTGTGATTGGCTGGTGCGGAGATACCCGGAAGTAACATTCCGGCTATCGCCGCAGTGATGTCTGCGGCTGTACAGAGGGACGAGGACGGCTTCGGGGGCCCCGACCTAAGGTAAGTGGAACATAATGAGCTATTATGCTAGTCATAATAGCTCATTATGCCTTTCTTTTACAGGTTGTAAAAAAAAAAAAAAAAAGTGGGTTTACAACCACTTTAATGCAAAACTGAATGGTGGGGCATCTCCTGGACTTTGGCTCTGAGCATGGGAGTGTAGGATCAGTATCTTGTCAAGGGAGAAAGACCTTGGAAATGGCTGTGTCCAGAACCACGCCCAGAGACGCCAAGCAATGGATTTGGTCCAGATTTGGGATTTATCTGAACATATGCACGGTCTTCACTGTGTGACGGACATTGGTTGATAAAGCCTTGGCCGACTGTTCCTTCATCAGCAAGTTATCAGGTATACCATGATGGGGATACCCTGAGAATCTGATAGCTAGGACCTTGGTGATGAACTAAGGCATCATAGACAGCTAGAATCTGATAGCTAACACCTTGGTGATGAACTAAGGCATCATAGACAGGCCAAAAAGAAGAGCAACAAACTAGTAGAAGAGAAGAAAAATTGTGCTTATTGAAAAGTCTGATGGTAAGGTTAAACACAGTCCAGCACAAACGTATAATTGTTATTAGGGATGAGCCGAACACCCCCCCGGTTCGGTTCACATCCAAAACATGCAAACGGACCGAAAGTTTGCGCAAACTTTCGAACACCGTTAAAGTCTATGGGACTCGAACGTGAGAAATCAAAAATGCAAATTTTAAAGGCTAATATGCAAGTTATTGTCCTAAAAAGGGTTTGGGGACCCGGGTCCTGCCCCAGGGTACATGTATCAATGCAAAAAAAAAGTTTTAAAAACGGCCGTTTTTTAAGGAGCAGTGATTTTAATGATGCTTAAAGTGAAAAAATAAAAGTGAAATATTCCTTTAAATATCATGCCTGGGGGGTGTCTATAGTATGCCTGTAAAGTGGCGCGTGTTTCCTATATTTAGAACTGTCCCTGCACAAAATGACATTTCTATAGGAATAAAAGTAATTTAAAACTGCTTGCGGCTTTAATGTAATGTGTGGTCCCGGCAATATGGACCAGCCCATTTGGGTCTTGTATGGATATTAAGGGGAACCCCGCACCCAAATTAAAAAAGGAAAGGCGTGGGGCCCACAGGCCCTATATACTCTGAACAGCTTTATACAGGCGGTGCAAACAAGACAGGGACTGTAGGTTTGTTCTTAAGTAGAATCTGTTTGTAATTTTGAACTGGTACATTTTTAAAGTGTAGCTCCAGCCAAAAAATCTATTTTTAAGCTTTTTGGAAAACATAGGGAAGGGTTATCACCCCTGTAACATTTATTTTGCTGTCTGTGCACCTGTTCAGAAGATTTCACCTCACTTTCTGTCCCAATGACAATTGGATTTTGAAAATGTTGGGTTTTTAGGGAAACAAGGATTGGTGATAAAGCATCAGTGGAGAGGAGACACCTTTTTCCCATATTGACACTTACAAGAGAGAATTTCCCTTCCTATCGGTAGATTTCCTCTCACTTCCTGTTGTCTCCCTCCGTTTGTAAGTAGGAGTCATTTGAAAGTTGGATGTTTGAAAGTAGGGGCCTGCCCTATGTACTCTGCAGAAATTTGGGCCTTAGGTGTTGGTGTTGCCACAACACTGTAAGCCCTCACAGTTACTCTTGGTGGGCGCTGGAACGCCCTGCTGTGAACTATTATCTCAAGAATTGTAATTACATGCCACTGTTGAACAGTGGCAGAAAAAATGGGCCTTTGGTGGTGGTGGTGGTGCTGGTGCCACAACACTGTTAGTCCTCACAGTTACTCTTGGTGGGCGCTGGAATGGTCCCTGCTGTGAAATATTATATCAAGAATTGTAAATACATGCCCCTGTTGAACAGGGGCAGAAAAATTGGGCCTTTGGTGGTGGTGGTGGTGTTGCCACAACACTGTAAGCCCTCACAGTTACTCTTGGTGGGCGCAGGAACGGGCCCTGACGTGAAATATTAGATCAAGAATTGTAATTACATGCCCCTGTGGGAACAGGGGAAGAAAATTTGGGCCTTAGGCAGGCACTGGTGCTGGTGCCACAACACTGCAACCCCTCACAGATACTATAGTTGGAGCGCAGGAATGAGCCCTGCTGCAAAGTATTACAGCAAAAATTGTAATTACACGCCCCTATTAAACAGGGGCAGAAAAATTGGGCCTTAGCCACTGGTGGCGGTGCCCAGAACCAAAAATGTTCTTACAAGCTATCAACATGAACATTGAGGAGGAAGAGGATAGTCACTCAGCATAACAGGATAGTCACTCAGCATCAGCATAGGCAGTCTTGAAGGGATCTCACATCCAAAAAAAAGTATTCAGTTACATCAGCATTAGGTGCTTGGTAGCTGGTGATCTAAGACTGATTAATTTTTATGAAGGTCAGCCGATTGACCGAGTCGGTGGACAGGCGCACACTGTGATCGGTTACAAAGCCTCCAGCAGCACTGAATGTGCGTTCCGAAAGAACACTGGATGTAGGACAGGCCAGTAGCTCAATTGCATACTGTGCAAGCTCTGGCCAGTGATCCATCCTCAAGACCTAGTAACCCAGAGGATTTTCGGTGGGAAAGGTGTCCAAGTCTGATCTTGCCCCTAGGTATTCCTGCACCATGTGAATCAGACACTGGCGATGGCTGCTGGAACCGATCATACCTTGGGGCTGCAGACTAAAAAATTGTCTGAATGCATCGGTCAGGCGGCCACCTTCTGCACCGCTCCTTCTGTGACTGACCGAAGCCTCAGCAACATGTTTGTCCAGGACCAGGAATTTGTAACCTCCCAGACTCTGCAAGGCCTCCCGAAGATGTTTCATCCTCTGCTCCCTCTGTGATGGCAAGATAAGGTCCGCAACCTTACCCTTGTAACGTGGATCAAGGAGGGTTGCCAGCCAGTAATGATCCCTCTCCTTGATACCACGAATACGAGGATCCTTTTGCAGGCTTTGCAGGATCAGGGAGGCCATGCAGCGTAGGTTTGCTGAGGCATTCGGTCTGGAGTCCTCTGGGTCACTAAGGACGACATGATCCGCAGCCACCTCCTCCCAGCCATGTACAAGTCCATGGGTTTCTGGGGACTGTAAATGATCCCTTGAAGACTGCTACTGATGCTGAGTGCTAGGCTCCACCTCCATGCTGACACAATCTTCCTCCTCCTCCTCGTCCTCTTCCTGTGTGATCGGCGGGCCCGCAGGATCACTATCTGAATAAAGGGGGCCTTGAGAGGTAAGGAAGTCCTCCTCTTCCTCCCTCTGTTCTGCCTCAAGTGCCCTGTCCATTATTCCACGCAACGTGTGTTCCAACAGGTTGACAAGAGGGACAGTATCACTGATGCATGCACTGTCACTGCTCACCATCCTCGTGGCCTCCTCAAATGGTGACAGGACAGTGCATGCATCCCTGATCATGACCCACCGGTGTGGCAAAAAATAAATAAAGCTCCCCCGACCCTGTCCATAGTCGCACAGGTACTCATTAATGGCCCTCTGCTGTGTGTGCAGCCGCTGCAGCATGGCCAACATTGAGTTCCACCTGGTGGGCATGTCATAGATTAGGCGGTTCTTGGGCAGGTTAAATTCCTTTTGTAGGTCAGCAAGCCGAGCACTGGCATTATATGACTGGCTCAGGACATCCTGTAAGCCCAGGTACCTGCCCAAGAACCGCTGCACCACCAAGTTAAGGACATGAGCCAAACAGGGCACATGGGTCAGCTGTCCCTGTTGGAGGGCGGAGAGCAGTTGGTGCCATTGTCACAAACCACCATTCCTGGCTTAAGCTGGTGTGGCGTCAACCACCTCTGAGCCTGCCCCTGCAGAGCTGACAGAATCTCTGCCCCAGTATGGCTCCTGTCCCCCAAGCACACCAGCTCAAGCACCGCATGGCATCTTTTTGCCTGCGTACTTGCGTAGCCCCTTGAACGCTTGAACGCCTACGAAGCACCGCTGGTTCCAAGGACAAATCAGCAGAGGAAGAGTCCATGGAGGAAGAAGAAGACGAGGGGGTGGAGGAGAGAGGTGTGTCAGAATCACCACTAGTAGCATTTTGGAGGCGTGGTGGCAGAACAACCTCCAACACTACTGCACCCTGTCCTGCATCCTTCCCAGCTGCCAGCAGAGTCACCCAGTGCGCCGTGAAACATAGGTAACATTTCTGTCCATGCCTGCTGGACCATGAGTCAGTGGTAATATGCACCTTACCGCTGACTGCCCTGTCCAGCGAGGCCGAGACATTGCCTTCCACATGCCGGTAGAGAGCCGGAATCGCCTTCCATGAGAAAAAGTGGCGTTTGGGTGCCTGCCACTGAGGTACCGCACATTCCACAAACTCACGGAAGAGGGCAGAGTTTACCAACTGAAAAGGCAGCAGTTGAAGTGCTAGCAATTTAGCCAAGCTAGCATTCAAACGCTGGGCATGTGGATGGTTGGGAGCGAATTTCTTTCTGCCGGTGTAGCTGCAACTGGGGCAGGGAAATTTGCCTGGTACAATCGGACGTTGGTGTACCGATATCAGATTGCCCGCAAGTACTTGGCAGTGGCACACCTAATTCTACACCTTCATGCCTCTCAGTGAAGGTTTCTGAGAGGACTGAAGGTATAGTGGGGTTGGAGATCCCAGCTGATGAGGAGCAAGGAGAGGTCCGCTTTGTTCTTTGGTGTGGGTCTTTTATGTACGCTTGCCAACGGACTGCATGGCAGGTCGACATATGTCTGGTCAAGCATGTGGTGCCCAAGCGGCTGCTGTTTTGGCCACGCTTGATACGCTTCAGACATATGTTGCAAATAGCAACGGTGCGATCTGCTGCACACGTCTGAACTTTTGGAGTCAGCAGCGCCCTACACATGCGGAGCTCTGCGGTGTGATGCAGTCGGTTGGCTGCCCTTAAGATGGCCCCTGGAGGGCATCCTGCCTCGTTGAAGATGTGCCTTCTCCTCCTCCTCGCGCCTATCAGGCACCCACGTAGAATCAGTGACCTCATCATCCCCTCCCTCCTTGTCACTGAAGCAATCCTGGCAGTATGCTGCAGCTGGGGTAACATGACTGCCAGTTTGTGACTGCCCCCTCTGTCTGGGCTCACGTTACTGCCTTCTTCAAGCTGGGTACCATCCTCTGAGCCTTCAAAACGCTGCGTATCCTCCTGTAGCATGTACCCAACACTGTGGTCGAACAGTTCGGGGGATTCCGCCGTGCATGATGGTGGGGCTAGGGAAGGAGTAACTGATGACCTCGAGCCAATGGAATAGGCCGCTTTGGCACCTGCATTGGCAGCCAAGGTAGCATGGGTGACAGAGGATGAGAAGGATGAGGACGGCTTGGTCATCCACTCTACCAACTCTTCTGCATGTTGCGGCTCAACACGGCCAGCTGCCGAATAAAAGGACAAGCGTGCCCCACGGCCACGTGCTGATGAGAATGCACCCTGTCCATGACCAGCACTGTTGCCTCTAGACACAGAGCCTGCTTGCCCTCTTTCATTGGCCTGCGAGTGTCTGCCTCTCCTTGTTGACCTTCCAGACATACTGTATTTGATGTATTGGAATAGGTACACAAGGAATGGCCTGCAGTGAGATGTAGCTGTACACTGTGCCCCCAGTATACAGTGCACTGACTTAATATACTGCAGCTTAGCTCAATCAAATGCCTGCCTGTATTATTAGGAAGAGAACAGGAATGGTCTGCAGTCAGTTTTACCTGCACACTGTGCCCAGTATACAGTACACTGACTTAATATACTGCAGCTTAGCTCAATCAACTGCCTGTCTGTATTATTAGGAAGAGAACAGGGATGGTCTGCAGTCAGCTTTACCTGCACACTGTGCCCAGTATACAGTACACTGACTTAATATACTGCAGATTAGCTCAATCAACTGCCTGCCTGTATTATTAGGAAGAGAACAGGGATGGTCTGCAGTCAGCTTTACCTGCACACTGTGCCTGCCCAGTATACAGTACACTGACTTAATATACTGCAGCTTAGCTCAATTAAATGCCTGCCTGTATTATAAGGAATAGGGATGAGCTTAGAGTTCGTGTCGAACTCATGTTCGACTCGAACATCGGCGGTTCGCTCGTTCGACGAAGATCGAACATTATGGGCCATTCGCGCCAAATTTGTGTTGCGCGTCACGGCCCATAATGCACGGCGTCATCGCAGTGCAGTGCTGGCTGATCATTGGTCAAGCATGCACTATGACCCGCATGCTTTGGCCAATCACAGCGCCGTCAGCACAGAGAGCCATAATTGGCCAAAGCCAGGGTGCCTTTGGCCAATCATGGCTCGGGGGGACTAAGTACACGCCCCAAACTATATAAGGCCACCTGCGCCTAGGGACAACCATCGGTCACCTCCCCCAGTCAGTCCCCTCCCCCCACAGTAAGAATCACTCCCAGGAAACACATTTAACCCCTTGATTGCCCCCTAGTGTGAACCCCTTCCCTGCCAGTCACATTTATACAGCAATCAGTGCATATTTAAAGCACTGTTCGCTTTATAAATGTGAATGGTTCCAAAAATGTTTCAAAAGTTTCCGATGTGTCCGCCGTAATATCGCAGTCGTGACAAAAATCGCAGATAACCGCCATTACTAGTAAAAAAAAAAAAAACATAATTCTATCCCCTATTTTGTAGATTCTATAACTTTTGCGCAAACCAATCACTATACGCTTATTGCGATTTATTTTACAAGAATATGTAGAAGAATACGTATCGGCCTAAACTGAGGAAAAAAAAATTGGGATATTTATTATAGCAAAAAGTAAAAAATATTGTGTTTTTTTTTTCAAAATTTCAGTCTTTTTTTGTTCATAGCGCAAAAAATTAAAACCACAGACATGATCAAATACCACCAAAAGAAAGCTCTATTTGTGGGAAAAAAGGATGTCAATTTTGTTTGGGAGCCACGTCGCACGACCACGCAATTGTCATTCAAAGCGTGACAGTGCTGAAAGCTGAAATTTCAGCTGACTGCAGACTATTCCATCCTGTTCTATTACTAATAATACAGGCAGTTGATTGAGCTAGTTAGATCCAGTATTCCAGTTAGGGATGAGCTTCGTGTTCTGTAGAGGCGCATTGCGGGCGGTATTACCGCGGTTTCCCATTGCTTTCAATGGGAAGGAGCGGTGTAGGAGCGGTAAACACAAACGCTCCTCTCACCGCTCCAAAGATGCGGCCAGCAGGACTTTTTCTCACATCCTGTTAGCGCACTGCTCCAGTGTGAAAGCCCGAGGGCTTTCACATTGGAGAGACAGCAGCCGCTGTTTAGGCTCGGTTTGCAGGCACTATTTTGAGCACAATAGCGCCTGCAAACCGCCCCAGTGTGAAAGGGGCCTAGTGTACTACTGTGTCCTTTGCATAGCGATCACCTAAAGCTCACCTGGATACAGTTATTCTCTATACTGTGACAGACAGGCAGGCCGGTGATTGTGCTAGCTGCAGACAGTCAGTGTTTCGCTTAGTGTACTACTGTGTGCTTTGCATAGCATTCACCTAAAGCCTAAATTTTTGATGCAATACTTTGCAACAGGGCTCATTGCTGCGCACTAAGTACACTATCTGTGAGGGGTTGCAGTGTTGTGGCACCAGCACCAGTGCCTAAGGCCCAATTTTTCAGCCCCTGTTCAACAGGGGCATGCAATTACTATTATTGATCTAATAATTCACAGCAGGGCCCATTCCTGCACCCACCAAGAGTAACTGTGAGGGCTTACAGTGTTGTGGCACCAGCACCACCACCAAAGGTCCAATTTTTCCTACCACTGTTCAACAGTGGCATGTAAATACAATTCCTGATATAATAGTTGACAGCAGGGCATTCCAGCGCCCACCAAGAGTAACTGTGAGGGCTTACAGTGTTGTGGCAACACCAACACCTAAGGGGCAAATTTCTGCAGACTATATATGGCAGGCCCCTACTTTCAAACATCCAACTTACAAACGACTCCTACTTGCAAACGGAAGGAGACAACAGGAAGTGAGAGGAAATCTACCCCTAGGAAGGCAAATTCTCTCCTGTAAGAGTTAATATGGGAAAAAGGTGTCTCCTCTCCACTGATGTCTCCTGAACAGGGGCAGAAAAATTGGGCCTTTGGTGGTGGTTAGGGATGAGCTTCGAGTTCGAGTCAAACTCATGTTCGACTCGAACATTGCCTGTTCGCATGTTCGCCGAACAGTGAACAATTTGGGGTGTTCGCGACAAATTCGAAAAGCCGCTGAACACCCTGTAAAAGTCTAAGGGAGAAATCTAAAGTACTAATTTTAAAGGCTTATATGAAAGTTATTGTCATAAAAAGTGTTTGGGGACCCGGGTCCTGCCCCAGGGGACATGTATCAATGCAAAAAAAAGTTTTAAAAAACGGCCGTTTTTTCGGGAGCAGTGATTTTAATAATGCTTAAAGTGAAACAATAAAAGTGAAATATTCCTTTAAATTTCATACCTAGGGTGTGTGTATAGTATGCCTGTAATGTTGCGCTTTTTTCCCGTGCTTAGAACTGTCCCTGCACAAAGTGTCATTTCTGAAGGAAAAAAAGTCATTTAAAACTCACTCGCGGCTATAATGAATTGTCCGCTCCTGGCAATACAACAAAAAAATGTGTGGGGGTCCCCCCAAATTCAATTACCAGGCCCTTCAGGTCTGGTATGGATATTAAGGGGAACCCTGCCGCAAATTAAAAAAAAATGCGTGGGGTTCCCCCCAAATATCCATACCAGGCCCTTCAGGTCTGGTATGGATTTTAAGGGGAACTCCACCTCAAATTTAAAAAAAAGGGCGTGGAGTTCCCCCAAAAATCCATACCAGACCCTTTATCCGAGCACGCAACCTGGCAGGCCGCAGGAAAAGAGGGGGGGACGAGAGAGTGCCCCCCCTCCTGAACCGTACCAGGCCACATGCCCTCAACATGGGGACAAGGGCCTCATCCCCACAACCCTTGCCTGGTGGTTGTGGGGGTCTGCGGGCAGGGCGCTTATCGGGGACCCCCAAATCCCGCCCCCCCATGTGAATTGGTAAGGGGTACATTGTGCCCCTACCATTTCACAAAGAAAGTGTAAAAAAAATAAAAAAAATAAAACACACAGACACCTTGGAAAAGTCCTTTATTAAAAATAAACAATAAAAAATAAAAAAACACATTCCAACGATGTAATCCAATGTCCCGCGGCGATCCGATGTCCAGCGCTGCAGTCTCCACTCGAACCGTCATTGGCTGAGCGGACCTACACTGCGGAGGAAGTTCCCCATCAGGTCCGCTCAGCCAATGACGTATGCGGGTTCGGAGGTACGAGGAGAGGACCTGATGGGGAACGTTAGAAGAGGCGGGTCTATTAATTTTTTTACACTGAAGAGGAAGTTCCCCATCAGGTCCGCTCAGCCAAGACGTAGGCGGGGTTTGAGATACGAGGGCGCCCCCGTCCCCTCGTACCTCAGACCCCGCCTACGTCATTGGCTGAGCGGACCTGATGGGGAACTTCCTCTGCAGTGTAGGTCCGCTCAGCCAATGACGTTTCGAATGGAGACTGCAGCGCTGGACATCGGATCGCCGCGGGACATTGGATTACATCGTTGGAATGTGTTTTTTATTTTTTATTGTTTATTTTTAATAAAGGACTTTTCCAAGGTGTCTGTGTGTATTTTTTACATTTTTTTACACTTTCTTCGTGAAATGGTAGGGGTACAATGTACCCCTTACCAATTCACATAGGGGGGGGCGGGATCTGGAAGTCCCCTTTGTTAAAGGGATCTTCCAGATTCCGATAAGCCTCCTGCCCGCAGAGCCCCACAACCACCGGGCAAGGGTTGTGGGGATGAGGCCCTTGTCCCCATGTGGAGGGCATGTGGCCTGGTACGGTTCAGGAGGGGGGGGCGCTCTCTCGTCCCCCCCTCTTTTCCTGCGGCCTGCCAGGTTGCGTGCTCGGATAAAGGGTCTGGTATGGATTTTTGGGGGAACTCCACGCCATTTCTTTTTAAATTTGGGGTGGAGTTCCCCTTAAAATCCATACCAGACCTGAAGGGTCTAGTATGGATATTTGGGGGAACCTCATGTAATTTTTTTTTAAATTTGATGCAGGGTTCCCCTTAATATCCATACCAGAGCTGAAGGGCCTGGTAATTGAATTTGGGGGGACCCCCACGCATTTATTTATTTATTTTATCAATGACTGTTCTCTGTATTGCCGGGAGCCGACAATTCAATATAGCCGCGAGTGGTTTTAAATGGCTTTTTTTCCTTCAGAAATGACATTTTGTGCGGGGACAGTTCTAAGCAAGGGAAACAAGCGCTGCTTTACAGGCATACTATACACCCCCCCAGGTACGAAATTTAAAGGAATATTTCACTTTTTATTGTTTCACTTTATGCATTATTAAAATCACTGCTCCTGAAAAAACGGCCGTTTTTAAAACTTTTTTTTGCATTGATACATGTCCCCTGGGGCAGGACCCGGGTCCCCAAACCCTATTTAGGATAATAACTTGCATATTAGCCTTTATAATTAGCACTTTAGATTTCGAACGTTCAAGTCCATTGTATTTAATAGGGTTTTAAAGTTCACGCGAACTTTAGGTCTGTTCGCAGGTTCTGGTGCGAACCGAACAGGGGGGTGTTCGGCTCATCCCTAGTGGTGTTGCCACAACACTGTAAGCCCTCACAGTTACTCTTGGTGGGCGCAGGAATGGGCCCTGCTGTGAATTATTAGATCAAGAATTGTAATTACATGCCCCTGTTGAACAGGGGCAGAAAAATTGTGCCTTAGGCACTGGTGCCACAACACTGCAACCCCTCACAAATACTGTACTTGGAGCACAGCAATGAGCCCTGTTGCAAAGTATTGCATCAAAAATTGTAATTACACGCCCCTGTTAAACAGGGGCAGAAAAATTGGGCCTTAGGCACTGGTGCCACAACACTGCAACCCATCACAGATACAGTACTTGGAGCACAGCAATAAGCCCTGTTGCAAAGTATTGCATCAAAAATTGTAATTACATGCCCCTGTTAAACAGGGGCAGAAAAATTGGGCCTAAGGCACTGGTGCTGGTGCCACAACACTGCAACCCCTCACAGATACAGTCCTTGGAGTGCAGCAATGAGCCCTGTTGCAAAGTATTGCATCAAAAATTTTAATTACACGCCCCTGTTAAACAGGGGCTGAAAAATTAGGCCTTATGCACTGGTGCTGGTGCCACAACACTGCAACCCCTCACAGATACTGTACTTGGAGCACAGCAATGAGCCCTGCTGCAAAGAATTGCATCAAAAATTTGAATTACACGTCCCTGTTAAACAGGGGCTGAAAAATTGGGCCTTAACCACTGGTGGCGGTGCCCAGAACCAAAAATGTTCTTTCAAGCTATCAGCATGATTATTGAGGAGGAAGAGGATAGTCACTCAGCATAACAGGATAGTCACTCAGCATCAGCATAGGCATTCTTGAAGGGATCTGGCATTTCCAAAAAAAATATTCAGTTACATCAGCATCAGGTGCTTGGTAGCTGGTGGTGATCAAAGACTGATTAATTTTTATGAAGGTCAGTCGATCGACCGAGCCGGTGGACAGGCGCACCCTGTGATCGGTTACAAAGCCTCCAGCAGCACTGAATGTGCATTCCGAAAGAACGCTGGATGCAGGACAGGCCAGTACCTCAATTGCATACTGTGCAAGCTCTGGCCAGTGATCCATCCTCAAAAAACCCAGAGGATTTTCGGTGGGAAAGGTGTCCAAGATCAGTCTGATCTTGCCCCTAGGTATTCCTGCACCATGTAAACCAAACACTGGTGATGGTTGATGGAAGCGATCATACCTTGGGGCTGCGTACTAAAAAATTGTCTGATCGCATCGGTCAGACGGCCACCTTCTCCACTTCTCCTTCTGTGACTGACTGGAGCTTCAGCAACACATTGTCCAGGACCAGGAATTTGTAACCTCCCAGTCTCTGGGAATGCGTTGCACAGACCTTTCTGCAAGGCCTCCCGAAGATGCTTCATCCTCTGCTCCCTCTGTGACGGCAAGATAAGGTCCGCAACCTTACCCTTGTAACGTGGATCAAGGAGGGTTGCCAGCCAGTAATGATCCCTCTCCTTGATCGCACGAATACGAGGATCCTTGCGCAGGCTTTGCAGGATCAGGGAGGCCATGCAGCGTAGGTTTGCTGAGGCATTTGGTGCAGAGTCCTCTGGGTCACTGAGGACGACATAATCCGCAGCCACCTCCTCCAAGCCATGTACAAGTCAATGGGTGTCTTGGGACTGTAATTGATCCCTTAAAGACTGCTGCTGATGCTGAGTGCTAGGCTCCACCTCCATGCTGACACAATAATCCACCTCCTCCTCCTTGTTCTCTTCCTGTGTGATAGCCAGGCCAGCAGGAACACTGTCTGGATAAAGGGGGCCTTGAGAGGTAAGGAAGTCCTCCTCTTCCTGCCTCTGTTTTGCCTCAAGTGCCCTGTCCATTATTCCATGCAGCGTGTGCTTCAACAGGTGGACAAGAGGGACAGTGTCACTGATGCATGCACTGTCACTGCTCACCATCCTCGTGGCCTCATCAAATGGTGCCAGACAGTGCATGCATCCCTGATCATGTCCCACTGGCGTGGGGAAAAAAATTCAAGCTCCCCTGACACTGTCCTGGTGTCATATTGCAACAGATACTCATTGATAGCCCTCTGCTGCAGCAAGGCCAACGTAGAGTTCCACCTGTTGGGCATGTCACAGATTAGGCGGTTCTTTGGCAGGTTGTAATCCTTTTGCAGGTCAGCCAGCCAAGCACTGGCATTATATGACCGGCGGAAATGCCCACAGAGTTTCCTGGCCTGTTTCAGGACCTCCTGTAAGTCCGGGTACCAGCCCAAGAACCGCTGCACCACCAAGTTAAGGACGTGAGCCAAACAGAGCACATGGGTCAGTTGTCCCTGTCGGAGGGCGGAGAGGAGGTTGGTGCCATTGTCGGAAACCACCTTTATTGGCTTAAGCTGACGTGGCGTCAACCACCTCTGAGCCTGCCCCTGCAGAGCTGACAGAATCTCTGCCCCAGTGTGGCTCCTGTCCCCCAAGCACAACAGCTCAAGCACCGCATGGCATCTTTTTGCCTGCGTACTTGCATAGCCCCTTGAATGCCTACGGAGCACCACTGGTTCAGAGGACAAAGCACAGGAAGAGGCCATGGAAGAAGAAGAAGAGGAGGGGGTGGTGGAGAGAGGTGTGTCAGAATCACCAGTAGTAACATTTTGGAGGTGTGGTGGCGGAACAACCTCCAACACTACTGCACCTTGTCCTGCATCCTTCCCAGCTGCCAGCAGAGTCACCCAATGGGCCGTATAAGATAGGTAGTGTCCCTGTCCATGCCTGCTGGACCATGAGTCAGCGGTAATATGCACCTTACCGCTGACCGCCCTGTCCAGCGAGGCCAAGACATTGCCTTCCACATGCCGATAGAGAGCCGGAATCGCCTTCCCTGAGAAAAAGTGGCGTTTGGGAACCTGCCACTGAGGAACCGCACATTAAACAAACTCACGGAAGGGGGCACAGTCTACCAACTGAAAAGGCAGCAGTTGAAGTGCTAGCAATTTAGCCAAGCTAGCATTCAACCGCTGGGCATGTGTATGGCTGGGAGCGAACTTCTTTCGGCGGTGCAGCAGCTGTGGCAGGGAAATTTGCCTGGTACAATCGGACGTCAGTGTCCCGAAAGGAGATTGCCCGCAAGTACTTGGCTGTGACTGTGACACACCTAATTCTACACCTTCATTCCTCTCAGTGCAGGTTTCAGAGAGGACTGAAGGTATAGTGGGGTTGGAGATCCCCGTTGATGAGGAGCAAAGAGAGGTCCGCTTTGTTCTTTGGTGTGGGTCTTTTAAGTACGCCTGCCAACAGACTGCATGGCAGGTCGACATATGTCTGGTCAAGCACGTGGTGCCCAAGCGGCTGATGTTTTGGCCACGTGAGATACGCTTCAGACATATGTTGCAAATGGCAACGTTGCGTTTTGCTGCACACATCTGAAAAAAGCTCACACAAAAGAACTTTTGGAATAACGCGCAGAGACAGCAGCGCTCTGTACATGCGGAGCTCTGCGGTGTGATGCAGTCTGTGTGCTGCCCGTAAGCTGACCCCTGGAGGGAATCCTGCCTCATTGGAGATGTGCCTCCTCCTCCTCCTCTCTCCTATCAGGCACCCATGTGGAGTCAGGGACCTCATAATCCCCTCCCTCCTCATCACTGGAGCAAATCTGGCAGTATGTTGCAGCTGGGGGAACATGACTGCCAGATAGCTGTCCTTGTTGGGCACCCCCTCTCTCTGGGCTCACGTTACTACCCCCTCTCTCTGGGCTCACGTTACTGCCTTCCTCCAGCTGGGTTCCATCATTGTAGCCTTCAAAACGCTGGGCATCCTCCTGGAACATGTACCCAATACTGTGGTCAAACGGTTCAGGGGACTCCTCAGGAGGACATGGTGGGGCTAGGGAAGGAGTGACTGATGCCATTGAGCCGAGGGAAGAGGCCGCTTTGGCAGCTGCTTTACCAGACAAAGTACCCTGAGCCTGGGTGAGAGAGGATGAGGAGGATGAGGACGGCTTGGTCATCCACTCTACCAAATCATGGGCATGTTGCGGCTCAACATGGCCAGCTGCCGAAAAGAAGGACAAGCGTGTCCCACGGCCACGTGCTGATGAGGATGCACCGTGTCCATGACCAGCACTGTTGCCTCTAGACACAGAGCCTGCTTGCCCTCCTTTATTGCCTTGTGACTGTCTGCCTCTCTTTGTTTGCCTTCCAGACATGGCCTGCAGTGAGATGTAGCTGCACAAAGGTGGGATGTATATATATATATATATATATTGTGACAGCAGGAAGGTAAAGTCACCTGGTTGCATCCAGGGGGGTAGATATATTTCGCCCAGATTCAGGCTTTACGCCGACTTATACAACTAGGTGGAGAGTTGTATAAGCCCAGCTGAGGCTAGTAGGCTCATGGATGACTCATACCTCTAGGGAGAGTGTGGGGCGTCGTGCAGACAGGGAGTTGATGAGACCAGCTGAAGCTTGTCAGCTCATTTAGGCCTCTATAAGAACTCCCAGCTTCATTAGATGTTAGCTCATGCCTGGACCCAGACCTGTGTGGACTGTCTAGGGAGAGTGAACCCCTGTGCGGTGAGACAAAGCCTGTGTGGCTATTTGCTTGGACATTTAAAACCAGGGACTTAGGGACTAGGACAGCACTAGGCTGATCCCAGTTGTTAGTTAGGAAACCTGTATGTTTAGTCAGAGGTCAAGTTGACCAGGATTTATTTTGTTTATGTTTCTTTTGCTTTGCTGTGTTTTGTCACTGTAAATAGAAAATAAACCGCACCTTTTTGATTTTGAAAACCACAACCTCCGTTTGCTGGGCCTGTTTTGTGTGGGGAGCCCATCTCGGGGGTCACACACACCCGCTGCCGAGCTAACCCCCTCACAGTTGGTGGAGAATGCGGGCAGTTTTTTTTTAAGCCAGCATGGAGGAGATACTGAAGCAGCTGGCTCTAGCAAATGCCAATCAACAGCAGACAAATGCAGGTTTGCAAAAGAACTTCACAGCCCAGCAGCAAGCTCATCAACAGAGCCTTGCAGCCCAGCAGCAGACAAACGCAACTTTGCAACAGAGTCTGGAGGCTCAGCAACAAGCCCAGCAGCAATCTGAGGCCCGCTTCATAGACCTGTTGCAGAAGCAAGAGCAGAGACTACAACAACAGATGGAAGCAGCAATGCAGCAACGTCCGCAGACCAGTGAGGAAAGCCGTCCCACTAATACCGCGTCCTTTGGGGTGAGTCGTTTATTGACAAAAATGACTGGAGAGGATGATCCAGAGGTATTTTTGACCACATTTGAAAGGACCGCTGAAAGAGAAAAGTGGCCTGAGGAGCAGTGGGCTGGACTGGTGGCTCCTCTGTTAACTGGTGAATCGCAGAAAGCTTACTATGACCTAGAGCCTAACCAAGCAAAAGACTATGTGATGCTAAAAGCTGAAATATTGGCAAGGCTGGGTGTCACCCAGGCTGTCCGGGCTCAGCGTGTGCATAACTGGACTTTCCAGCTTGGAAAACCCCCCAGGTCTCAAATGTATGATCTCATTCACCTGAGCAGAAAGTGGCTACAGCCAGAGACTTTGTCCGCACCAAAGATTGTGGAACGTGTTGTAATGGATCGGTTTTTGAGAGCTCTTCCTACTGCCATCCAAAAGTGGGTAAGCCATGGAGACCCAGAGACGGCCGATGGTCTTGTGGATCGTGTGGAGAAATACTTGGCTACAGAGAACCTGACGGCCTCTTCCAGAGACACTCGGACTTTCCACCCTAAGACCAGACCATCCCCAGGGGCGGATAAGAGGATTCCAAGGGGTGAGGGTGGAGAGAGTGAGAGGGTGGGAGCTCTACCCCAAGTTTGGCGAGAACAGCCTGGGAAATCAGCGGCTCAAGAGGCCGCAAGAAGGATCGTTTGCTACCGCTGCCGGCAAGCGGGACATATTGCAGCCAATTGCCCGGTTGTGGAGGAACCCATGCAGTGTGACTTTCTGACGGGCAGACGTCAGTCGCTGTGTGCGACAGTCGCATGCACTGCCATTCGAGGAACTGAGAAACATTTATGCAAAATGTGTGTTAATGGTAGAAATGTTGTGGTATTGCTGGATTCAGGTAGCCTTGTGACCCTGATAAAGGCTGAGTTAGTTAAAACAGAGGTCTCTGGGAATAGCAAGGTAGCTGTTATTTGTGTGCATGGGGACACCCGAGAGTATCCAGTGACTACAGTGTGTTTCGAGACCCCCAAAGGTACCCTCTCTCATCCAGTGGGCTTAGTATATCAGTTACCGCATGACACCATTGTGGGAAGGGATTTTCCGAAGTTCTGGGAACTGTGGGATGATCCTGAGCCCCCCACTGGTGCCCCTATGTACCAGGAATGTGATAGCCAGAACTCCCCTGAGAGTGGTGAGGACTCTCCGGAATTTCCCTTATCAGTATTGGCAGGGGAGACTCAAGAAACTGGAGAGGAGCCCACCTCCTCAGACGAAAACCTACCGTCTGTGGAGTTTTCTGATCTTGAGGTTCACAGGGAAAACTTTGCCACAGAACAGTTGAAAGACCCCGCCCTAATAAAGGCACGGGAAAACGTAGTGAAAATAGATGGCGAGTTAGTGAACCCAGATAATACCTGCACTTACCCATACTTCAGCGTAGAGAAGGACCTACTGTATCGGGTGGCAAAAAGGGCAGAAGAAACCGTTGAGCAGCTTGTGGTGCCCAAACCTTACAGGAAGTTGGTGTTGGAGTTGGCCCATGGGCACATTCTTGGAGGTCATCTGGGGACAGAGAAAACCCGAGAGAGGGTATTACAGAGATTCTATTGGCCGGGGGTGATGAAGGACATAGAAAATTATTGTTCCTCCTGCCCTGTGTGTCAGAGGTCGGCCCCGATGCCACATTTCCGTAGCCCGCTGGTCCCTCTACCCATCATTGAGGTCCCGTTTGAGAGGATCGCCATGGATTTGGTAGGTCCTATAATCAAGTCCGCTAGGGGGCACCAGTACATATTAGTTATAATGGACTATGCCACCCGTTATCCAGAAGCGATCCCTCTCCGAAATACCTCGGCCAAAACCATAGCCAAAGAGCTATCTCTTGTGTTTAGCCGGGTGGGTATTTGTAAAGAACTGCTTACGGACCAAGGTACACCCTTTATGTCCCGGGTTATGAAGGAGCTGTGTAAATTGTTCAAAGTGACGCAATTACGTACATCTGTGTATCACCCCCAAACCGATGGGCTGGTTGAAAGGTTCAACAAAACCCTAAAACAAATGTTGAAGAAAGTGGTGGATAGAGATGGAAAGGATTGGGACTGTCTACTTCCTTATCTGATGTTTGCTATTAGGGAGGTGCCCCAATCCTCTACGGGATTCTCCCCCTTTGAGTTACTGTATGGGAGACACCCAAGAGGGCTGTTGGATATTGCCAAGGAAACTTGGGAAAGTGAGAGTTCTCCCCACAGGAGTGTGATTGAGCATGTCGCCCTGATGCAAGACCGAATTGCACAGGTAATGCCCATCGTGAAGGAACATTTGGCCCAAGCGCAGTTAGCACAGCAGAGAGTGTACAACCGTGGAGCCAAGACCCGTACCTTTTCCCCGGGGGATAGGATACTGGTACTTGTCCCTACGGTTGAAAGTAAATTCCTTGCCAAATGGCAAGGCCCCTACGAGATAATGGAAAAAGTGAGCGAAGTGAATTACAAGGTCAGACAACCAGGAAGGCGAAAGCCCGAACAGATCTATCACGTTAATCTGTTGAAAGCCTGGAGGGATAGAGAGTCCCTAGTCGCAGACACTTGGTCACCCGCTCAAACTGGTTGCGTGATTCCCGAGGTTGGAATAGCAGCCACCTTGTCACAACCCCAACAACAGGAGGTTAAGGAGTTTGTGCTTCGCAACAAGGAGGTATTCTCTGAGCTGCCGGGACAAACATCTGGGGTAGAGCATGACATCATTACCCCGCCCGGTGAAAGGGTGAAGTTAAAACCCTATCGGATCCCAGAGGCCCGACGGGAGGCAATACGGGAGGAAGTACAGAAAATGCTGAACTTAGGGGTGATAGAGGAGTCCCAAAGTGATTGGTCTAGTCCCATTGTGTTGGTGCCTAAACCGGATGGGAGCTGGCGATTTTGTAACGATTTTCGTCAGTTGAACAAAGTTACAAAATTTGACACCTACCCCATGCCACGTATAGATGAGTTGATCGACCGGCTGGGAACAGCCCGATACATGACGACTCTTGACCTCACAAAAGGGTATTGGCAAATCCCCCTGGCCAAGTCGGCCAAAGAGAAAACCGCATTTGTAACCCCAGACGGGGCGTTCCAATATAAAAGAATGCCGTTCGGGTTACAGAATGCGCCGGCCACATTCCAGCGGAAAATGGACCAGATGCTGAGGCCCCATCGGAAGTATGCTGCGGCTTACCTGGATGACATAATTGTCCATAGCACAGATTGGGCCTCACATCTGCCAAAAGTGCAAGCAGTCCTGGACTCTGTTCAGGAAGCGGGGTTTACGGCTAACCCCAAGAAGTGTACCATTGGGCAGGAGGAGGCCAAATATCTTGGGTACACCATTGGGAGGGGAGTAATAAAACCCCAACTCAACAAAGTCGAGGCCATCCAGAGTTGGCCACGTCCCAACAGCAAGAAGCAGGTACGAGCCTTTCTGGGAATCGCTGGGTATTATCGGCGATTCATTCCCCACTTTGCTTCTAAGGCTGTGCCCCTAACCAACCTGACGAATGGGAAAGGGTCGGTCATGATTAAATGGACCCCCGAGGCTGAGGCAGCATTCCAATTCTTGAAACAAGCCTTATGTAGCCAGCCAGTGTTGTACTCACCCGACTTCTCTAAAGACTTTGTCGTACAAAGTGATGCGTCAGATGTGGGGTTAGGAGCAGTATTGTCCCAGGTCTGGAACGGGGAAGAGCACCCAGTCATTTACCTCAGCAGGAAGTTGAAGTCCCATGAGGTAAATTACGCCACCGTTGAAAAGGAGTGTTTAGCGGTGAAGTGGGCTCTAGATTCCCTTCGGTACTACCTGCTAGGTAGGCACTTTGACATGGTTACGGATCACGCTCCGTTAAAGTGGATGGCTCAAAACAAGGAAACAAATAGAGGAGTGAATAGGTGGTTCCTGGCCCTCCAGGAATTCAACTTCACAGTAAAGCATCGCCCTGGCGTTCAAATGGGGAATGTGGATGCTTTGTCTCGAGTACATGAATGCCTGATTGCTGGTGTTCCAACCCCGAGGTTAAAACAAGAGGGGGGGTATGTGACAGCAGGAAGGTAAAGTCACCTGGTTGCATCCAGGGGGGTAGATATATTTCGCCCAGATTCAGGCTTTACGCCGACTTATACAACTAGGTGGAGAGTTGTATAAGCCCAGCTGAGGCTAGTAGGCTCATGGATGACTCATACCTCTAGGGAGAGTGTGGGGCGTCGTGCAGACAGGGAGTTGATGAGACCAGCTGAAGCTTGTCAGCTCATTTAGGCCTCTATAAGAACTCCCAGCTTCATTAGATGTTAGCTCATGCCTGGACCCAGACCTGTGTGGACTGTCTAGGGAGAGTGAACCCCTGTGCGGTGAGACAAAGCCTGTGTGGCTATTTGCTTGGACATTTAAAACCAGGGACTTAGGGACTAGGACAGCACTAGGCTGATCCCAGTTGTTAGTTAGGAAACCTGTATGTTTAGTCAGAGGTCAAGTTGACCAGGATTTATTTTGTTTATGTTTCTTTTGCTTTGCTGTGTTTTGTCACTGTAAATAGAAAATAAACCGCACCTTTTTGATTTTGAAAACCACAACCTCCGTTTGCTGGGCCTGTTTTGTGTGGGGAGCCCATCTCGGGGGTCACACACACCCGCTGCCGAGCTAACCCCCTCACAGTATATATATATATATATATATATATAGATATGTATATATATATATATATAATTTTATATATATATATATATATATATATATATATATATATAATGCAGCTATTAGACTCCACTGCCTGCTGTGGTATTAGTATGAGAAAAGCAGCAAATGTCTTCAGTTAGTTTTAGGTGAACACTGTGCAGAGGACACCATACACTAACTGAAAATACAAGCAGCTCTCTGCCTGTGGTTTTATTACGCGAACACCACAAATTTTATTCAGGTTCCTTTAAGTGAACGCTCTGCAAAAGGACAAAAGTACTGCAGTGCACTACATGAAATTAATGCAGCACTCTGCCTGTGGTTTTATTATGAGAACACCACTAACTGTATTCAGGTAAGCTTTAGCTGAACGCTATACAAAGCACACAGTACACTAAGTGAAACTCTGCTGCAGATAGCACAATCACCTGCCTGCCTGTCACAGTATAGGGACTAGCAGTAACGGATCTAGCTAAACAAAATACAGTGTATAAATATATATACAACACCTAGGATGCATATATATCCTCTACACACTGTAACAGCAGCTAACTGACTCGCCTGCCTGCTCTATCTAACTCAATATAAACGACACTGTCTCTCTCTCTGTAACTCTCTCTTTCACAAACGCCAACACACTACACAAGGCCCGAATTCCAGGCGGCCTTATATAGTGTGGGGCGTGTACCTACTCCTCTGAGCTAGGATTGGCCAAAGCCACCCTGGCTTTGGTGGCCAATTACGGCTCTCTGTACTTATGGCGCTGTGATTGGCAAAGCATGCGGGTCATAGTGCATGCTTGGCCAATCATCAGACAGCAATGCACTGCTATGCCGCAGTGAATTATGGGCCATGACGCGCCACTCGAATTTGGCGTGAACGGCCCATAATGTTCGAAATTCGGCGAACAGCCGATGTTCGAGTCGAACGTGGGTTCGACTCGAACACGAAGCTCATCCCTACTACTAATAATACAGGCAGGCAGTTGATTGAGCTAACCTGCATTATATTAAGTCAGTGTACTCTATACTGGGCACAGTGTGTACATAAAGCTGACTGCAGACATTCCTTTTCTATTACTAATAATGCAGGCAGTTGATTGAGCTAACCTGCAGTATATTAAGTCAGTGTACTGTATACTGGGCACAGTGTGCACGTAAAGCTAACTGCAGACAATTCCTTGTGTACCTATTCCAATACATCAAATACAGGAAGGCCAACAAGGAGAGGCAGACACTCACAGGCCAATAAAAGTGGGCAAGCAGGCTCTGTGTCTAGAGACAACAGTGCTGGTCGTGGACACGGTGCATCCTCATCAGCACGTGGCCGTGGGGCACGCTTGTCCTTTTTTTCGAAAGCTGGCCGCGTTGAGCCGCAACATGCCGAAGAGTTGGTAGAGTGGATGACCAAGCCGTCCTCATCCTCCTCATCCTCTCTCACCCAGGCTCAGGGTACTTTGTCTGCCAAAGCAGCTGCCAAAGAGGCCTCTTACCTCGGCTCAATGGCATTAGCCACTAGCCCCATCATGTCCTGAGGAGTCCCCCGAACTGTTTGACCACAGTGCTGGGTACATGGTGCAGGAGGATGCACAGCGTTTTGAAGGCTCCAATGATGGTACCCAGCTTGAGGAAGGCAGTAACGTGAGCCCAGAGAGAGGGGGTGCCCAAGAAGGACAGCAAACTGGCAGTCATGTTCCCCCAGCTGAAGCATACTGCCAGGTTTTCTGCAGTGACGAGGAGGGAGGGGATGACGAGGACACTGACTCTACGTGGGTGCCTGATAAGAGAGAGGAGGAGGAAGAGGCACATCTCCATTGAGGCAGGATGCCCTCCAGGGGCCAGCTTAAGGGCAGCCAACCGAATGCATCACACCTCAGAGCTCCGCATGTGCAGGGCGCTGCTGTCTCTGCGCGTTATTCCAAAAGTTCTTTGGTGTGGGCCTTTTTTGAGATGTGTGCAGCAGATCGCACCGCTGCTGTTTGCAACATATGTCTGAAGCCTATCTCGCGTGGCCAAATAATCAGCCGCTTGGGCACCACATGCTTGACCAGACATATGTCGACCTGCCATGCAGTCCATTGGCAAGCGTACATAAAAGACCCACACCGAAGAACAAAGCGGACCTCTGCTTGCTCCTCATCAGCTGGGATCTCCAACCCCACTATACCTTCAGTCCTCTCAGAAACCTGCATGAAGGTATAAAATTAGGTATGTCACTGCCAAGTACTTGCGGGCAATCTGCTATTGGTACACCAACGTCCGATTCTACCAGGCAAATTTCGCTGCCCCAGCTGCTGCACCACCAAAATAAATTTTCTCCCAGCCATCCTCATGCCCGGCAGTTGAATGCTAGCTTGGCTAAATTTCTAGCACTTCAACTGCTGCCTTTTCAGTTGATAGACTCTGCACCCTTCCGTGAGTTTGTGGAATGTGTGGTACCTCAGTGGCAGGTTCCCAAACGCACTTTTTTTTCACGGAAGGCGATTCCGGTTTTCTACCGGCATGTGGAAGGCAATGTCTTGGCCTCGCTGGACAGGGCGGTCAGCGGTAAGGTGCATATTACTAGACATGCGCATTTCGTTTCGTTCCGAATCGAAATTCGGACGTATTTTCATTATTCGGACGTTCGGATGCATCCGAACTACCGAATTACAAATGCTAACGAATTCGACCGAATCCAAAATAACGATTCAAATCGAAAAACCACGGACGAAATTCGAATCGAATTCGAAAAAAATTCTATTTGAATCGAATTTGAAAACAATTAGAATAGAATCGAAAATATTGGAAAGAATCAAATAGAAAAACAATAGAACAGAATAGAATTAAATACAATATATATATATTATATTTTATTCTATTCTGTTCTATTTTTTTTCTAGTCTATTTTCTATTTCTATTCTAATCTTTTGTAATTGGAATTCGAAAAATCGGTCGCATTCGAAAATATTTCTACCGCATTCGATAATATTTCAAACAAATGCGATAATATTTCAACCGGATTCAAAATTATTCCAACCAAATAGAAAAGATTATAATAAACCATGTTCCGACATTCGAATTTCGTATAGAATGAATTCTAATTCCAATTATAAAAGATTAGAATAGAAATAGAAAATAGACTAGAAATAGTCTATTCTCTGTTTTTCTATTTTATTATAATCTTTTCTATTCGGTTGAAATAATTTCGAATCCGGTTGAAATATTATCGAATTTGGTTGAAATATTAACGAATGCGGATGATATTATCGAATCCGGTAGAAATATTTTCGAATTTGGTTGAAATATTGTCGAATGCGACCAATTTTTCGAATTCCAATTAGAAAAGATTAGAATAGAAATAGAAAATAGACTAGAAAAAAAATTAAACAGAATAGAATAAAATATAATATATTCTATTCTGTTCTATTGTTTTTATAGTCTATTTTCTATTTTATTATAATCTTTTCTATTTGAATTAGAAATTTTGGAAGATGGTTAGTTACTTACTTACTTATATACATCTGTCACATCAACTTCTCATACTTGCAGTGTACCAGTGCAAAAAAAACACACACACACATCTTATTTCATTTATATTTATCGCATCAATTAAGTTGTCAGCATGCCTGACCGAAGAATTCATTATTTTATGATATGCTTCATTGCATGAACATCTCCTAGTACATTTTAGAAATTTGCTTCAAATTCGACTCGAATCAAATTTAAAATGAAACATATTACAAATAAACGTCCAATCAGAATTGTCCAATCAGCTACTTTAATTTCTCATTGTGTGTGGGACTATGAATCTATATAAAACTAATCCTACTGGCAGGGTCTACCACAGATAGAGAGAGTGTCTTCTTGTGGTTTGGACTTTGGAGAGGTGTACCTTTCAATTTGCCTTGAATAGACTCTCTGTCTTAAAATCTACTCTAGTAGTTGTCAACAATAATTATTGTTATAGATGTTTTAGAGGGAGATAGTGTGATAGAAATATTAGGACGATTTTTTTTTTTTTACATTTATTGCAGTCATAAAGGTAGTAGGGTGGGGCTAGGTAGTCAGGTAATCAGATAGCTGTAGCTGTAGTGGTAGTGGAGTAACTGTTTCAGGCAGTGTCATTTGTTTGATTGAGGAGGACAGACTGTGTTTTTATGATGGAGCCTTCTCAGAGTCAGACTGCTCACACATTGAGCAAAAGCACTCATGGTACCAGCACAAGCAGCAGCAGCACCACCACCAATCCAGCAGTAGATAATATGACATGTATTGTCTTTTCTTCTGACCATGGACAGATGTCCAACAGAGCTGTTAGCAGGAGGAGAGAAAGCAGTGCAAGTAGTCAGCTGAGCAGCCCACCTATTAAAATAAAAAGAACAAGCAGTGTAATTGGAGTAGCTACTAATACTGCCAGTGTGCAGAATAAGAAGATAAAGCCACCTACTAAGCGCCGGCTGTTCACAGCAAAGCAACCAGTTGTTCCAGCACAGCAGGCTGCTGAAACCTCAGCAGAGCAATCTTCAGCACCTGCGTCCAGTGGCTCTTCCAGTCACCGTTCCCAGATATGGAACTACTTTACAGCAAATGGTGATGGATGCATAGCCAAATGTAAACTATGCTGTCGGGAGGTGAGCCGTGGGCAAAGGATAGGACATCTTACAAACGCAGGCATGAATCAACACATGCGCTCTCACCACCAAGCTGTGCTACTAAGGGAGGAACATGGTGTGGCTTCTGCTCCATGCACCACTAGGGCAAGTTCAGGTTTGACTATTGCTATTAGCAGTACACAGGCTATGTCACAGATTTATCATGCCACTTCTGTCACAGCATCATCAAGTACAATGTCACATATCCGCCATTCCACATACACACAGGCGACCCTTGAACAAGTTGGTGCCTTTCATGCAAAAGTCATGTCCCGCCAGCAGTCGCATAAAGTTACAAGGTTAATAGCACAGCTCATAGCAGTTGGAGGGGCTCCTTTTAATATGGTTGAAGGGGAGCCCTTTAAGCAACTTTTGGAAGCTCTGGCCCCTGGCTACAAAGTACCTTCTCGTACAACATTTAGCCGTACAATAGTGCAATCCCTTTACAGCTCATGTGTTGGAGTGTTGAAGGAGGAGCTGGCAAAGGCTCCTGGGCAGTCGGTGCACTTCACCACAGATTTATGGAGTGCTCCAAGTGGCCAGCATGCCTTTTTGTCCCTGACGGCACATTGGTGGCAACCTAAGGTGTCGCAAGACATGTTATGTTCCGGGGCAAGAGGCTCAGCCACCTTAGCCAAGGAAGGCCACCGCTCCTTCCTTCTCCATGCTGAGGTCATGGATGAGCAACACACTTCCCACAACATTCTGCAATCTCTGAAGAGGATGGTGGCACAGTGGTTGGGAGAGCAGGCAGGTACTCAGGCAGAGATGGGCTTTGTCGTTACAGATGGCGGGTCAAATATGATTAAAGCTATACGGGATGGGAAATATGTGAGTGTGCGCTGCTCAGCCCATTTGCTAAATCTTGTTGTGAAAGATGCCCTTTCTGAGGACAACACATCTGGAAAGCTGGCCACACTACTTGACTCGTGTCGCAAGATTGCGGCACACTTTCATCGTAGTGTCAAAGATAGTCATATCCTCAGAAAGGAGTAAAAAAAACAAGGGCTGAACGAGCACCGCCTCAAAATTGATGTTGTCACGAGATGGAATTCAACTTTGGATATGTTGGAACGCATACTAGAACAGCAGAAGGCCCTTCATGCCATGTCAAGCGAACATTACATTGGTATTAGTAGACCGCTTGCTAGGGAGGATTGGGCAATGATTGCTCAGCTTGTGGCAGTACTCAAGCCTTTCAAGGCTGTCACGGAACAACTGAGCCAAGAAAGTGCCAGCATATCGGAAGTAGTACCACTCGTGTCATATCTGCTTAGTAACATACCGTATATACTCGAGTATAAGCCGACCCGAGTATAAGCTGAGGTACCTAATGTTACCACAAAAACCTGGGAAAACTTACTGACTCGAGTATAAGCCGAGGGTCAACAATGCCCACCCATTGCAACTTCACTAAGCCCATTGCCACCTTACTGTTCCCATCCTCACTGTTCCCATCCTCACCTGTGCCCACCCTCACTGTTTCCCTAGAATTATAATTGAACATTGTAAAATGGTACCTGAAGGCTACGGCGTCCATTGTTTAAAACTTGCGCTCTCTTCCTGGTCTCTTCCGTGATAGGCGGAACTGCCTGCTGAGAATCGCCCATAACGAACGTTCTCTCATCTTCATCCATCCCAGCAGACACTGTGTTCAGTTTCCACCAATCACGGACGTCTGCTGGGAAACTGAGGGTGAGAGAACGTTCGTGATAGGCGATTCTCAGCAGACACAGTTCCGCCTATCACGGAAAGGACCAGGAAGAGCCCGCGAGTTTTAAACGATGGACGCCGCAGCCTTCAGGTACATTTTACAATATTCAATTTCGCTGACTCGAGTATAAGCCGAGGGGGGGTCTTTCAGCCCAAAAAAAAGCGCTGAAAATCTTGGCTTATACTCGAGTATATACGGTAGATGCTTTTCTTTCATATAAGGAGGTGTTGCCTGGGGGACATGTACCAGAAGTAATGGCCCTGTCAGGAGGTGTAAGGATGAACTAAGTAGGCGGCTGAAAGAGCTCACAGACTCATGCCCTGAAGTAATGTTGGCCACTCTTTGTGATCCACGGATGAAGGGCAAGCTGGCCCTGAGATCCAATTCCCTGACCTTCTGGCGAGATAAATTGGTAGAGAGGGTCAGAGAGAAACATCATAAAATCTCAAGGCTTCAACGTGAGGAAGAGGACGAAGAAGAAGAGCTGGAGGAACATGAATCTGTGTCTCTGTCCAGCAGCCATAGCAATAGTGCAACCACTACTCAATCCACCATAGCAGCCTCTGTTTTGGTTCGGCACTAGACAGCGTAGTGGGACCCATCAGACTTCCCTCCCTAAAAAAAAATTGGTGTGCAGGACATGGTAACTACATAACTTGCAGAGCCCATTTTGCCCCCCACCATAAATCCTTTAGAATTCTGGGATGACAAGAGAGATATTTGGCCAGCTCTCTCTCAAGTAGCCCAGGAACTCCTCTCATGCCCACCTACCACTGTTCAAAGTGAACGTGTTTTTTCTGTTACTGGTAACATATTGTGCCCCCAACGTTCACAACTGGCCCCCCATCTAATGGAAAAACTTGCATTCCTAAAAGTCAATTTGCCGAAGCTGGAATACCCAGTTCTCAGCTATGATATTGAATGAAAGTCAAAAAAAATGTTTTTATTTTTGTTCAGTGTTTTACGTTATATTTTTCCTATTATGTTTCCTTACATGTTTTTGAATGATTAACATAAAGCGTTATAACACATTTACAGTCTAAACAATGGAGTGTTGTGCCACAAAAAAACAATAAAAAGTAAAAAAAACAAAAACAAACAACATTTTTAGTTTTGAATAGTTAGAGTAGGCTGTATTGTGTTCTTTAAGATATATACCCAAGAGTCTTTTAAAAGTATCCATTCTCCCCACAGCCACCACTGGTTGTGGAAGTGTTCCACATCCATTCCTTATCGCCCTGATAGTGAAAAACCCCCTGCAAAGTTAAAGGTTAAACCGCTTCTCCTCGTGTCTCATTAAATGACCCCGTGTCCTATTACAGTCTCTGAGACTTTGTTTTTTCCTATGCTGGGATCCCCATTGAGGTATTTGTAGATTATCATGGCCCCTCTCAATTGTCGTCGCTTCTCCAACAAGAATAAATGTAGTGTTTGCAGTCGTTCTGTGTAGTTGAGGTATTCCAGTCCCTTTATTAGTTTCGTTGCCCTTCTTTGGACTTTCTCCAGCTCCAGCACAACTCTTCTATATATATATACTGTTTACGATGCTGAGGATTTGTTAAGGACTGAAGTTTATTGGTCAGAAAAATTGGTTCCCATAGGGTAAATGTTCATTGCAGTTTGTTTATTCAGGGGTCTCACCCATGTAGTGTGAGAAGGTTCCGGCATAGTGAATGAAAAGAAGGAGAGGACTGACGTACAGTTTTCTCTGATTTTACAATTGTCTATTTGGGACCTGGAATTTGAGGTTCAGAGAGATTTTAGGGTGGGAAAGAACCTCCACCCCTGAATACAGTGACTCTGGACCTGAAACACTAGCTACAGGAAGCAGCACCGAAGACTGGACAATAGTAGTGCAGAGGTGTGGATTAATAGGAGCTGTAGGAGACACCTGTAAATTTAAAACGACACAGACATCAGAAGTCCAGGCATGGGCTATACTGTCTCCCACTGCTCCCACTACATCAGCAAAAGTTACTTTGTGTCGCCTTCAACTGGACCTATGGCGTTGTGATGACAGCCTGCTGCTACGTGCTGCCATAATGTCGAAACCAACCACATTACATTAGCTGGCCACAGATTATGGCACTCCCTGAAGACCACACTACATAGCAAGACTGGAAAAGCTTATCCCTCTGGATTCTACCAAAAAAGGTGATTAACTTTTTAATAGCCAACTTACTGTCTTGTCAATCATTGATATATATATAAAACACTTTTTGTTTATTACCACTTTCCTATTTTATCTCTTTCTGTCCACCATTTCATCTTATGGATCCAGCTGTTTCCCTCGCTATACACTGTGTCCACTATGTATGTAACACTCTTTTCTTATTCTCGCTTTCTCTCAACCATATTCCTTTGATGTAGCAAATAAACTATCTCTCTCTCTCTTTCCCAGTATAGTGAAAGTATTGCTACTGTATGACCTTGAAGAGGAATTGGAAGAAGAAGAATTCATATCGGAGGATTTCTAGACTTTGGTAAGTATAAAAGTGGTTGTAAACCCCCTTTTTTTTTTTTTTTTTTATACAAACCACCTGCAAGACAAAGCCATATTGAGCTAGTATGACTAGCATACTAGCTCATTATGCATCACTTACCTTAGATCGGGGCCCCCGAAGCCTTCCTCATCTCCCCCTCCAGCCACAGCCATCTCTCCACAGATACCCGGAAGTTTACTTCCGGGTATCGCCGCTCCGGCCAATCACAGCGCCGCTGCGGCGCTGTGATTGGCCGGAGCGGCGAAGACGTCGCTTCATGCAAGCGCGCGGGAGACGTCAAATCCGGCAAGGCCGGATTTGTGAATGGGGAGTAACCCTGTGAATGCACCGTTGTCTAAGGCGCCCATGCGCTGTAGACAACGTTGTAAAACTTTTTGGCAAATATCTCCTAAACCGTGTAGGTTTAGGAGATATTTCTTGTACCTACAGGTAAGCCTTAATCTAGGCTTACCTGTAGGTGCATGTTGTAATGGAGGGTTTACAAGCACTTTAAATGAATAAACATTTTATCATATATCTAATGAGAAACTGGCATTTGTTTTTTTTTCTGTGAAATGTGTGTTTAATTTATTTTTTAATCCATTTTTGAGCATGGAATAGACAAAGATTGAGAGAAATAAATTAACAGCAATAGCAATAAATAGTGAGTGTGGTAAAATTTTCGTATTTTCGAAATTTTTGGTCTTTTTTAATTTGCTTGGCAAAAAATACCACGAAAAGTAATTTTTATTTGTGTGAATAAAAAGATAAAAATGTCCTATGAGTAAAGTGTTACATGACCACGCAATTGTCATTCAAAGTGTGAGCACTGAAAGTTGAAAATTGGCCTGGTCAGGAAGGGGGTGAAAGTGCGCTGGGGGTTAATAAACAAAAGTTTATCCAGTTGTTTTAATTTCTATATTTTTTTTTTTAATAAACTTTTCTCACTAGAAATATAAAAAATTACAAAAATACAAAATTTACAAAACAGTAAAAGCATTATGCTTTAAAACATCGAACTTTGTTTAACATTGTAAACAATAAACAATACACTTGTTAAACTGTGTAAAACAAATGGCTAATTAGTAATTATACAATCACATGGCAGGAACTCAATGCAATTCAATTGTGCAATAGAATATTTCCAAAACGTTGCCTGGTCTCATTAGTCTGTATTTTAGTGGCGACATTCAGATGGTCGGGTCAGAAGGTTCACTTTCCTGAGTAACGGGCGATTCTGGTGCGGTTTGATATGCTGCACTGTGGTGAGAGATTGCCTGCAGCATATCAAACCGCATTTTTGCAAGTTCCCGGTGCCATTCTTCCTCAAATCGCAAAAAAAAAAAAAATTGTAAAGAATCAGCCTGTTGCCTAATTAACCTATGCATGTTGGTATTTACATTTCTTACTTCACCCAGTACAGTCTGCAGCAAAGAATCTGTTGTTGGTACATCTGACTTGCTGTAGACTGTACTGGAGAAGACGGTGGCACATGCCCTTCATGACCTCCGATTCTCTCCTCCTCAGGCGAAAAAACAGCTGCTGGACTGTTGGTGCTGGGTTCCAGCAATGCCTGCAGCAGTATGTCGTCTCCGAGTCCATCATCACAACCACTGCCTTCGGAGGATTCAAATAGGGGGATGTAAAAAAGCCATTATGGTTATTGGGTCTGTTTTCATGATCTGAAAGAGAAGAATTTGGCATTGTAAATGATTACATAAACAGAAATAAAATTAAATTATATAATAAAAGCATTTCATTTTATTCTTATGGTAACATAGATTTATCAAATACTATTTGTATTCTACTTATAACTATATTATACATTAAAAGCTTGATTATCGTTATGTTTAACAGTATTCATACATATCTTTTGTGTTCATGTCAGTTACTCACCGCCAGAATGCTCATCTTCTCCTATTTGAAGTGGTATGTCTTCTGGAGATGCAAATGATGGATCTGGAAAACATGAATTGAAAGGAAAAAGTAAGTATAATTAGAACAACGAAATTTAATGCTTCTTCAACTTATTGAAATACCTCTGAAAAACTTTAAAAAATAAGTATGTTTTTTTTTAATCAGATTTATACTTACCTAGGTGGATGCTGCATCTCTCCCCCAGTGCCTCGAACACTGAGAACCGAAGGATCAAACACTGCTGATCACTCGGTTCTCAAAGCTCACTGAGCAGAGAGCTGGTGACTGGCAGTCAGCGGCCCTCTGTTTTGCCCCCACACCCCGCCCCCGCGCTCATTACCCCATTAACCACTTAAGTCCCGGACCATTATGCAGCTTAAAGACTTGGCCACTTTTTTCGATTCCGCACTGCGTCGCTTTAACTGACAATTGCGCGGACGTGCGACGTGGCTTCCAAACAAAATTGGCATCCTTTTTTCCCCACAAATAGAGCTTTCTTTTGGTGGTATTTGATCACCTCTGCGATTTTTATTTTTTGCGCTATAAACCAAAATAGAGCGACAATTTTGAAAAAAATTCAATACTTTTTACTTTTTGTTTTAATAAATATCCCCAAAAAATATATCAAAAAACTTTTTTTTCCTCAGTTTAGGTCGATACGTATTCTTCTACATATTTTTTGTAAAACAAATCGCAATCAGCGTTTATTGATTGGTTTGCGCAAAAGTTATAGCGTTTACAAAATAAGGGATAGTTTTATGTAATTTTTTTTTATTATTTATTCTTTACTAGTAATGGCAGCAAATCACTGAATTTTTTCATGACTGCGACATTATGGCGGACACATCGGACACTTTTGACACATTTTTGGGACCATTGTCATTTTCATAGCGATCAGTGCTATAAAAATGCACTAGTTACTGTGAAAATGACACTGGCAGTGAAGGGGTTAAGCAGGAGGGGGCGCTGTAGGGGTTAGGCGTGCCCTGATTTGTGTTTCTTACTGTGGGGGAGCGTGGCTTAGCGTGTGACATCACTGATCATCGTTCCCTAATACAGGGAACAGACAATCAGTGTCAGTCACACTAGGAAGCACGGGGAGAGGTTTGTTTACACTTACCTCTCCCCGTTCTTCCTCTCTGTGACCCAATTGCGGGACACCAGCTGCGATCGGGTCCGCTGTTCCCGCGGGCGCGGTCACGGGGAGGAGGACCTGGTCGTGAGCGCACAGCCAGCGGCACGCTCGTGACCCACGGCTGGGCTTCTTAAAGGGGACATACCTGTACGCCCTTGTGCCCAGCCGTGCCATTTTGCCGACGTACAACGGCGTGCGGCGGTCCTTAAGTGGTTAATACTTACATGAGATCCATTATAAGAACCTGCTCTTAATCATTTGTTGTTGGGAATTCTGACAGCAGATGTCCGATGGAGCCTACACACGTTCGGAATATCAAACAAAAAGCTCACATCGAGCATTTGTTGTGGGAAATTCCGATCGTGTGTACGCGGCATTAATGTGGATTACATGTTGAATGCTAGCTATCATTTTACTTGTTCATAGGTACCTACTAGAATAAGCTTCTGACGTCTTTGCTGGCGGGGTCCCTGAAGAGAATTCTTCTTCTGCTGACGCTCTTTTAGCATCTGAAAACAATTAACAAACAACAAAATGTAAGTTTAATGTGCATGGATAGTGCATGGTAAGTGCACTGTGCATGGATAGTTCTCATCAACAAATGGATCTAGCTTTTTGCCAGTTTTTTCATGAAATGGCTTAGTTACAGCAAAATTTATTTCTTTTGGAGTTCAATAGGAAGTGACCTAAATAGACATCTGTCACGTTTTATAATTCCTCCACCAAAAATTACAGAAGTGTGGATATGGTTTTATTTATTGTTCAAATACATTCTTAAAGAGAATTTTTTTTAATTATTTTTAGATTGAGGACGATAATCCTATGGTCCTTCAAGGGTTAAAGAAAGATCAAAAGAGTCAAGATAACGTTGGACACTACATTTAAAATATCCTTCTTATGATAGTAATGTCATTTTTTTAAAATGACATTGTTTTGAAAACTATTTAAAAGAGGTTATACATTAAAAATGAATAATGAAACATGGGTATGGACGCAAGCACTTAGACCCACACCAATGTAGGAAATCTGCATTCCCAGCAAAACAGGAGCCCACTGAGTCCCAGGCGAAGGGGTAAATCCTTTCAACATGGGTTTTTCTTTAAATTTGGGAACAGTGTCTACACACTATCAGCATTCACCATACCAGAGTGGGCAAATAATGTAAACATGTAATCCATGTTCTCTATTGCATACATTTTTTCTTTGCAGTAGGTACTCACTAGAAGATACTTGGGAGGTTGTTTGGGCCAGGGATGTTGCAGATGTTCCAGCTGAGGTTTTTTTTTATAGCTGGAAAATAGACATACATTGGAACATAAAGTATAAGTATCATTTGGCTGGATGCTAATAACATCAGATGATTTAAAAAGTGTTACAGATATATAACAGATAATTCTCAATTACACAAAGAACAAAAATATTTCATAGGGACTTTTTATTGAATTGTGAGGTGAGGTATATTATTATTATTATTTAGGTACTTTATATAGCGCTGTCAATTTACGCAGCGCTTTACATATACATTATACATTCACATCGGTCCCTACCCTCAAGGAGCTTACAATCTAAGGTCCCTAACTCACATTCATATACTGGGGCCAATTTAGACAGAAGCCAATTAACCTAACAGCATGTCTTTGGAGTGTTGGAGGAAACCGGAGTACTCGGAGGAAACCCACGCAGGCACAGGGAGAACATGCAAACTCCAGGCAGGTGGTGTCGTGGTTAGGATTCAAACCAGCGACCCTTTTTACTGCTAGGCGAGAGTGCTACCCACTACACCACTGTGCCGCCCATATACGTTCGGTGTGTCTGAATTTTGATAGTTGTTTATGGCCTTTTTAATGTATTCCAGCGTAGAGGATGTAGATGATCATGTTGATGATATGCCCTGTTTATTTAAATCAACAGCTTTTTTACTTACTCTGAGGAGGAATCAACCACTGCTTTATCCCTGTTCCTGATGTCCAACGATAAAGGCTCTCTGTTAAGGAAAAATGAAACGGTAATGTTGTAGATACAGTAAACTTTTTGGAGGAGGAGGATTGGGGCCACTCCATGCATTTTTTTTCCATATCAGTTAACGATTTAATCCATCCATTCACAAATGACTGGCTTAGTATTGTTTTAAAAGGAGAACAGTCTACTGACACTCTCAGACACTTAATAGACACCAGTATTGTCATCAGGGTTGTAAACTGCAGAAGAACCCAAATGTAGTATATCTGCCTTCAAAGATAACCATAAGAATGTAGAGTCCCAAGTAAGGGGGATAATAGTTCCTATTCTGAGCGGTTTGTGATTTATGCAGAGAAATGGCCCTGAATACTATGACCATAGTAGCATACTACGTTTTGTTGTACAACAAGAATTGTTAAAATAAAATATTCAACAGTGCAAAACATTTCTATTATTTTTAGGTACCTACCAGAATGGGCTGGTGCTTGACTTGGGCCCGGGAGAGATGAACCTTGGCATTTTGACGATGGACCTGGGAAACAGGGAAACAAAGCAAAACGTGAGACTTATGGACAAGACACACTGTCTGCTAGTATGGCAGCTAGGATCAACAGAAATTCCGTATGAGCATCCCTGTAAGAACCAGCTAGTAATTGGGGGAAATCACTGAAAAGGATGACTTAGAAGCAACACAGTGGTGGTGGGTGGACACCAGAGGAGGAGGTTTGGGGCCACTACTGTACATGCATTTTTTTTTCAGATCAGTTGAGGATTGAATTAGTCTATTTGCAAATGACTGCCTTAGTATATTTAAAGGGGAATAGTATAGCGACACTCTCAGACACTAAATAGACACCAGTATTGTCATCAGGGTTGTAAACTGCTGAAGAACACAAATGTAGTATATCTGCCTAACCAGCAGACTGTAGAGTCCCAGGTAAGGGGGATAATAGTTCCTATTCTGAGCGGTTTGTCATTTCTGCATAGAAGTGGCCCTGAATACTATCAGCATAGTAGCATACTACTGTTGTAAAACAAACAATTTTTAATAAATGTTTAACAGTGCTTATTTATCGGTTTTAGGTACTCACCAGAATGGGCAAGGGACAGACTTGAGCCCAGGGGTGAGGGTCCGGGAACTTCACATGCGGATGAAGATGGACCTGAAAAACAGGGAAACAAAACAAAATGTGAGTCTCACGTATAGTCATTATTTGAATAATGAGGTTGATTGATAAATAGAAATTGTAATGATATAATGAATATAATATATTTCATTTTACTCACCAGCTATCAGCCGCTTGCTGCTGGGCCTGTGCACCTCAGCATCCTTCTGATCATCAGATGCCGTTGCCGTCTCTGACATTAGTTTTTTGTAAAATGTCTTCTGTCAGTTGTTTAACTTCAGATCATGAAATTGGCCTATTCCAGTGGACTGCTTATCTATTTGTTTATGAACTGCAGTCTTGCAATCATAATATCTGTAAATAAAATAATACAGCATTACTACTTTAGCATGACCCAATTATTTTGAATAGTTTTAAAAAAAAAAAAAAAAAAAAAATATTGTTTGATTGCCCCTCTTGGTGATTTTTACCTACAGGTAAGCCTATAATAAAGCTTACCTGTAGGTACAATGAATACAGTGGAAACTCGGTTTAAGAGTAACTTGGTTAGAGAGCAATTTTATTTGCGAACAATTTTTTCAAAAAAAGTTCTGACTCTGTTTGGGAGTGTTGACTCACAAGACGAGCAGAATTAAAGCTAAATAGGCCCGCAGTACCGCATTTAGCCTGAGGTACGGGGGCGCAGGAGCCAAGCAGAGCCTAAATAGACCTGTAGTACCGCATTTGGCCTGAGGTATGGGGGCGCAGGAGCAGAGCAGAGCCGAACAGCGACTTTTGCCGCTGTTCAGCAATGCTGGGAAAGACAAGGAAATACAAATTTTCTGTGCATTTACGATGTTTGCAAAGGTCAGTCGAGGTGTCCTCGGGCCTTTTCAGACGTTTTCGGCGCTCTCTGGCGCCCCACCACCTCTGGCCGCATTCGGTATTGCATCCCATTGAAGTCAATGCGGAACAAATTATTTTTTTATTTCCATTGACTTGGTAACATGGTAAAACTCACTTTGATATGCGAGTACTTTGGATTACGAGCATTCTCCTGGAACGGATTATGCTCGTAATCCGAGGTTCAACTGGATCTCCTAAACCTCATGATTTAGGAGACATTCACCCTGTATTCAGACGCTCACGTCAGCGGCGCATGCATTCTGAAGGCCCAGCGTACCGTGACGGAACTTCAGAGCTACTTGCTGGAAAGGGGGGCTCAGGAGTAGTGTCATTGCGGCTCTGTCCACCTACAACACTGGAGCCTGCGAACAAGGATAAAAACCTGAGGGAATATGTCAGCCCCTGCAGCAGCGTCCGGTAACCATTCTAAGCAGGTAAGCATTTCATAATGTGCTAGTATGCGATGCTACCTGTAGGCCAAGGGTATGAAAACTTTTGAGCAAACAAGTGTGGATTGATAGATGTAGTGAGAGACAGAGAGGAGAGAGAAAGAAAGAGAGAGAAAGAAAAAGAGGGTGAGGGAGGGAGCAGTGGCGTATATAAGTTATGGCAGCCATGGCAAGTGTCATGGGGGACAGCAAAAAAGCCACCCCCCACATGAAAAAAAACCCCCACCTGTCCTCCCTGACTAATATAACCCCCGGCGCCATGGGCAGCCTTCTGGAGCACACCGCCGGTGTTCTATGAGATAGCCGCTACCCGGTCCGGGCTGTTAGGCTTGGCTTAGGCTGAGGGAGGCTCTGTCAGCAGGGAGGGGTGGGGCAGGGAGCTACACTGACACTCTGACCGGCCATATCCCCAGAAGACTTTCACTTGTGACGAAACTCGTAGGGTAGGGGCCCAACGGTGACGTCATCACGCTATCCTTCGAGACAGTGGTGGGACGAGATATACAGGAAGTAGGGAGAAGCAATAGAGATGCCGCGGCTTTTATGAAAGAACTGCTCATTTTATACCATGCTCTTATAAGTGCAAACTTTTCTAATCATAAATCCGTTTTGAATTGATATACTGCACAATGAGAGCCCTTGTTCTGAGCACCAATAAGCTGCTGTTCAGGATATTTCAATGGTTTTGGGGTGACTGTTCTTTCCCTGTGCTGTGTGAGACTGTTATCAGCAGTCATGGCTTTCTGGTAAGCAGATTACTTTACACTTATGCCTTTTACACAAGATCAGAATTTTCCAACGAAAAAGTCAGACGGAATGTGTGTGTGCCCCATCTGACTTTTTTCATCTGAATTTTTAAAGAGAACATGTTCTCTTTTTTTACGATGGAAAAAAATCCTATTGGAAACTCCGTTCGTCTGTGTGGAGCTCCGACGGAGAAAAAAACACGCATGCTCAGAATCAAGTGGACGCATGCTCGGAAGCATTGAACTTAATTTTTCTCGGCTCGCCGTAGCATTGTACGTCACCGCATTCTTGACGGTCGGAATTTGGTGTGACAGTGTGTATGCAAGACAGCTTGAACGGAATTACGTCGGAAAAATCTGTCTGAGTTTATCCCGACGGAAAATCCGATCGTGTGTACAAGGCATTAGGGTACTGACCTGAACACATGTTCTGCTTTGGGAAGACTGGTGTCACAACTACCTTTACCTGCAATTCATCCTTTTATTGTAGTTTAATTCATCACAGACCTTCACTGATTTGCATTGTTGATTGGGACTCTGCCTTCGTTTTTCTTTCACTTCACCAATTTCTTTTTTTTTTTTTATATTTTTTCTTTTTGTCTTATTTAATTTTTAATAGTATTATGAGTATATTCATATATATTTATATGGCTTTTAAATATGTTTAGCGCTGCACTCATTTTTGTAATTTGTCTTGTTTAGGTTTTTTATTGAACTTATAGGTGCTGGCTGATCTTTTCTATTTTGGATTTAATCTGTATTTATTATCACAATCTAGCGCAGCGTGAGTGAGCCCTTGGGCTTCTTTTTTATATACCGTATTTATCGGCGTATAACACGCACCGGCGTATAACACGCACCCCAAGTTTAGGAGGGAATTTTAAGGAAAAAAACTTTTAGGAGGGAAATTCAAGGAAAAAAAACTTACATTTAAATGCAGCATGCAGCCTTGCCCAGTGTACATCTGCAGCCTTGCCCAGTGTCCATCTGTCCATCTGCAGCCGTGCCCAGTGTCCATCTGTCCATCTGCAGCCGTGCCCAGTGTCCATCTGTCCATCTGCAGCCGTGCCCAGTGTCCATCTGTAGCCGTGCCCAGTGTCCATCTGTCCATCTGCAGCCGTGCCCAGTGTCCATCTGTCCATCTGCAGCCGTGCCCAGTGTTCATCTGTCCATCTGCAGCCGTGCCCAGTGCCTTTGCGATCGTGTCAGTCCCGGCGGTTTTTAAAATTTGGCGCTGATTTCTGTGGAGAGGAGCGAGCGTGGCCGAGTGTACTTCGGCTGGACTCAGCTCCTCTCGCAGTTCCGCCCATCTCCACTGACTGCGCCGCTGACGGAGAAAGCCGAGTGTACTTCGCCTAGACTCGTGTCTGCTCACAGTCACAGGCAGGACTGCGAGAGGAGCCGAGACTAGGCGAAGTACACTCGGCTTTCTCCGTCAGCGGCGCAGTCAGAGATGGGCGGGACTGCGAGAGGAGCCGAGTAAAGCCGATTGTACTTCGGCTTAGGCTCCGCTCGCTCCTCTCGCTCGTTTTCAGCAGGGGAATTCGACGGAGTATCGGCGTATAACACGCACCCACGATTTTCCCCTGATTTTAAGGGGAAAAAAGTGCGTGTTATACGCCGATAAATACGGTAATCATTTCTACTTACCGATGACGGATGCAGTCTGGGGCGCGCTCATCCCTCTTACAGCTTTTACCGCCATGGTGACGCGATACCACGCAGCATTCTTCTGATTTGCTGTACAGAAGTTGGAGAAAAGGATGCCTCATTCTTTGGCCACCGCGTTCGCAAGGGCTATATTTTCAGCATCGTTAAAATGAGGGCTCCTTTTGCTGGACTGAGACTCCTTGGCGGCGGCACCAACTCTGGCATCAGCCGTACATTTTGATTTTGTGGTCATCAATGGAGGAATCATTCTACTTTTTTTTACGTCCTTCATTCCTCCTAGTTGAGGTGGAACGCTCTTTCTCCTCTTCCCCTATCTTATGCCTCTCCCGCCCTCTCCTCCTCTTCCTCCCATTCCTACTACTTACACCACCCTCCAATGCACCTGGTCTAGGGTGACCACATTTCCAAACTGCCATTCAGGGACACCCCCCCCCCCCCCCAAAAAAAAAAATGATGATTTAAAATAAATAAAAAAAAATGCAGATTTTTGGGGCAGGGGTGTATCATGAAATCAGCGGGCCCGTGTGCGAGATCAAAAAGTGGGTCCTAGGCATCAAGAAGAACAACAATATGGCGCGCAAAGCGCGTCATGGTGAACAGTGGACATGTCTTAAATTGCGCTAAATATTGGGCGTGTCTTAAAGGGGGTGTTGTTAAAAAGAGTCTGAGATGACCTAAATAGTGCAGAATGTGATAATGTTAAATAGGGAATGCAGAGTGTATGGCGGTGAGTAGTATGTACAGGAGAGGAGTGCGGAATGTATGGCGGGGGGTAGTATGTACAGGAGAGGAGTGCGGAATGTATGGCGGGGGGTAATATGTACAGGAGAGGAGTGCGGAATGTATGGCGGGGGGGGGTAGTATGTACAGGAGAGGAGTGCGGAATGTATGGCGGGGGGTAATATGTACAGGAGAGGAGTGCGGAATGTTAGGCGGGGGGTAGTATGTACAGGAGAGGAGTGCGGAATGTATGGCGGGGGGTAATATGTACAGGAGAGGAGTGCGGAATGTATGGCGGGGGGTAATATGTACAGGAGAGGAGTGCGGAATGTATGGCGGGGGGGTAGTATGTACAGGAGAGGAGTGCGGAATGTATGGTGGGGGGTAATATGTACAGGAGAGGAGTGCGGAATGTATGGCGGGGGGGGTAGTATGTACAGGAGAGGAGTGCGGAGTGTATGGCGGGGGGTAATATGTACAGGAGAGGAGTGCGGAGTGTATGGCGGGGGGTAATATGTACAGGAGAGGAGTGCGGAGTGTAAGGTGGGGGGTAATATGTACAGGAGAGGAGTGCGGAGTGTAAGGTGGGGGGTAATATGTACAAGAGAGGAGTGCGGAGTGTATGGCGGTGAGTAGTATGTATATGAGAGGAGTGCGGAATGTATGGCGGGGGTAATATGTACAGGAGAGGAGTGTGGAATGTATGGCGGGGGGTAATATGTACAGGAGAGGAGTGCGGAATGTATGGCGGGGGGTAATATGTACAGGAGAGGAGTGCGGAATGTATGGCGGGGGGGGGGGGTAATATGTACAGGAGAGGAGTGCGGAGTGTATGGCGGGGGTAATATGTACAGGAGAGGAGTGCGGAGTGTATGGCGGGGGGTAATATGTACAGGAGAGGAGTGCAGTGTATGGCGGAGAGTAGTATGTATATGAGAGGAGTGCGGAATGTATGGTGGGGGGTAATATGTACAGGAGAGGAGTGCGGAATGTATGGCGGGGGGTAATATGTACAGGAGAGGAGTGCGGAGTGTATGGCGGGGGGTAATATGTACAGGAGAGGAGTGCGGAATGTATGGCGGGGGTAATATGTACAGGAGAGGAGTGCAGTGTATGGCGGTGAGTAGTATGTATATGAGAGGAGTGCGGAGTGTATGGTGGGGGGTAGTTAGTGGAGAGAGGAGGAAGAGGAGTGAAATACCACCTACCTGCCAACTACACTGACCTACCTGACCCCTAAAATGACCTGTCCACTACACTGACCCCTGCACTGATCTACCTGACCACTATAACCTACCTGCCCACTACACTGACCTACCTGACCCCTAAAATTAACTACCTGACCACTACAATGACCCCTGCACTGACCTACCTGACCCCTAAAATTACCTGTTTACTACACTGAACCCTTCACTGACCTACCTGACCACTATTACCTACCTGCCCTCTACACTGACCTACCTGAACCCCCTGACCACTACACTCCTTCTTGCAGTACTCACACTACTGACTACTCCCCCACACAAACACAAGGTAGATCGGTGGATTTCACTCACCACTCCAGGCCAGGACTCCATCAATGAAGATCATCCATAGATAACTGCTATCCCCCAGTCGCTCCTTGGTATCCCCCGCAGGCCGAGAACTCCGCCAGCAGCCGCTGCACGCTCGTCTGCACCGAGCACCGCCCCTCCCATTCACACACACGGAGCGCCCGTGGCAAGGCATCATGGGGCACAGGAGGACAGGCTGGACCAATGGAGTTCCGGTGGGCGGGGGGAAGCGCGGCCCGGGTGCTGACTGCTGAGGAGTCTGCCTCATTGAAGATAACAGGGGCTGCTGAAGCCTGGAGGAAGTCACTCTTGGGACAGCAATGGCAGCACAGGATTGGAATAAGGCCTCCTACACCAGCACCGGCCCAAGACATGGTGCTGCCTGGGACCAAGAATGAAATGCTGCCCCCCCCCCAAAAAAAAAAAAAAACACGCCCACCAAAACGCCCCCACATTCATTATTTTATATCATGATAATTAAATGTCATTTAAAAAGTTATAGCGCCTACAAAATAGGGGATAGAATGACATTTTTTTTAATTATTTTTTTTTCCTAGTAATGACGGCGATCTGCGATTTTTATTATGACTGCAACATTATGGCGGACACTTTTGACACATTTTTGGGACCATTCACACTTATACAGCGATCCGTGCTATAAATATGCACTGATTGCTGTATAAATGTGACTGGCAGGAAGGGGTTAAATATGTTCCCTGCTAGGTGATTCTTACTGTGGGGGGAGGGGACTGACTGGGGGAGGTGACCGATGGTTGTCCCTATGTACAAGGGACACAGCATCGGTCTCCTCTCCCTGACAGGACGTGGATCTGTGTGTGTTTACACACAGATCCACGTCCCTGGCTCTGTGACTGCCGTTCGCGGGTACCTGGCAGACATCGCGGCCGCCAGGCAAGCGCACCGGCACCCGCGTGACACGGCGGGCACAGCTTTTCCCCGATGCGCGCCCGATGCGGCGCGCATCGCGGAAGTAAACAGGAGGACGTCCATGGACGCCCTCCCGGGAATTGAGCGCCGCGCGGCCCGCGCTGTAGACGTCTCTTGTCTATAGCGTGGGCGCAAAGTGGTTAAAAGAATAAAGTTTTGCTTTAAATTACAGGGAAAACATGGGTACAAAGACAAAGATCATCATCAGCCACCCACATTAAAAATCCCACCTAACTCACCTGTTTTTCCAGATAGGCAGAGAGGCTGCCCAGGCTCAGCTCACACTGTCACTGTCCAGGGCACAGCCACAGCCGCACAGGCAGATTTCCTCAGACCCACACTGAAATCCAACCCTCACGCAGGAGATGGAAGATGGATGAGGTGTGTGGGCGGAGGCTGAGCGCTGTGAATGCTGGGGCGGCCACGGCCTCCTGACGTCCCTGCAGGAGACAGCGGCACCGCACAGGCACAGCGCACCGCCGACCAGCATCCGCTCTGCTCTCTGCCCGACGGAAGTAAGTCTGTTAAAAATATGTTGCCGGCCGGACTGCCGCCCCCTCCTAAATGCCGCCAGGTACCATGGTCCCACTGGGTCCCATGGTAGGGCCGGCCCTGGCCTACATGCAGGAAAGAGAGCACTGGCTTGGCTGCCCACCCCCACGCTACACTACTGGGCTGGCCCCGCCGGATGACGTCATGCATCAGTGATTCCGGGATACTATATTGTCCCGCAATGAGGGTGTCCGGGACCCGGGACAGATCTGCTAATTGCGGGAATGTCCCGGGCAATCCGGGATACGTGGGCACCCTAACCTGGTCCCACACCAGTGACACCACTTCCACACTCCGGCTCCTCACCACCACTCTCAACAACACATTCAGACTCACCACCACACACATTCACTCTCCCAAAATCACACACAAGCTCCTGCAGATGCAAAGACACATCACCAACATCAGCTGCATTTCCACCATCTGCATCATCCACATTCTTCTCACCCTCACACACACTTGCCCTCTCCTCACCAGACATCCTGCACACCAAAACACACACAATCACTCACACAGAGCTCAATGTCTGCAAACAACACATACAAAATGAAATAAAATGCAGTACAAGACTAACAGCAGCTAGCTTAGCTATATCTCCCCTGAGTCCCCTCTCCTTCACACAAAATGGCTGACACAGGTGCATTCTGGACCTGGAGTCCTTGACCTTGAGTGGTGCAAAAAAAGTGCTTCTCAAATAAGATAAATTAAGTACATTTTTTATTTAAAGTCATTTTGATTTTGAATTGAATTGTCAGACTGTATAATTCTATTCTTATACAGGTCCTTCTCAAAAAATTAGCATATTGTGATAAAGTTCATTATTTTCTGTAATGTACTGATAAACATTAGACTTTCATATATTTTAGATTCATTACACACAACTGAAGTAGTTCAAGCCTTTTCTTGTTTTAATATTGATGATTTTGGCATACAGCTCATGAAAACCCCAAAATCCTATCTCAAAAAATTTGCATATTTCATCCGACCAATAAAAGAAAAGTGTTTTTAATACAAAAAAAGTCAACCTTCAAATAATTATGTTCAGTTATGCACTCAATACTTGGTCGGGAATCCTTTTGCAGAAATGACTGCTTTAATGCGGCGTGGCATGGAGGCAACCAGCCTGTGGCACTGCTGAGGTGTTATGGAGGCCCAGGATGCTTCGATAGCGGCCTTAAGCTCATCCAGAGTGTTGGGTCTTGCGTCTCTCAACTTTTTCTTCCCAATATCCCACAGATTCTCTATGGGGTTCAGGTCAGGAGAGTTGGCAGGCCAATTGAGCACAGTAATACCATGGTCAGTAAACCATTTACCAGTGGTTTTGGCACTGTGAGCAGGTGCCAGGTCGTGCTGAAAAATGAAATCTTCATCTCCATAAAGCTTTTCAGCAGATGGAAGCCTGAAGTGCTCCAAAATCTCCTGATAGCTAGCTGCATTGACCCTGCCCTTGATAAAACACAGTGGACCAACACCAGCAGCTGACATGGCACCCCAGACCATCACTGACTGTGGGTACTTGACACTGGACTTCAGGCATTTTGGCATTTCCCTCTCCCCAGTCTTCCTCCAGACTCTGGCACCTTGATTTTCGAATGACATGCAAAATTTGCTTTCATCCGAAAAAAGTACTTTGGACCACTGAGCAACAGTCCAGTGCTGCTTCTCTGTAGCCCAGGTCAGGCGCTTCTGCCGCTGTTTCTGGTTCAAAAGTGGCTTGACCTGGGGAATGCGGCACCTGTAGCCCATTTCCTGCACATGCCTGTTCACGGTGGCTCTGGATGTTTCTACTCCAGACTCAGTCCACTGCTTCCGCAGGTCCTCCAAGGTCTGGAATCGGTCCTTCTCCACAATCTTCTTCAGGGTCCGGTCACCTCTTCTCGTTGTGCAGCGTTTTCTGCCACACTTTTTCCTTCCCACAGACTTCCCACTGAGGTGCCTTGATACAGCACTCTGGGTACAGCCTATTCGTTCAGAAATTTCTTTCTGTGTCTTACCCTCTTGCTTGAGGGTGTCAATGATGGCCTTCTGGACAGCAGTCAGGTCGGCAGTCTTACCCATGATTGCGTTTTGAGTAATGAACCAGGCTGGGAGTTTTTAAAAGCCTCAGGAATCTTTTGCAGGTGTTTAGAGTTAATTAGTTGATTCAGATGATTAGGTTAATAGCTCGTTTAGAGAACCTTTTCATGATATGCTAATTTTTTGAGATAGGAATTTTGGGTTGTCATGAGCTGTATGCCAAAATCATCAATATTAAAACAAGAAAAGGCTTGAACTACTTCAGTTTTGTGTAATGAATCTAAAATATACGAAAGTCTAATGTTTATCAGTACATTACAGAAAATAATGAACTTTATCACAATATGCTAATTTTTTGAGAAGGACCTGTATGTGAAAAATTTGACAGACACATTTAAAAGGAACATAGCTGAATTTGTTTGAAATATTTTCGAATCCGGTTGAAATATTAGCAAATTCTGTTGAAATATTTTCGAATCCGATTGAAATATTATCGAATCCGGTTGAAAGATGATCGAATCCTGTCGTAATTTTTTCAAATGCGGTTGAAATAATTTCGAATCCTGTAGAAATATTTTCGAATTCTGTTGAAATAACTTCTAATGCGGTTGAAATAACTTCTAATGCGGTTGAAATAATTTCGAATCATGTTGAAATAATTTCGAATCCGGTTGAAATATTATCGAATCCAGTTGAAAGTCTGAAAGATGATCGAATCCGGTTGTAATTTTTTCGAATGCGGTTGAAATAATTTCGAATTCGGAAGAAATATTTTTGAATGCGACCGATTTTACGAATTCGGTCGAAAACGGAAAGAAATCCGAAAACGAATGTAACGAATGTAACTAATCTAACTAAACAAAATTAATTAACGAATTATAACGAAACAAAACAAAAAATTTTTTTTCCTTTTGCACATGTCTACATATTACCGCTGACTCATGGTCCAGCAGGCATGGACAGGGATGTTGCCTATCTTTCACGATGCACTGGGTGACTCTGCTGGCATCTGGGAAGGATGCAGGACAGGGTGCAGTAGTGTTGGAGGTTGCCTGCCTCCAAAATGCTGCTAGTGGTGATTCTGACACACCTCTCTCCTCCACCCCCTCCTCTTCTTCTTCCTCTAGGGCCTCTTCCTGTGCTGATTCGTCCTCGGAACCAGCGGTGCTCTGTAGGCTCTGTAGGCAAGTATGCAGGCAATGGCACCAACCTCCTCTCCGCCCTCCGACAGGGACAGCTGACCCATGTGCCCCGTTTTGCTCACGTCCTTAACTTGGTTTTGCAGCAGTTCTTGGGCAGGTACCCGGGCTTACAGGATGTCCTGAGGCAGGCCAGGAAGGTCTGTGTGCATTTCCGCCGGTCATATAATGCCAGTGCTCGGCTGGCTGACCTCCAAAAAGGAATACAACCTCCCCAAGAACCGCCTAATCTGTGACATGCCCACCAGGTGGAACTCAAAGTTGGCCATGCTGCAGCGGCTGCACACGCAGCAGAGGGCCATCAATGAGTACCTGTGCGACTATGGCACCAGGACAGGGTGAGGGGAGCTTGTTTTTTTTTTGCCACGCCAGTGGGTCATGATCAGTAGGCCACGAGGATGGTGAGCAGTGACAGTGCATGCATCAGTGACACTGTCCCTCTTGTCCACCTGTTGAAGCACACGCTGCATGGAATAATGGACAGGGCACTTGAGGCAGAACAGAGGGAGGAAGAGGAGGACTTCCTTACCTCTCAAGGCCCCCTTTATCCAGACAGTGTTCCTGCTGGCCCGCCGATCACACAGGAAGAGGACAAGGAGGAGGAGGATTGTGTCAGCATGGAGGTGGAGCCTAGCACTCAGCATCAGTAGCAGTCTTCAAGGGATCATTTACAGTCCCAAGAAACCCATGGACTTGTACTTGGCTGGGAGGAGGTGGCTGTGGATCATGTCATCCTTAGTGACCAGAGGACTCCGGACCGAATGCCTCAGCAAACCTATGCTGCATGGCCTCCCTGATCCTGCAAAGCCTGCAAAAGGATTCTTGTATTCGTGGTATCAAGGAGAGGGATCATTACTGGCTGGCAACCCTCCTTGGTCCACGTTACAAGGGTAAGGTTGCGGACCTTATCCAGCCATCACAGAGGTAGCAGAGGATGAAACATCTTCGGGAGTCCTTGCAGAAAGGTTTGTGCAACATGTTTCTAGAGCCTGGGAGATTACAAATTCCTGGTCCTGGACAACGTGTTGCTGAGGCTTTCGGTCAGTCACAGAAGGAGCGGTGGAGAAGATGGCCGTCTGACCGATGCGTTCAGACAATTTATAAGTCCGCAGCCCAAAGGTATGATCGGTTCCAGCAACCATTGCCAGCGTCTGATTCACATGGTGCAGGAATACCTAGGGACAAGATCAGTCTTGGACACCTTTCCCACTGAAAATCCTCTGGGTTACTGGGTCTTGAGGATGGATCACTGGCCAGAGCTTGCACAGTATGCAATTGAGCTACTGGCCTGTCCTGCATCCAGCGTTCTTTCAGAACGCACATTCAGTGCTGCTGGAGGCTTTATAACCGATCACAGGGTGCGCCTGTCCACCGACTCGGTCGATCGACTGACCTTCATAAAAATGAATCAGTCTTGGATCACCAGCTACCAAGCACCTGATGCTGATGTCACCGAATATTTTTTTTTGGAATGTGAGATCCCTTCAAGACGACCTATGCTGATGCTGAGTGACTATCCTGTTATGCAGAGTGACTATCCTCTTCCTCCTCAATGTTCATGTTGATAGCTTGTAAGAACATTTTTGGTTCTGGGCATCGCCACCAGTGGCTAAGGCCCAATTTTTCTGCCCCTGTTTAACAGAGGCGTGTAATTAAAATTTTTGCTGCAATACTTTGCAGCAGGTCTCATTCCTGCACTCCAACTAGAGTATCTGTGAGGGGTTGCAGTGTTGTGGCACCAGCACCAGTGCCTAAGGCCCAATTTTTCTGCCCCTGTTTAATTTTTGCTGTAAAACTTTGCAGCAGGGATAATTCCTGCGCTCCAACTGGAGTATCTGTATCAGGGAAATAGACGCTTTGATGTGCGTGCACGCACAAGGACGTGTGGCACCATGGTTGGGCAGGCGCGCACCGGGATTAGGCAGGCGCATGTCGGGACTAGGCAGACGTGCTGCGCCATGACTAGGCGCACGCGCATGCGCAACGGCGAATGCCGGCGTGATGATGCCCGGCCTATTTAAACCCGCTGCTGACAATGGCGCATCGCTGGTGTATCTTCAGCTTGTCCTGCGTATCTGCTTTTCCTGATCTGTGTACCGACCTGGCTTGTCCTGACCTGATCCTTTTGAACCTCTGGCTTGATCCCTGGCTTGCACCTGACTCCTCTCCGCCTGCTTCCAGCATCTGATCCCAGGTTGGCTATTGGACTTGTTTATCTTGCTCCCTTAACTTGACTCTGATCCTGGACTTGCTTCCTGTGTTGACCCCTGGCCTGGCTCCTGACTCCGTTATTTAGTCTGTCCACCGGTCCCTGCTTCCTGGACCATCCAAGCACGCCTGTCTCTAGTTCCAGCTACCAGGCACCCGTTCTTCTGTGGGCACCGTAGAAACTGCACTGTTGATGCAGATTATATCGAACAAGGGTCTCTTCTTAGACAAAAATTCATAGAAAAAGACTTTCCACCCACACTTGTAGATAGGCCTTTAATTTCTACAGGTCAGATCAGGTTATGTCGCATAGAGACAACAACCAGTCCCCTACACAACCAATTAGATTTGTTACTCAATTTCATACCAAACATAAAAAAATAGAACAGATTTTAAACAAACATTGGTCTATTCTGTTAGAAGACCCCCAGTTGAAGTTCACGCTACCATCAAAACCCAAATTCTCGTATAGGAAAGCTAGGAATATTAAAAATCTTATAGCTCCTAGCAAATATAAATCATTCCCTGTTGCACCCACACGAGAACTCTGTTTGATTCCTCTGGTTGGCATGTTTCAATGTCGTAAGCGAGCTTGTCTAACATGTAAACATGTCAATCATGGTCAAAAGGAGTTTACAGTTAAAGGGAAAACCTACACAATCTCTAGTTTTTTCAATTGTTCGACTGAATTTGTAGTGTACTGTCTGGTCTGTCCATGCGGTCTCCACTATGTTGGAAGAACCATCCGCACACTTAGGAAAAGATTTGGCGAACATCGTCGCTTTGTAGAGGGTGGCAATGATAAACACAGTGTCCCCCTCCATTTTCTCAAGTATCACACACAATCCTCTGTAGGTCTCAGGGTTTGGGTCATTGAATCCATTCCTGGAAGGTTCCCTTTGGCGGAGCGTTTCAAACGTCTGTGCCGGAGGGAAACCTTCTGGATATACAACTTGGATACTCTCTCGCCTGGGGGCCTAAATGAGGAGATAGAGGTCAATAATCTTATTTAAACAGCCCCTTTTCCTTCCTGCATATTTCCCCTTTAGATACCATGGTTCAGTTTCAATTTCCCCAGCCCTCCCTTCCCCTTTGTCCTTCTTTTCTTTTTCTTCCCCCCCCCCTTTTTTTTTTCCTTTTATATATGTATGCGTATGAGTATGTATATGCGTATGTGTGTGTATGTGTGTATGTGTGTATGTGTGTATGTGTGTATGTGTGTATATATATATATATATATATATATATATATATATATATATATATATATATATATATGCGCGCATTTCTTTCCTCATTCTTTCCCTTGTCCCCTTTCTCCCCCCCCTCCCCTTTTTTATTCATGTTTATGTGATGCATATTGGGACTGATTTTGATTTAGTGGTTTGTTATATGAGCCATTTCCACTTAAAACAGCATACTGATTTTAGATCAATATTTCCATAATTCATAAATTTTTCTGTATTTTTATGCTTATTTTCACATTTATTATTATTATTATTATTATTAATATTATTTTCATTTTCAATTTTTATGTTTATGTTTTATTTATTTATAATTTTTTTATTATTATTTTGATTTTGATTACATTATATTGTGTAAGGGATTATATATATATATATTTTTTTTTTTTTTTAATTTCAATTTAGTTGTGTTTGTCATTTATTGACTAATTTATTGACCGTCATCCATTTAATTTTTCTGCCCCTGTTCAACAGGGGCATGTACTGTATTTATTGGCGTATTACACTCACTTTTTTTACCCTGAAAATAGGGGGTAAACGCAGGGGGCTGTGGAAAGTTTTTTTCCTGAAACTTCCCTCTTAAAGTTAGGATGCGTGTTATACGCTTGTGCGTGTTATACGCCGATAAATACGGTAATACGGTAATTACAATTCTTGATCTAATATTTCAAAACAGGGCCCATTCCTGCGCCCACCAAGAGTAACTGTGAGGGCTTACAATGTTGTGGCAACAGCACCACCACCACCAACACCACCACCACCACCAAAGGCCCAATTTTTCTGCCCCTGTTCAACAGGTGCATGTAATTACAATTCTTGATATAATATTTCACAGCAGGGCCCGTTCCAGCGCCCACCAAGAGTAACTGTGAGGGCTTACAGTGTTGTGGCAACACCAACACCTAAGGCCCAAATTTCTGCAGAGTACATAGGGCAGGCCCCTACTTTCAAACATCCGACTTTCAAACGGACTGAGACAACAGGAAGTGAGAGGAAATCTACCCCTGGGAAGGGAAATTCTCTCTTGTAAGAGTTAATATGAGAAAAATGTGTCTCCTCTCCACTGATGCTTTATCACCAATCCTTGTTTCCCTAAAAAAAAAAAAAAAAAAAAAAACAATTGTCATTGGGACAGAAAGTGAGGTGAAATCTTCTGAACAGGTGCACGATATTTAAAGGAATATTTAACTTTTATTTTTTGACTTTAAGCATCATTAAAATCACTGCTCCTGAAAAAATTGCCTTTTTTTTAACTGTTTTTTGCATTGACACATGTATCCTGGGGCAGGACTCGGGTCCCCAAACCCTTTTAAGGACAATAACTTGCATATTAGCTTTTAAAATTTGCACTTTTGATTTCTCACGTTTGAGTCCCATAGACTTTATCAGGGTTCGAAAGTTCGTGCAAACTATTGGTCCGTTCGCATGTTCTGGATGTGAACTGAACCGGGGGGTGTTTCTTCTCATCCCTAATTAGGAAGAGAACAGGGATGGTCTGCAGTCAGCTTTACCTGCACACTGTGCCTGCCCAGTATACTGACTTAATATACTGCAGCTTAGCTCAATCAACTCCCTGCCTGTATTATTAGGAAGAGAACAGGGATGGTCTGCAGTCAGCTTTACCTGCACACTGTGCCCAGTATACCGTACACTGACTTAATATACTGCAGCAAGAATTACAGGAACAATCTGAAGTGAGATCTAGCTAAACTGAATACAATATATATATTGTGAGGGGGTTAACTCGGTAGCGGGTGTGTGTGACCCCCTGGTTGGGCTCCCCACACAAAAACAGGCCCAGCAGACGGAGGTTGTGGTTTTCAAGATCAAAAGGTGCGGTTTATTTCTCTATTTACAGTGACAAAAACACAGCAAAGCAAAAAGAAACATAAACAAAATAAATCCTGGTCAGCTTGACCTCTGACTAAACATGCAGGTTTCCCTAACTAACAACTGGGATCAGCCTGGTGCTGTCCTAGTCCCTAAGTCCCTGGTTCAGTAAATGTCCAAACAAATAGCCACACAGGCTTTGTCTCACCGCACAGGGGTTCACTCTCCCTAGACAGTCCACACAGGTCTGGGTCCAGGCATGAGCAAACACCTAATGAATCTGGGAGTTTTTATAGAGGCCTTAAACGAGCTGACAAGCTTCAGCTGGTCTCATCAACTCCCTGCCTGCACGACGCCCAGCCCTCTCCCTAGAGGTATGAATCATCCATGAGCCCACTAGCCTCAGCTGGGCTTCATCAACTCTCTCCCTAGTTGTATAAGTCGGCATAAAGCCTGAATCTGGGAGAAATATACCTACCCCCCTGGATGCAACCAGGTGACTTTACCTTCCTGCTGTCACAATATATATATATATATATATATATATATATATATATATATATGTTGGAAGGCCAGCATGGTGGCCTGAATTTATGGGAGGAGCCCGGCGGCTATATAGCCAGCCCACTCCTCCACAAGCCTTGTCGGTATCCCTGTGCGCACCACGTGGTTTCCGGCGCAACGTCGTTACGTCATTTCAGTGCGACCCTTCAGCAGCGCGGCACAATTCGAAGCACCCTCGTCCCGGGATTCGGCGCCGTACGCACGCCTGGCTCGGCCATCACAGGTAGGCTCCACTTCTCATCCTGTGCATAGATGCCATGTCGGCGATTTTGCTCTTAAACCAGCAAAATCTCCCCTTAGACCCCCACACAGCTGGTCGTTCACCCGGCGCCGCAATCCCACTCACGGCCACATCTCACCGCATCGGGCATCCGGTACTCACTACCGTTGCACCCGCACCGCCCCCCCTCACCCCACTGTTACCTTTGTTCCGTCAGACGCTGCATCAGGACCGAGTCCAGGCTGCATCCGTGCACCGACTCACATCAGCGCACTCCCATTCCCCTTGACATTCGCACTCATAGTGCACCAGCAATCCCACTTTTTCACAGTCTGTGTTAAAGTAAGGGTCAGCTGCGCAGTGCCATACTGCCAAATCCCTCCAATTCCCTAATGCTCTGAGGTTCAGCAGCAGTTGCAATATAGCCACTGTTATTCATTTGTTACATTTAAATTGACTATAGCCATTTTTCTCTCCCTCTCTCTCCCTCCTCCCTCTTCCTTTCCCCTTCTTCTCATTTCGTCTTGTTTTGCTTTGTTTGTTTGCATAGAAATTGTTTAGTGACATGTGTAAAACAGTAACAATAATATAGTCATACACCTCACTGTCATCAACGCATAAACACCGAAAAAAAAAAAAAAAAAACACAGAGGGGTAGTATGTTCACAAACACAGGGGGAAAGGGGTAATACTAAGTCTTACACCCTGCTTCATAGCCCACACGCAATGGGCATGCCCACCTCAGAGCAAGACCCCTGTTGTCTTCAGCCCCCATTTCCGCACATGCTCCAGAGCCCGGTGGTTTTTCAGCCACTACTGCAAAACGTACCGATTCACGTCTCTGTCATGGGTCATTTCGGCCACTCATTTAGCAGGGACACAGCTGTTCAAGTTTCACGCGCATTCTCGGCAGCTTCGCCCTAAACACGCACCAGTCCTGCACGGCCCCATTTCGGTACATGCTCCAGAGCTCTATAGTTTAGCCGCATAGCAAACGTACCGACCCGTGTCTGTCATGGGACATTTCTGTCACTCACTTTCACCATCGTTACCTCATTCGGTTCGCTCAATTAGGTACAATCAAATCAGTCAGTACCCCCTCGTCACGTGTTGTCTGTTGTTTCTCCCCCAGATCAGTCAAAACCAGGTCCATCCTGCACTAGGTTGGACGTCATTTCTACAGGTAAAAGGGAAAAAAAAAAAAAGAGAAAGGGAAGAAATTATTATTATTATTTTTTTTATTTAAAGGGGAAGAAATCCCCCTTAGAAACAGAAACAACCCCGATTGTCGTATCATCCCTTACAGGTTCCGGTCACCACCCCAACCTCGGAGGACAGGATATCCTATCCAGGCCTGATTTACTTAGAACCATGTCTCAGGCCGGCAGTGAAGATCTCACCGCCCCTCCTCCTCCTTCTGCCGCCTCAGAGAGCGGCAGCACACGTTCCCTCAGGGGATGGACCATCCCCAAGTTGACCGCAGAACTGAGACGCCGGCAGGTGCCCTTCCCGGCCACAGCCAGGAAAGCAGAGCTCTTTAGGCTCCTATTTCCGCCACCAGCCTCAACCGACCTCCCCATACCAGCTTCACCTGGACCAAGCACGCAGCGGGCATCCCTGCACTCTATTGCCGCAGCTGTCGCTCAACTCCACACCCTGGTAGCGTCCTTGTCTACATCAGTCACAGCCATGCAGGCCAGAGTGACACTCCTAGAGGTCCACCCACCGACCGCCACTCCCGACCTACCCGTAGTCCATGTCCCGACACCCCCTCCAGCTATCCCTACAGGCAAGTGCCCCGTTGTCCTCCCAGCACATTTGGTCCCAGCCAGCATTAGGAAGGACATCCTGGATGGCAAGGACATTAACCTTGCCTCCCTACTCATCGCAGTCCACGATGTAGCGGATAACAAGGCCTACACGTGGGGAGACGTTTCAGTGGTCCTCAAGGCCAAAGACCCAAAGCTGAATCGCAAATTGTCAGTACCAGAATTTGCGCTGGCCTTCGGGACTCTCAGGGATGTCCTGTGCTCGGCCTCCCCCAACAGACGGGAAGAGCTGGACCTATATCTCCACACTTTGGTGGATCTAGGTTACAAGTACGGAGGATTTTCGTTCTACGACTATCACTGCTCCTTCTCAGCCAAAGCAGCTGCTAGGCTGTTGCAGTTCCAAACAGCCACAGACTGGAGTCTTATGGATACCGAGCTGTTCTGCCGCCACTTCGCTGGCCTACGCTCACCTCTATGCACGAACTGCCAGTCCTCTACCCATACTGCCACTTGGTGCTCCAACACCACCAATGTTCGCCCCCACGAAGTCCCCTCTACCTCAAAGGCAGCTTTAGGCTTACCGGCCTCCCAGCAGACGGCCCAGGTGGACAAGTTCGGACGCCCAGTACTGACGGCAGGGGGAGCAGCCATCTGCAATAATTTCAACTTCGGATCCTGCAACTTTAGCCAGTGCCGCCTGCTTCATGTTTGCCTCGTATGCCACAGGGCACACCCCAAGACCCTGTGCCAGGTCAAGCAACAGAAAAAGTCTTGACTAGGCCAAGTGAACGTTCTGTGGCTGGAGCACTACCTCACTTCACACCCCACCCCCTCTCTCACCACCTTCCTCATCCAAGGGTTCACATCCGGCTTCCACACAGGCCTCATCTCCCTACCCCACACGTCTCACGAATGCAAGAATCTGCATTCAGCCGCCACAGACGAGCAGGCCATAGATCAACTGTTGCACACCGAGCTGCAGCGAGGCTTTGTCATAGGCCCCTTCACTCAGCCCCCTTTCAACACCTGGAGAGTCAGCCCTATTGGGCTTGTCAAGGGCAAGTTCTCAAATAAAGTTCGCTTGGTGTACGACCTGTCTGCGCCTCATTCTTCCCCCATCCCCAGCCTGAATTCCTTAATCCCCTCCGAAGAGTTCTCCCTTAAATACGCCTCCGTGGACATGGCGATCCAAGCCATAATCAAAATCGGCACAGGCGCCTGGCTCTCCAAAGCCGATATCTCGGATGCCTTTAAGCTCCTACCTATCCATCCGTCCCTCTGGTGCTGGCACGGCATGAAGTGGAGAGACTCTTACTACTTTGCTACCAAGCTGACTTTCGGCTCCAAAAGTAGCCCCTGGCTCTTCGACACTTTTGCACGGTCTCTCACCTGGATACTGCTGCACCAAGCCCAGTGTCAAGAAGTCATCCACTACTTGGACGACTTTTTGCTGATTGAACAGCCTGATACACCCCCGAAAGACCTAGACAAGTTGAGAGTCGTCTTCGGAAATCTCAATGTTCCCATCGCGGAGCATAAAGTAGACGGTCCAGCACACTTGGTCACCTTCCTCGGTATCATTCTGAATACCATCACCATGCAAGCCAGCCTCCCCCCCGACAAACTGGCCCGCATTAGATCAGTACTCCAAACTTTCACCCGCACGCGGGGGTGTACCAAGAAACAGTTACAATCCCTGCTGGGAATGCTTAATTTCGCAATAAGGATCATCCCCCAGGGACGGTCCTTCATCTCACGTCTCCTAGTTTTCCTTTCCCAGTCACAGGATCCCGATCAGGTCCTTAGTTTAGACACCGCAGCAGTAGCAGACTTGTTGATGTGGGAGGAGTTCCTCACCAGTTGGAACGGGATATCCATGTTCATACCCGCGATGTCTCCCCTCTCCCCGCAGGTAGTCACAGACGCCGCAGCCTCCAAAGGCTTTGCGGCAATTTTTGGCCACAACTGGTTCGCAGGATCATGGCCGCCAGAGATTCTAGCAATCCCAGGCTTTACTCAGACTTCCTCCCTGTTTGAGTTATACCCAGTGGTAGCAGCCGCCCGGTTATGGGGCCACCATTGGACAGGACAAACCGTAGGCTTTACCACTGACAACCAGGCCACTGCCGACATTGTCAACAAAGGTAGGTCCAAGTCGCTCGCCACGATGTCCTTCCTGCGTAGGCTGGTACAACTCTCGTTGCAACATCAGTTCAATGTTCACTGCACCTTCCTCCCAGCCAAGTGTAATCTTGCCGCAGACGCTCTGTCCCGTTTTAATTATACGTCCTTTTTTCAGCAGAGACCCGGAGCCGACCAGACGTCAGCCCCTATCCCTCCTTGGTCTCAGCTGACCCTGGACTAGGACACCACCTACAGCAAGCGTCACAGCTCATCAATCAGTCCCTGTCTTACAACACCTTAAAAGCCTACCGTGCAGCCTGGGACATTTTCAGCAAATTTCTGGCACCCCGCTCCGATAATACGGCCATAGACGTCAAGCACATACTGGCCTTTATCTCATACTGCCACAATAGCTTGGCCTTATCCCACAACACCATCCGTCTGTACTTAGCAGGCATTCAGCACTTTCTGGCCTTACAAGATCCCGCAAAACCCTCATTATTCACGTCCCACGCAGTCAGAGCCGTCCTGCGCGGAGTCCAGAAACTACAACCCATTGTCATCCCCAAACGTCTACCTATAACCGGTGCCATCTTTAGGGACATGTCCAACATCCTCGCCACATCTCCGTTTGGCCTCCTCCCTAGCTTGGTCATACAAGCGGCCATCTATTTAGCTTATTATGGGTTTCTACGGCCTAGCGAGTTCACCTGCAATAATCCCACCGGCCAAGTCTTGCGCAGACGTCACTTAGTTCGCCATCCGACTCACTTCACACTCCACCTTGCAGTGTCCAAAACTCAACAGTTGGGCACCGGCGTGGATATCTGCATATATAAAACAAACAATGCCTGGTGCCCTGTGGCCGTTTTGGATTGCCTACTGTCATACCTACCAGCACAAACAGACTCTACTCCCCTACTCCCTTTCCGACCAAACCTTTAAGCACCTGCCAGTTCGTCAAGCACGTGAGGATCCTTCTACGAAGACTACGTCTCAACCCAGCTCACTATACTGTACAGCTCACTCCTTTCGTATCGGGGCAGCCTCGGCCGCCTCCCGCCATGGGGTGCCAGATCACGTCATTAAGAAGCTAGGCAGATGGAAGTCCGCCTGCTTCGCCCGGTACATTCCTAATCCTCAGCTGGAGATCGCACAAGCTTTTTCCAAACTCGCTCAGTAAACAATTCAAATAAAATGATATCCCTACCTGAATGTTTTTGCCCCCTTATTTTGGCATACCGTCCGTTAGGCCAGGGCACACTTCAGGTCTATCCATGTTGTAAGTCCGCGTCAATGTGTATTACCCGGATCCTACCGGCCATAGGGCTCCAACCATAAGTTGGAAGGCCAGCATGGTGGCCTGAATTTATGGGAGGAGCCCGGCGGCTATATAGCCAGCCCACTCCTCCACAAGCCTTGTCGGTATTCCTGTGCGCACCACGTGGTTTCCGGCGCAACGTCGCCCACCCTCCCATCCCCTATTAAAAGCATCCTCAGGAAACCATTTCTCTCCACAATATCTACCACTAATCTTGGGTATGCCCCCTTATTTTGGCATACTGTCCGTTAGGCCAGGGCACACTTCAGGTCTATCCATGTTGTAAGTCTGCGTCAATGTGTATTACCCGTATCCTACCGGCCATAGGGCTCCAAATATAATATATATATATATATATATATATATATATATATATATATATACACATATATACACACACACAACGCCTGGGATGCATATATATACTAAATACACTGACTACAGCTACCTGAATCGCCTGCCTGCTCTATCTAACTGAAATTAAATGACACTCTGGGGCTGATTTACAAAACGTTTGCGCCATGAGTATCGGCGCATCTACGCGCGCAATGGCTGTTTTGGAATTTACAAAGCATTAGCGCCGGTAGCGCAGTGCTATTTCCCATTTACTATAGTGTTCTCGGCAGACGAGAGGAGGCGCTCAGTGCGCCACTATGGACCTGGCGTACGGCATCTTAAAATCGAAATAAAAAGAAGCTGGAAGTGCGAATATAGTGACACCTGCCCAAGTAACAAACATGGCCAAAATAGAATGAGAAAGTAACTTTTTCAGAACCAGCCCGCTGCGCCGGCAATTAGGTTTAGAACTGCGGGAGGTTTTTTTGAGCTAAGCGCGGGAATTTTACTTGTTCAAACGCGCCAAGACACTGCGCCGGCAAAATCTTAGTAAAGGTCAAGTCACGTAACTCAATTTGCATAAGTTGAACAGGCGCAGCTCTGAACGTGCCAGTGCGCCAGCAAAATGACATTTTTAAAGGGAAAAAAAAGGCATTTAAAAGCACCCGCGGCTATAATGAATTGTCAGCTCCCGGCAATATAGAGAAAAGTCATTGAAAGTCATTGATAAAAACAAAAAAAAAGCGTAGGGGTTCCCCCAAATTCAATTACCAGGCCCTTCAGGGCTGGAATGGATATTAAGGGGAACTCTGCCGCAAATTAAAAAAAAAAAATGTGTGCGGTTCCCCCAAATATCCATACCAGGCCCTTCAGATCTGGTATGGATTTTAAGAGAACTCCACCCCAAATTTAAAATAAAAAATGGCGTGGAGTCCCCCCAAAAATCCACACCAGATCCTTATCCGAGCACGCAACCTGGCAGGCCGCAGGAAAAGAGGGGGGGACGAGAACGCCCCCCCCTGAACCGTACCAGGCCACATCCCCACAACCCTTGCCCGGTGGTTGTGGGGGTCTGCGGGCGGGGGGCTTATCGGAATCTGGAAGACCCCTTTAACAAAGGGGACCCCCAGATCCCGCCCCCCCCTGTGTGAAATGTACCCCTACCATTTCACCAAAAAAGTGTCAAAAATGTAAAAAATGACAATAGCCGGTTTTTGGACAATTCCTTTAGTAATGTCTTCTCTTTTCTTCCATCTTCTTCTTCCACCTTCTTTTGTTCTCTGTTCGGGTTTCTTCCTCCATCTTGTTCTTCCTCTTCTTCTTCCTTCTGTGTTCTCGTCCGCATCTTGCTCCGGCTTCTTCTTCCCCTTCTTCTTTCTTCGGCCGCTCCGTTTGAATTGGAGGTTCCTGCTGTGTGACGCTTCAGTTCTTCAGTTCTCCTCTTGGTCTGCTGCCACCCGGTGACCCCGCCCCCCTCTGACACCACAGGGAAAGTCCCCGTGAAATCCATGTGCGTCAGAGGGGGGCGGGGTCACAGGGTGGCATTGAAACAGAAATCCTCTCCATCAAGGACCAATTGATACCTTTCGCTGAAGTAAAAGAATACAAGGACAAAGAAACAATCCTACAGGAAGCCATCAAAAAATATGATAGTGAGATACAAGCCAAAAAACAGAAGAAATTTAAGAGAGATGTGTTAGATTACAAGAACCAGCAAGTATACAAATGGCAAATGGATGAAAACTACAACGAGCAGGAAAATAATATATCTCTATGAATGAAGATTCCTGGCAAAATACTAGAACCACCTTTGAAAGAACACCCAGAGCCACACAAAATGAAACTACCACACACACACACACACACACACACAAACCTAGAAGGGAAGAAAGAAGCCCTATACGTAGAAACCACAGACAACAAGAGCTTAATGATAACAGAACCCAACAACAAAATGTAGCACCCATCACACCAAGAATACCTAGGCACCAGAATAGATATTCACCTCTAAGATACATTCCACAGCACACCCCCTATGGCAGGCCACAACAGGGAGGGGATTTTACCAGAGGAAACAGATGGAGGCCCCCCGCACACAGAGGATGGAATGGTCCACCACAACCATACCGAGCACAAGGAGGATGGAAACCTTTCAGACACCCAGACAGAAACAACCAACAATACCAGGGAGACCCCAGGAATTACAGAGGACAACAAGGGTGGAATCCCAGAGGATCATGCCCATTTGGGAGACAACAGAACAACTGGGAACCCGAGGACTATCAATATGAGGGGAGGAGAGACTATACCCACAGACCACAAAATTGAACAGAAGAAAACGGACAAGAGGTAAACGAGGGGGCATCAAGAAAAAGAAGACGCGTATAATAGGAGAAGGCATTTTTTATCTAAGTGATATTGTTTTTAATGAGGAGGAACTAAACATTTTAGATTTAGACCTAAAGTATGCACCCGACAAGAATCTGGACAAATTTGAAACATACATAGATTTACAAAAATTCGCAAGAAAGATGAATATCAAAAAATTCTTTGCTTTAAAAAGGAACCCAAAAACAAAGAAAAAAAACACAGACACTTACTACAAACATTCTAGACTAAAGAACAATTCGGTCTTCAACCCCAAAATGCAACAAAATGAAAGCATTTTGGTTTTAAGAAGATGGTGGAAGAAGACATTAGAAAGCTGAAAACCAGCAAAACCAAAAGTGATAAGGTCTGGAAAACCATCAAAGAGATAGAAAAGAAAAAGGACATTGTAATTCGATCGGCAGATAAAGGGGAGGCCTGGTCATCATTAAGAAAAAAGACTGAGACGGAAATGGGAAATGGATAACTTATTAAACGTACGGGACACATACAAGAAAATAAGGGGCAACCCAAAAATAGAATATGAAAAGAAGCTGAAAACCCTTATCAAAAAAGGAGAAGACAAGGGGATTCTAACCAAAAAAGAAGCCACTTTTCTGACCCCAGAAACAGTCAAAACACCAGTGATATATTACGTTCCCAAAATACACAAAAATCTAACTACACCACCCGGCAGACCCATCATAAGTGGAATTGATTCCCTATTTTCAAGACTAGGCTCCTACATAGACGGATTTTTACAACCCCTGGTGGTAGAAGGCAGATCATACTTAAGAGACAGTAGACAACTTATTTCGGAAATAAAGGATCTTAGAATCAAAGAGAGTGACATACTAGTGACGATCGATGTCAACTCACTCTACACAAACATTATACAAAAAGATGGCATCAGTAGTGTGGAATGGGCCCTGTATAAACAAACAGATATGAAAGAACAACAAATCAAATTTATATTGGAAGGATTGGAAATGGCTATGAGCCATAATTATTTCTGGTATAAGGGTAAGTACTACACCCAAACTAAAGGGGTAGCAATGGGAGCCAAATATGCTCCAAGTGTAGCCAACCTCTTCCTGAACAGATGGGAGGAAGAACAGGTCTTCATTGTACACAGAGAACATCTAACCCTCTACAGAAGATATATAGATGACATCGTCATAATATGGGGGGGCACAGAGGAACAACTACAGGATTTTTTCGATGAGATCAATCAGAACATCTATGGGATCACATTCACAGGCACCTGGAGCAAGCAGAGTATAGACTACCTGGATCTGCAAATATACAAACATGACGGAAATTTGAACACCAGAACTTATTTCAAAAAGACTGATAAGAATGGATATATTCCAACAAAAAGCTGCCACCGTCCCAAATGGATTGGAAATATACCCAAAGGCCAACTAATGCGTATTTTCCAGAATTGCAGCAACCTACATGAATATGAACAACAAGCAAACATAATCATTAGCAGATTCATGGATAAAGGCTACAAAGAAAAGGATTTACTCACCCTAATACAACAAGTCAAAAATATGGACAGAAACACCATGATAACAGGTAACACTGCAAATAAAAAGAAAAAGAAAAACATGGACATGGCCTTCCTCACTGGTTTTAACAGACAACACAAAAATGTAGAAAAGATAATCAGAAAACACTGGCCCATCCTACAATCCGATAAGGTCCTCAGAAACATACTACCACAAATACCATCATTCATTTACAGAAAAGCACCTAACCTGAGAAATAGACTGGTACACAATGTACTGGATCCACTAAAACAAATCAAAATCTTCAAAAACCTAAAAGGATTTTTCAAGTGTGGCCAATGTCTTCCCTGTAGAACCAGCAAAAAGACTGATAAGAAAATATCCAAATTTATCTCAACCTCCAACGGATCCGAACATAACATCAGAGAACTAATCACTTGCCACAGCACACATGTGACATATGTGTTAGAATGTCCTTGTCACAAACAGTATGTAGGCAGAACCACCAGAGAACTACATGTCAGAGTAAGAGAACATATCAATAACATCAAGAACGGCTTCCCCAAACACAGTGTGTCTAGACATTTTAGGGATTATCACAAGAAAGACCCCTCCTGCATGGTCTTCTATGGTATAGACAGAATTAAGGGACACTGGAGAGGTGAAAACAAGAAAATCAAAGTTTCTCAAAACGAAACGAAGTGGATATACCAGCTTGACACTCTCCAACCAGCAGGAATGAATATCGATCTAGATCTGAACTGTTTTCTTACCAATTATTAATAATTTTATAAATTTTCTCCCCAAAATCTAATATTTCCCTCAAGACCTTCCCCAATGCCCCAAGCAATACTCGGCAACATCCAATCTACCGATAAGAACCCCCTGCCCTTTTAACATGATTTTATCTATGGTCAGTCATTTCAACATCCTTTAATAAGCATCTCATGCCTTTAACATGCGTTTATTATACATTTAAGCACATACCATTTATGTACCTCTTTATTCATTTATTTACATACCATTTTATTCATTCTATGTCTCCTCAATCCTCATTCATATACCACATTAGTGATGAGCCGAACACCCCCTGGTTCGGTTCGCACCAGAACCCGCGAACGGACCGAAATTTCGCACGAACTTTAGAACCCTATTAAATACAATGGATGCGAACGTTCGAAATCTAAAGTGCTAATTATAACGACTATTATGCAAGTTATTGTCCTAAAAAGGGTTTGGGAACCCGGGTTCTGCACCAGGGGACATGTATCAATCCAAAAAAAAGTTTTAAAAACGGCAGTTTTTCGGGAGCAGTCATTTTAATGATGCATAAAGTGAAAAAAAAAAGTCAAATATTCCTTTAAATATCATACCTGGGGGGTGTCTAAAGTATGCATGTGAAGTGCCACGTGTTTCCCGTGTTTAGAACTGTCCCTGCACAAAATTACATTTCTAAAGGAAAAAAAGCCATTTAAAACTGCTTGCGGCTTTAATGTAATGTCTGGTCCCGGTAATATGGATGAAAATCTTTAAGAAAAATGGCATAGCTACCCCATCACAGCCCCCCCCCCCTACCCCAGCCCATTACCAGCCCCTTTGCGTCTTGTATGGATATTAAGGGGAACCCCGCACACAAAATAAAAAAGGCCCTATATACTCTTGTAGCGCTACCCCCAGTTAAGAGAGCCGCTGGTATTGATTTGGGCCCTGTAGTGCACCGCTGTCAACCCCTGGCAATCGGCTCTAACCTCCCGTGGCACAGCTAGTAAGGGTAGATAGGACCGCGTGACCGCAACTCTAGGTGACGCAGTCCTATGGCAAACACACACAGTGATATACTTTAAAACTTCTATTAAAGTAAGTGAAACTGACACCAATGTACTTGACCCAGATATTTTACTGAGGCTAATGGGCAAGTAATAAACAACAGTATAACAAGTTGCAGATCCCTGCAATAAACAGTAATAAAGATAAACAGAGTAATCAGAATAATAAAGTATTGCTATGCAACTCTAGCGCTGCCCTTTTACAGCTACTTCCCCTCATGGGTAGACTAACACCCAGCAATGTCTACCTATGCAGTCAGGCCTGACTGATCTAAATGGAAGTTCAGTGAAACAATATTCGCTAGCAATCTTTGGTTGTGCACTTAAAGAACAACTTTGTAATCCAAATGAATAGTAAAGATAAAAGTATCTGTCTTTAAACAGCTCTCACCACCCGGGCAAGTCCAAGTCCGTTTCCTCCATCGATTCGTCTAGGAACAGGAATCCAATGACATCAAAGTCTTCAATCCTTCTGGTGTACTGCAGCAAGGAGGAGAAGATGTCTCTAAGGCTCTGCTAGGCTGGCAGAGGGGCTCTTTGGAAAGGAGCACACGGCCCCGGCTTCAGGCCTTGTGCACACAGCAGTTCAGCACAGAGATCCTCTTGCTAGGAGAGGGGTGTCCAAAGAGAGCGAACAAACTCCACCTCCCCTTTATAAAGTCTGCCCCAGCAGTCTCTGTTCCAGAGCAATGTACCCTGGGTGCTGCAAGATGTACTGGGAGATGTAGTCTCTCTCTCTCTCTCTCCTCTGCTTTCACTTCCAGTAATGTCTCTTTACTTCCTCCCGACTCGCCTCTCACCTGGAACTTCTTGTCTCTCTGCATTAAAGGGGAACACCCCGCTACACACTCCCCCCACTTTGAATCTTTGGTCCCCAAAGACAGCATCAACAATATGTACATAAAAGATAGTTCACAGTTGCAAGGGAACCTGGCAGGGGAATCTCCCACCTAGCATGGTGAGGAAGATTGTCCTGCCCACAGGCCATATTATTGGGAGTGGCCTGCCTAACTGTGCCAGGGAGTGAGTTGGGGTTGCCCTCCACCAAATGTACAGTGGAGGGACCAGATGTGGGCATGGTCCTTCTTGAGGTTAGGACCGTGTCTTCGGAACTTTCTCCCATCTGATCATGAGTTAGTTTCCGGGGAGGATGAATGACTCTCTTCCTTATCTTCTCCCTGGGAGTCACAGTCTCAGCTACTCTTGGTTCTTCCTCTGGTACTGAAGCAGGAACCTCTTCCGGTAGTGAGGGTATGGGATCACATCTGGGGACAGCAGGGGCTAAAAGCCGTTTCACCAGATCGGTATTGGTCCCAATGATGAGAGAGCTTCTTGAGGGCCCTGGCAGCCAGGGACAGACAATGGCCAGTGTCTCAAAGTTCTGGGGCTCCCCAGCCCTCAATGGATCACACGACAACTTGATCCGCACACATCCATCACAAGAGTACTCTTCTGCTAGGATACCCTGAATCTTGGTGTCTCCCATCTCTTCCAGGGGCAGGTATGACAGGTACTTCTTGTAAAAGTCTCTGGTCATTAGGGTAACCTGAGCACCTGTATCAAGGATGGCTCTGGTGTAGATCCCTTCGATCAGAACAGGCACTACAGGCAGAGGACCTACCAATTGGGTAGCAGTCCTTTTGGAAACACCTGTAACAGCAGGCTGGCATACTTGGACTTGTGCTCTCTTCAGCTTCCGGCGCTGGGAATGCCGTTTCTGGCGTTGTTGGGAAGGCTGATAGGCGTTGTTCACTGAGACGGCATAGACTGCAGGTGTCCTCCACCGCTCCCTCGCAGATTCAGGGAAAGTTATTTTTGAAGGCCCGGATCTTCTCTCCATTCTTGGGTCACTTCTCTGAGGCCTCCGCCAGCCTTCTGTCTCCATTCGTGGACTTGGACATACTCGCTGGTTGTGGCCTACACCTCCACAGTTGAAACAGACAATCTCTCTTCTCTTCTGTGGGGAGGTTGGTGTTGAACTGCTCTGGCGTGGTTCATTCTTAATTTCCTTGGGTTCCTTCATTCCTGAGTTTTCAGACAGGAGTGTGGTCAAAAGATCCAGCACCTGGGTCATTTGGGACTTCAGGATCTCCACTTCTGAGTCCCGTTCAGTAGCCATAGCTGATCTGACTCCCACCGCAGGGAGGGTAGTTGGTTCGGTATGTTGACTCCTCCTTTTCTCTTCCAACACAGCCATCTCCTCCCTGACTATCCGGATCAAGTCGGGGTATTCCAGGCTCTTCCCATCCTGTCGGGTGCGTAGCGCCAATGCAATAGGATCCAGGGGCTGAGCTCCCCTCAATACCTGTTGAGCACGGGCCTCGTCTACTTTCCCTGGGTCGATCCCCTTCTTCAAAATGATCCTATGCAGGATCTTGTCTAGACGTCCCATATATTCTGATAGTTTCTCGCCTGTCTTCTGGTAGCAGTGCTCCAGTTGATAGGTAAGCTCAGTGATTTTTTCTGTCCCACCGAACACATTCTGCAGGATGTCTAAGTAATCCTGTGCAGTACAGTCTTTCCTGCTTATCTTCAGGTTACGTATGGCATCCAGAGCAGGCCCCTTTAAACTTTCAACAATCCTCTGCTTCTTTTGTCGCTCCGGGACCTCCCATTCTTCTAGGGCCTGAGTGGCGCCGTCTAGCCACTCTTCAAATCCCTCTTCTTCCGAAGGTACAGGTTTCCTTCCAGAAAATATCCTGAGTTTCCTGTATCCTGACATCGGGTAGTCTGTGGGGTCTCTTTTACACTGGGCCACACTTTCCTGCAAGACAGCGCACAGTTCTGCACTAAGGGTGGCCGGTGATGATCTGGGACTCTGTATCCTTCTGCTTTTCCGCCTTAGGGGATGGCGGGGGAGATATCTGTGGAGATGATGGTTTTGGTGTCTGGAATCATTCTCCCTTCACTGGCAGCGTATGTATCAAGTGATAGATCTGATTATCTATGGCTCGTATACTCTGACTTTTAAAATGCTCTGGGATTTCGTTTTTCCATTCTACCAGTGCGTATGTAAACGAGATCACTGGATCTGGCCTAAAATCCATCACCCATGCTTTGTGGCTCGGAGACAGTAAGAATACGAGCTGTTTTATCTCCTCTTCCTTCCATCTTTCCCCTGGGAGTACAATGACTACCGCCGCGGTTGGATCGGCGCCAATCGCTGCGCACCACTGTGACATTGCTAGCGGGTCCATGCTGGTACTTCTGACCGGCTTGATTGCAGCGTGCAACGTACAAGGATCCCGGCTCGAGCCCCCACGTGTAGCGCTACCCCCAGTTAAGAGAGCCGCTGGTATTGATTTGGGCCCTGTAGTGCACCGCTGTCAACCCCTGGCAATCGGCTCTAACCTCCCGTGGCACAGCTAGTAAGGGGAGATAGGACCGCGTGACCGCAACTCTAGGTGACGCAGTCTTATGGCAAACACACACAGTGATATACTTTAAAACTTCTATTAAAGTAAGTGAAACTGACACCAATGTACTTGACCCAGATATTTTACTGAGGCTAATGGGCAAGTAATAAACAACAGTATAACAAGTTGCAGATCCCTGCAATAAACAGTAATAAAGATAAACAGAGTAATCAGAATAATAAAGTATTGCTATGCAACTCTAGCGCTGCCCTTTTACAGCTACTTCCCCTCATGGGTAGACTAACACCCAGCAATGTCTACCTATGCAGTCAGGCCTGACTGATCTAAATGGAAGTTCAGTGAAACAATATTCGCTAGCAATCTTTGGTTGTGCACTTGAAGAACAACTTTGTAATCCAAACGAATAGTAAAGATAAAAGTATCTGTCTTTAAACAGCTCTCACCACCCAGGCAAGTCCAAGTCCGTTTCCTCCATCGATTCGTCTAGGAACAGGAATCCACCGACATCCAAGTCTTCAATCCTTCTGGTGTACTGCAGCAAGGAGGAGAAGATGTCTCTAAGGCTCTGCTAGGCTGGCAGAGGGGCTCTTTGGAAAGGAGCACACGGCCCAGGCTTCAGGCCTTGTGCACACAGCAGTTCAGCACAGATATCCTCTTGCTAGGAGAGGGGTGTCCAAAGAGAGCGAACAAACTCCACCTCCCCTTTATAAAGTCTGCCCCAGCAGTCTCTGTTCCGGAGCAATGTACCCTGGGTGCTGCAAGATGTACTGGGAGATGTAGTCTCTCTCTCTCTCCTCTGCTTTCACTTCCAGTAATGTCTCTTTACTTCCTCCCGACTCACCTCTCACCTGGAACTTCTTGTCTCTCTGCATTAAAGGGGAACACCCCGCTACACTCTGAACAGCCGTATACAGGCGGTGCATACAAGACAGGGACTGTAGGTTTGTTCTTATGTAGAATCTGTATGTAATTTTGAACAGGTACATTGTTTAAGTGTAGCTCCAGCCAAAAAATCTATTTTTAAGCTTTTTGGAAAACATAGGGAAGGGTTATCACCCCTGTAACATTTGTTTTGCTGTCTGTGCAGTGTGCACCTGTTCAGAACAGTTCACCTCACTTTCCGTCCTAATGACAAATGTTTTTTGAAAATTTGGGGTTTTTATTGAAACAAGAATTGGTGATAAAGCATCAGTGGAGAGGAGACACTTTTTTTCCCCATATTAACTCTTACAGGAGAGAATTTGCCTTCCTAGGGGTAGATTTCCTCTCACTTCCTGTTGTATCCTTCCGTTTGCAAGGAGGAGTCGTTTGTAAGTTGGATGTTTGAAAGTAGGGGCCTGCCGTATATACTCAGCTGAAATTTGCCCCTTACATGTTGGTGTTGCCACAACACTGTGAGCCCTCACAGTTACTCTTAGTGGGTGCATGAATGGGCCCTGCTGTGAATTATTAGATCAAGAATTGTAATTACATGCCCCTGTTAAACAGGGGCAGAAAAATTGGGCCTTAGGCACTGGTGCCACAACACTGCAACCCCTCACAGATACTGTACTTGGAGCACAGCAATGAGCCCTGTTGCAAAGTATTGCATCAAAAATTGTAATTACACGCCCCTGTTAAACAGGGGCTGAAAAATTGGGCCTTAGCCACTGGTGCTGGTGCCACGACCCTGCAACCTCTCCCAGATACTCTAGTTGGAGTGCAGGAATGAGCCCTGCTGCAAAGCATTGCATAAAAAATTGTAATTACATGCCCCTGTTAAACAGGGGCTGAAAAATTGGGCCTTAGCCACTGGTGGCGGCACCCAGAAACAAAAATGTTCTTCCAAGCTATCATCATCAATTGGATCATTGAGGAGGAGGAGGATAGTCAGTCAACATAACAGGACAGTCTCTCAGCATCAGCATCAGTCTTGAAGGGATGTGACATTTGAAAATAAATTAGTCTGTTATATCAGCTTCAGGTGTTTGGTAGCTGGTGGTGATCCAAGACTGGTTCATCTTTATGAAGGTCAGTCGATCAACCGAGTCGGTGGACAGGCGCACCCTGTGATCCGTGACAAATCCTCCAGCAGCACTGAATGTGCGTTCTAAAAGAACGCTGGATGCAGGACAGGCCAGTAGCTCAATTGCATACTGTGCAAGCTCTGGCCAGTGATCCATCCTCAAGACCCAGTAAGCCAGAGGATTTTCGGTGGGGAAGGTGTCCAAGTCTGACCTTGCCCCTAGGTATTCCTGCACCATGTATATCAGACGCTGGCGATGGTTGCTGGAACCGATCATACCTTGAGGCTGCGGACAAAAGAATTGTCTGAACGCATCGGTCAGACGGCCACCTTCCCCACCGCTCCTTCTTTGACTGACCGAAGCCTCAGCAACTCGTTGTCCAGGACCAGGAGTTTGTAACCTCCCAGTCTCTGGGAACGCGTTGCACTGACCTTTTCTGCAAGGCCTCCCGGAGTTGTCTCATCCTCTGCTCCCTCTGCGACGGTAAGATAAGGTCCGCAACCTTACCCTTGTACCGTGGATCAAGGAGAGTGGCCAGCCAGTAATGGTCCCTCTCCTTGTTTCGAAGAATACGAGGATCCTTCCGCAGACTTTGCAGGATCAGGGAGGCCATGCAGCGTAGGTTAGCTGAGGCATTCGGTCCGGAGTCCTCTGGCTCACTAAGGACGACATGATCCGCAGCCACCTCCTCCCAGCCACGTACAAGTCCACTGGTTTCTTGGGACTGTAAATCATCCCTAAAAGACTGCTGCTGATGATGCTGAGTGCCAGGCTCCACCTCCATGCTGACACAATCCTCCTCCTCCTCCTCCTCCTCCTCCTGTGCGATGGGTGGGACAGAAGGAACACTGTCTGGGTAAAGGGGGCCTTGAGAGGCAAGGAAGTCCTCCTCTTCCGGTCTCTGTTCTGCCTCAAGTGCCCTGTCCATTATTCCACGCAGCGTATGTTCCAACAGGTGGACAAGAGGTACAGTGTCACTGATGCATGCACTGTCACTGCTCACCATCCTCGTGGCCTCCTCAAATGGTGCCAGGACAGTGCATGCATCCCTGATCATGCCCCACTGGCGTGGTGAAAAAAACCCGAGCTTCCCTGACCCTGTCCTGGTGCCGTAGTCACACAGGTACTCATTGATGGCCCTCTGCTGCGTGTGCAGCCGCTGCAGCATGGCCAACGTTGAGTTCCACCTGGTGGGCATGTCACATATAAGGCGGTTCTTGGGCAGGTTTAACTCCTTTTGCAGCTCAGCCAGGCGAGCACTGGCATTATAAGATATGCGGAAATGCACACAGACTTTCCTGGCCTGCCTCAGGACATCCTGTAAGCCCGGGTACCTGCCCAAGAACCGCTGCCCCACCAGGTTAAGGACGTGAGCCACACAGGGCACATGGGTCAGTTGTCCCTGTCGGAGGGCGGAGAGGAGGTTGGTGCCATTGTCGCAAACCACCATTCCTGGCTTAAGCTGGCGTGGCGTCAACCACCTCTCGGCCTGCCCCTGCAGAGCAGACAGAACCTCTGCCCCAGTGTGGCTCCTGTCCCCCAAACACACCAGCGCAAGCACGGCATGGCATCTTTTTGCCTGCGCACTTGCGTAGCCCCTTGAACGCCTACGGAGCACCGCTGGTTCCGAGGACAAAGCACAGGAAGAGGCCATGGAGGAATAAGAAGAGGAGGGGGTGGAGGAGAGAGGTGTGTCAAAACCAGTAGTAGCATTTTGGAGGCGTGGCAGCGGAACAACCTCCAACACTACTGCACCTTGTCCTGTATCCTTCCCAGCTGCCAAAAGAGTGACCCAATGGGCCGTGAAAGAAAGGTAACGTCCCTGTCCATGCCTGCTGGACCATGAGTCAGCGGTAATATGCATCTTACCGCTAACCACCCTGTCCAGCGAGGCCAAGACATTGCCTTCCACATGCCGGTAGAGAGCCGGAATCGCCTTCCGTGAGAAAAAGTGGCGTTTGGGAACCTGTCACTGAGGAACCGCACATTGCACAAACTCACGGAAGGGGGCCGAGTCTACTAACTGAAAAGGCAGCAGTTAAAGCGCTAGCAATTTAGCCAAGCTAGCATTCAACCGCTGGGCATGTGGATGGCTGGGAGTGAACTTCTTTCGACGGTCCAGCAGCTGGGGCAGGGAAATTTGCCTGCTAGAATCGGACGTCGTTGAACTGCTAGCAGAGTGCCCGCAAGTACTTGGCTGTGACACACCTAATTCTACACCTTCATTCCTCTCAGTGCAGGTTTCAGAGAGGACTGAAGGTATAGTGGGGTTGGAGATCCCAGCTGATGCGGTGCAAGGAGAGGTCCGCTTTGTTCTTTGGTGTGGGTCTTTAAGGTAGGCTTGCCAACGAGCTGCATGGCAGGTCAACATATGTCTGGTCAAGCATGTGGTGCCCAAGCGGGTGATGTTTTGGCCACGCGATATACGCTTGAGACATATGTTGCAAACAGCAGCTGTGCGATCTGATGCACTCGACTCAAAAAAGGCCCACACCAAAGAACTTTTTGAATAACGGGCAGAGGCAGCGCCCTGCACAGGCGGAGCTCTGCGGTGTGATTCCGTCGGTGTGCTGCCCTTACGCTGGCCCCCCGAGGGCATCCTGCCTCGTTGGAGATGTGCCTCATCCTCCTCCTCCTCTCTCCTATTAGGCACCCACGTGGAGTCAGTGCATTTTTGGTGCATTTAGGTGTGTTCCTGTGCGGTCCAGTGCGTTTATGATGCGTTTTGCTGCGTTCCAGTACAGTCCAGTGCAGGTAAAATGCAGCATGTTCTACTTTTTTTGTGGAACTGGAACGCACTGGAACAAACACTGCCATTTAGAACCATATAAACCAACTTTCCATGCATTTTTGATGCATAAAAAACGCAATGGACTGCATGTGGTGTGAAATGGCCCTTAAGCAATTTGGCATATTTAAAGGCACTTCTCCTTGTTTTATTTTTGGTGTTGTCCAAATTGGTGACATTGATATATGTCCCTTAGGGTGGGACCTCGGCCCCCATTTTAAGGCCAATAACTAGAAGATAAGCCAGCCAAGTGGGGACTAGCAAAATTAACAAGTCAGTTCCCATAGACTCCATCTCTAATTTTGTAGCATGCTGAATGATGTGCTTAATTTTGGACAGGGGGGGGTTATTTTCTGCTAGCTGCATTTGAGTTGTTCTGAGCATGCCCAGGCAGTTCGATTTTTTTTTTGGGGTGCTTTTTGTGTGTGAACAGCACCTGGATATTTCTGGGCATGCTCAGAGAGTGTTTTTATGGGTTAGTAATTGAAGGACATCCTTAACAGGTGTACCCACTTTGAAGTTCAGTCTCTACATTGGGTGAACTTGCATTTTGGGTGTTTCATGAACTGTGCATGTGTTTTAAATTGCCTCATTAGCACACAAACCTATGTTATATAAAGCTCGCAGATAGCATCCTCTCCCTTGCCGTGAAAAGAGGCAAGTGTGTGTGTGTGTGCGTGTGTGCGTGGGGGGGAGGGGGGGGGCAAAAAGTACATTTTGGTGTCCTTATCGAGTTTGTAACATGTATTTTATTTGTTATGTCTTTGCAAAACAGGTGTTTGTTTTACTTTTGTGGATTGTATTTTTTTGTTTGGGGTAAATATTCCCCTGAAATAATTTTGATGTTGTTAATGTGTGTCGTTTGTTCACTTTGATTTAATTGTCTGTGCTGCATTATTTTGCGAAAACTTTCTCAAGATGTTGTTAGTCTGTAACTGTTTCAAATTGACCCTGTTTTTTATTTTGCCTTTCCTTTTGTTTTGTTGACCAATAAAATTTGATGCAAAGTTTTGAGGTTTGTTTTGCGTTTTCTTTGCAACAAATGTGACAGCTGATTGGCATGTCAAAACAAAACAGGTGTGATTTGTCTACCCTGGTGCCTTCATGCTAGCATATGCATGTATTGTGTGCTGCCATGGATGGTCACCAGGAAATGAAAAATACAGGAGCGGTAAGTATTCAACTTTTCATTTTTACTGCAGTGGTTCTCAGCCTCAGTCCTCAAGTACAGCCAACAGGACATGTTTTGTGAATTTATCTTATTGAGAATTGCTGTCCAAAATACAAAACCATTGACTGTGATTTAAAGCACATGTGCAAGATGAAGGAAAACCTGCAAACATGGCCTGTTGGGGGTACTTGAGAAGCACTGATTTAGAGCACTGCATTTAAAAATAGCTCAAGGCAACACGATTCTAATTGTGGGCATTTTGAGGGAAACAAAGTAAGTGTAACCCCTGCTTTTTTTTTAGGTTGGGCTTTGTGTCCCCTTTTAGTAAAATTGTCTTCACTTCCTGTCACACAGCTAAACAGGAAGTGAAGGTAAAACCCTACCAATTTATTTTCTTGGGGACACACAGATCAATCTAACTAGTGTCCCCATTAAGCAAATTGCACTCTAGCACTTTGTTGTGTACACCCCAAATCATTGAGTAGTTTGGGGTTTAGTAAAGACAAATCCACTCTGCAGTAAAAGTGTAGCTGCTGAAAATCTGAGGGATCACTGGTGATTGTAACATCCAATCATGTAAAAGCAAAGATGGTGTTTTTTTTGTTTGCTTTCATGTCCCCCTCGCATATCCAGCAAGTGCACTTGTAGTGCAAAGTAGATTTGCCTTTAGTAAATAACCCCAAAGTCCAAAATACCTAATAATTTGGGGTGTACCCCGCAAAATGCTGGAGTGCAATGTACATAATGGGGAAAGTATTTAGATTGACCTGTGTGTCCCCAAGGAAAAACATTGGTAGGGATTTCCCCTCACTTCCTGTGTGGCTATGTGACAGGAAGTGAATTATTTGGAAGGATAAAGTGGCCAAATTTGGGAGTTGTCGTCACCCTATCAGGGGACGTCCCCTCCCGTCGCCATCCGGTGCTTCTCCGGGCTCTCCCGTGCCATCTGGGGCGCGGAGAACAAATTGGCCGGCTCCGGATGGGAAGCATAGAGATGACTGGTGACCAGATGGTCACCAGTCATCTCTATGACCGTCGGAGGCCTGGGCGCGACGTTATGACATCATGCCGGTTTCCCCTATGTAAACAAAGCCGTGATCTCGGCTGTCAGCATGAGATCAGTGAATTTTTTTGACCAATCTCATGCTTTCCAGCCTGGAGGAGAGATGTGGGGTCTTATTGACCCTGCATCTCTCCATAAAGAGGACCTGTCACAATAGATTCCTATTACAATGGATGTTTACATTCCTTGTAATAGGAATAAAAGTGATAAAAAAAAAGTAAAAAAAAAAAAAAGAGTAAGAAATACAAAAAAGTAAAAAACAAAAAAAAAATGCAAAAAAAAAAAAAAAACGCCCATGTCCCCGCTAGCTCGCACTCAGAAGCGAACACACACGCAAGTCCCGCCCACATATGTAAACGCCGTTCAAACCACACGTGAGGTATTGCTGCGTGCGTTAGAACGAATGCAACAATTCTAGCACTAGACCTCTTCTGTAATGTGAAAATGGTAACGTGTAAAAATTTTGAAAGCATCGCCTAGGGAGATTAAGTACTGAAGTTTGGTGTCATTCCATGAGTGTGCGCAATTTTAAAGCGTCACATGTTAGGTATCTATTTACTCAGCATAACAACATCTTTCACATTATCCCCAAAAATTGGGCTAACTTTACTGTTTTGCAATTTTTTTTAATTCATGAAACCATTTAAAAAAAAAAAAAGGCGTTTGAAAATTTATTGCGCAAATACTGAGCGAGCTAAAAATTAGCAATGACCGCCATTTTATTCCCTAGGGTGTCTGCTAAAAAAACATATATAATGTTTGGGGTTTTGAAGTAATTTTCTAGCCCTAAATTTATAATTTTTACATGAAGGAGAGAAGTGCCAGAATAGGCCCGGTGCTGAAGTGGTTAAAATATCCAATTTTTTTTTTTTTAGTCGGTCTTTTGTATTTATAGAAAAAAAAATAAACGCAGAGGTGATCAAATAGCACCAAAAGAAAACTCTATTTGTGTGCCAAAAAATAATACATTTTCATTGGGTTACAGTGTTGTATGAGCGCACAATTGTCATTCAAAGTGCATCAGCGCTGAAATGTGAAAATTGGTCTGGGCAGGAAGGGGGTTTAAGTGGCCAGTGCGCAAGTGGTTAATATAAGGCTACATGCACACGGACGTTTTACCACTTTTGCATCTATATGCGTTTAGTTAGGAAACATCATAAGGAGCCGCCCTAAGCTCCAAAAACAGTATTATTAACGATTTCAGCTATTTTGTGAGACCAGAGTGAATATCAGCAGCTGAGAGAGCAGCGGTGTAGCTGTATTTAGCGTGTTACTTGCCACATCACTTGCCCCAAGTTGTGGATTGTCCACTTGCCACGTCACCTGCCCAAAGTTGTGGATTGTTCACTTGCCACGTCACCTGCCCCAAGTTGTGGATTGTCCACAATGCAATGGAAGCAATTTCCTTATTTTTTTGATATATATCTATATATATTTATATATTTTGAATGGTTTTTTCTCATTTGCCATAATTTTTGAGTTTATCAATGTAAAAAAAGAGGTCACCTTTAAAAACGCTTCTACACTAAAATGCGGCTAAACGCCGGTACCGCATCTGAAACGTGGAAATCTTTGGCGTCTGAAGGCATTTTTAGGCTTTGTGAAAAACGATGTTAAACGCAACTGCAGATGTTTTTTTCCAGGCCAAAAACAGTGTTTTGGATGTAATAGAATTCAATGGACCCGGATCCAAAACGCAAGTACTGTGATTTTGCGGCAATTTTTATTTATTTTTTTAACCTGTTTATAGCTGCTTGTTAAAGGAAATGTAAAAAAATAAACATTGCCGGCTCAAAAAAAATAAAATAACAAAAACACTAGAAAAAAAAACAGCGTGGGGTCCCCCCCCAGGTCCATACCAGGCCCTTGGGTCTAGTATGGATTCAAAGGGGACCCCCCAACAAAATGGCGTGGGGGTCCCCCCAAAATCCACACCAGGCCCTTCAGGTCTGGTATGGATTTTAAGGGGAACCCCGCACCAAACAAACAAAAAAAAGCGTGGGGGTCCCCCTAAAAATCCACACCAGACCCTTTATCCGAGCACGCAACCTGGCAGGCCACAGGAAAAGAGGGGGGGACGAGAGAGCGGCCCCACTCCCTCCTGAACCGTACCAGGCCACATGCCCTCAACATGGGGAGGATGTCCCCATGTTGATGGGGACAAGGGCCTCTTCCCGACCCTATGTGAATGAGTATGGGGTACATCGTACCCCTACCCATTCACCTGGTGGCTAAAAAAAAGTAAATAAAAAACACAACACAGGTTTTTAAAGTAATTTATTAGGCAGCTCCGGGGGTCTTCCTGATGGGCGCCCCGTTATCTTCTTCCAGCTCTTTTGCTAGCGGGGTCCCGGTCTTCAGGATTTGATAGCGGGCGCCCGACAGAAAGACCCCCGAAGTCGGAAGAAGAGGACGAGGAAGACCAGGACCCCGCTAGCAAAAGAGCTGGAAGAAGATAGCGGGGCGCACGGCAGGAAGACCCCCGGAGCTGCCTAATAAATTACTTTAAAAACCTGGGTTGTGTTTTTTTATTTACTTTTTTGCCACCAGGTGAATGGGTAGGGGTACGATGTACCCCATACTCATTAACATAGGGTGGGGGGGGCGGCATCTGGGGGCCCCCTTATTAAAGGGGGCTCCCGGATTCCGATAAGCCCCCGCCCGCAGACCCCGACAACCAACGGCCAGGGTTGTCGGGAAGAGGTCCTTGTCCCCATCAACCAAACCCCCCATGTTGAGGGCATGCGGCCTGGTACAGTTCAGGAGGGAGGGGGGGCCGCTCTCGTCCCCCCTCTTTTCCTGCCACCTGCCATGTTGCGTGCTCGGATAAGGGTCTGGTTTGGATTTTGGGGGGACCCCCACGCCGTTTTTTCGGCTTAGGGGGTTCCCCTTAAAATCCATACCAGACCTATGGGCCTGGTATGCTCCTGGAGGAGAACCCATGCCGTTTTTTTAATTAAAATTTGGCGTGGAGTTCCCTTTCATGATTCATACCAAACACGGGATAGCGAGCGCGAGGCTGCCGAGAACCAGCGCGATGCCATCGCGCTGGAGACATTCTCGGCCAGCTAGTCGCCTCTAGGACATGACTTGAGCGGCTGCTTCATGCTCAGGTCGTGTCCAAGTTGCCTCGCAAAGTCGCTCTGTCCCTGTGTCAGCCGGCACACGAGTCGGATCGGCTTCATCCGACTTCCCGGGCGACCTCTATTCAAATCAATGGGCTCCCATAGGGAACCATTCATTTTCAATAGAGCGCCGCTGACATTTTTAGTAACTATAACAGTGCGCCGCTGGTTCCTGCGCCCAGTGAAGGATTTATCCGGCGCAGCAATTAAGGTATCAACCAGCGCAGCGCACTGTTATTAGTAAATCACCCCCTCTGACTCTCTCTCTATCTCTCTCGCAACACACTACACAAGGCCGACGCGCAGGCAGCCTTATACAGTCTGGGCGTGTACTTAGTCCCCCTGAGCCATGATTGGCCAGAGGCAACCTGCCTTTGGCCAATTATGGCTCTCTGTGCTGACGGCGCTGTGATTGGACAAAGCATGCGGTTCATAGTGCATGCTTGGCCAATCATCAACCAGCAATGCACTGTGATGACGCAGTGAATTATGGGCTGTGACGCGCCACTCAAATTTTGTGCGAACGGCCCATAATGTTCGAAATTCGGCGAATGATCGAACAGCCGATGTTCGAGTCGAACTCATGTTCGACTCGAACTCGAAGCTCATCCCTACTTGTGACTAGGGATGAGCCGAACACACCCCGGTTCGGTTTTCAGCAGAACATGCGAACAGGCAAAAAGTTTGTTTGAACAAGCGAACATTGTTAAAGTCTATGGGACACGAACGTGAAAAATCAAAAGTGCTAATTTTAAAGGCCAGTATGCAAGTTATTGCCATAAGGGGACATGTATCAAATGCTAATTTTTTTTTTTTCAAAACTGACTTTTTTTGGGAGCAGTGATTTTAATAATGCTTAAAGTGAAACAATAAAAATTAAATATTCCTTTAAATTTCTTGCCTGGGGATGTCTATAGTATGCCTGTAAAGTGGCACATTTTTCCCGTGTTTAGAACAGTCCTGCAACAAAATGATATTTCTAAAGAACAAAAAGTAATTTAAAACTGATTGCGGCTGTAATGAATTGTCGGGTCTCGACAATACAGATAAAACTCATTGAAAAAAAAACCGGCATGGGTCCCCCCCCCCCCAGTCCATTACCAGGCCCTTTGCGTCTGGTGTGAATATTAAGGGGAACTTATACCTAAAATGCAGCGCTAAAAACTGAATCGCACCAAGTGAAAGGTGTCATAAAGTGCTCAGTGTAAAAAAGAATTGAATAAGTCCACATAAAGTCCGTTCAAAGACCGTGGAATGTTATGGTCAGGACCAGACGTGTGACAATATCGGTCATCTCATAAACCTTCAGACAAAGGAGTAAGGGAGAATACTCTTACCGAAACTGATGGATCTACTTATTAGGCAGATCGTTAAAGCGTATGAAATCCCAATGGCAAGTCGCATCAGCTGGCAGGAAGACTCTGGATGTACCACACGAATCGCAGATGGTCGTTCGTTGCAACGGAATCCGAACGTCGAAGAAACTCTGGATTCACTGGATATCCCTGTGGTCTTCAAGTGATGACAAAATGACATCCAATCTAGGAATCCTTTTCAGGACTGAAGGATGGTATGATTGAAAAAACCTCCAAGCAGCAACTCAATCACCCACAATCATGAAAGAAAGGGAAAATAAAGAGGTGCTCCAATGGTGCGGGTAAATGTGGGTTTATTGGAAAACCGACAAAATGTTAAAAGTGATCACAGTACAAAAGATAAAAAAGGGCAATAAGTGTAGTGGTGAACCAAGCCTGATGTGTTTCGTACACAAGTACTTCAACTGGGGCCAGAGGGTAGGGTAGGCTAGGGTAAAGAGGATAGAGGGTAAGCAGCAGCACAGGATACAAGAATAGTGAGGGGAAAAGTCAAGGTCAGGGCAACAAGACGACACGGATAAATGAAGGACAAGCCAAAAGGTCAAGGTCACTAGCAGACAGGGATAGTCGGGAACAAGCCAATATCGTGACACAGAGACAGACGTAGCACACGGCAGGCAGGAACCCAAACACGCAATGCTTAACAAACACATTAATCAGCACGGCTGGCTTGCAGTGCACAGGTTAATATAGTGTTCCCTGATAGGGCCTGGGGTGTAGCATACGGGGAGGAGAGATTATAAAATCAGCCAGGTGAGAGCCTGGCCTCTAAGGTGAACACATGAAGAGGAAGGTAAGATGGCAGACAAACATTACTGCATATCCTTGACAGTACCCCCCCTCTTATGGGCCCTCCCCCTCCCCCGCCTGGGCCCAGGCTTAAAGGGAAACCTCAGATGAAACCTCCTCAACAGACAAGGTGCAAAGACCTCATATGCAGCAATCCAAGACGCCTCCTCAGGACCAAACTCTCTCCAAAGCACAAGGTACTGAAGAATACCTCTGCAGAGCCGAGAATCCAGAACTTGACTAACCTCATACTTTAGATTATCCACAGAGACCGGAATCGAGGTAGGGAGAGGAGGAGAGGATTTATTGAGGACCAAAAGGCCTTTTAGGAATAAGCAAGGGCATAAGAGGATCAACAGGGATCTGAGGAGGGTCCCCCAGACCCTTAAAGAAGATCTGGAAATCTAGCACAGGACCATCAGACTGGGCAGAGGTCAGTGGAACCCTGAGATCAGGTTGGTTAGAAGGTGACATATCACAGGAGTCAAGCTGAATAGCTGAAAGACAAGCAGAATGTCCTGAATAAGAAAAAGTAGGAGGCTCACTGGGCATGGGCTGGACTGGCACAACTAGTACAGAGGCAACTACCTGAATCGCATCGCAAGACGTAGCGACTGCAGAAATTGTAGACAAGCTAGCCTGGCTGTGCGTCCAAGGGTGATTAGTGACAGACAAATGTAAATGGTTATGCAAACTGGAGTGAATGATCGGCTCAGGTTCAGGTTCACAGGGGGCAACCTTGGGTAGGCAGGACGAGGAACAGGAGGAACCCCAAGCCAGGATCTGTCCAGTAGTCCAGTCAACGTGTGGAGAATGGAGCCTTAACCATGGGAGACCCAAAATTATAGGATTTGAGGCCTTAGGTAAGATAAGGAAGGATATCCACTCCTGGTGGAGTGTCCCTACCGACATCTTAACAGGGAGGGTCTGGAAGCGGATAGGACCCCCTGGGAGAACAGTGCCATCAATCGCCAAGACCACCAAGGGCGTGGTGAGTGGCAAAAGGGTAAGTCTCATAGAAGATGCAATTTTCCAGTCCATGAAATTGCCAGCGGCTCCGGAATCCAGATATGCTGCGACCGAATAGGAAGAAGCACCAACATGAAGGAACACAGAAAGAAGAAGACGAGAAGGTGAGGGTGATATTTTTGGGTCCAATACTCCACTTTCCAGATGTATTGGAGCCGAACGTTTTTCCGGACAAAGAGAGCAATTGTCCCGAAAATGACCTTTGTCCCCACAGTAGAGACACAGGCCTAGAGTTCTGCTCCTAGCGCGTTTCTCGGGGGATAGCCTGGTCTGACCCAGCTGCATGTGTTCCTCAGCTGGCAGGAGATGCTCTACGGGTCGAAGAGAGGGGAGCTCAGGCTGACTAAGAACCAAGGAGTGCTGGCGTCGCTTTTCTAGGGTCCTTTCCTGAAAGCGAATATCGATCTGGTTACACAAGGAGATAACCCCGTCCAGATCAGTGGGAATGGTTCTTCCTGCTAATTCATGCTTCACTCTATCAGAAAGGCCATGCAAAAAGGTTGCGACTAAGGCCTCATTGTTCCAGCTCAACTCAGCCATCAGAATGCGGAAATGAAGAGCATACTGTCCCACAGAAGCAGACTCTTGGTGGAGACGTAATAGGGCGCTGGCCACTGAAGAGACACGAGCCGGTTCTTCGAAGATATTCCGAAAAAGTTTCAAAAAGTCAGACAGGCTAGAAACCACTGGATCATTCAGTTCCCACAGAGGGGCTTCCCAGGCTAAAGCTTCACTGGAGAGAAGGGAAATAATATAGGCTACCTTTGCCCGATCAGACAGGAAGTTTTGGGGCTGAAGCTCAAAATGAACAGTGCATTGGCTAAGGAACCCCCTGCAGGCCTTGGAGTCCCCAGAGAACCGGGACGGAGCTGGCAGTTGTAGTGAATGTGTGGCTGCGACTGCGACTGGAATAGGTACAGCCGCTGATAGTGGTTGAGGTTGTTGAACCGGGGGTCCTATGGAGACCTGAAGCTGCTCGAAGCGGGAAGCCAGATCCTGGAGGAAATCGCATCACCTGAGTTTGATTTGATTCCTGGGTCTCAAGTCTGCGGACTATGCCCTGTAATGGATCATCTATGGAAAGTCCATGGCTGATCAAACTGTCAGGTAACCTGTGGCCAGGTGACAGATGCACACCGTAGGGGGTCAGGAGTGCACCACAAGGTAGTGAACCCTATTGCTGACTGCTGCGGATGGGACACTGGGTGGTTTTGGAAAGCGGGACCAGTGGAGGACAACATGGATCCACAGGGTGCTAAAGCCCAAGATTCCCCAGGGCGCCCCAGGGCGCGGAGTCTAAGACCCAGCAGGTTTTTACCAGAGCCTGTAGTTGCGAGGAGGGCCTACGCTGCAGCTGGGTCCAGGTCGCGGCCCCCAGAGTCCCCTAGCTCACACTCCGTAGGGTAAAGAGGATAGAGGGGAAGCAGCAGCACAGGATACAAGAATAGTGAGGGGAAAAGCCAAGGTCAGGGCAACAAGCAGACAAGGATAAATGAAGGACAAGCCGAAGGTCAATTTTTCTGCCCCTGTTTAACAGGGGCGTGTAATTACAATTTTTGATCTAATATTTCACAGCAGGGCCCGTTCCAGCGTCCACCAAGAGTAAATGTGGGGGCTTACAGTGTTCTGGTACCACCAACACCTAAGGCCCAATTTTCTGCAGAGTATATAGGGGAGGCCATATAGTATATACAGGCGGTCCCCTACTTTCAAACATCCGACTTACAAATGACTCCTACTTACAAACGGAGGGAGACAACAGGAAGTGAGAGGAAATCTACCCTTAGGAAGGGAAATTCTCTCCTGTAAGAGTTAATATGGGAAAAAGGTGTCTCCACTGATTCTTTATCACCAATCCTTGTTTCCCTAATAACCCAAAATGTCAATCAAATTGTCATTCGGACAGAAAGTGAGGTGAAATCTTCTGAACAGGGGCACAGACAGCAAAACAAATGTAACAGGGGTGATAACCCTTCCCTATGCTATCCAAAAAGCTTAAAAATAGATTTTTTACACTTAAAAAATGTACCTGTTCCAAATTACAAACACATTCAACTTAAGAACAAACCTACAGTCCCTTGTTTGTAACCCGGGGACAGCCTGTATACTGCTGTTCAGAGTATATACGGCCTGGGGGCCCCCCACACTTTTTTTATTTGGGTGCGGGGTTCCCCTAATATCCATACCAGACCCAAAGGGCCTGATAATGGACTGGGGGTAGGGGGAACCCATGCCGTTTTTCTCAATGATTTTCATCTATATTGCCAGGACCTGACAATACATTACAGCCGCAAGCAGTTTTAAATTACTTTTTTTCCTTTAGAAATGTAATTTTGTTGCAGGGACTGTTCTAAACATGGGAAAAAATGTGCCACTTTACAGGCATACTATAGACACCCATCAGGTACCAAATTTAAAGGAATATTCCACTTTTATTGTTTTACTTTAAGCATTATTAAAATCACTGGTCCCGAAAAAACGTCAGTTTTAAAATCTTTTTTTTTTTTTTTTAAGTATCAATGCAAAAAAAGGGAAGAAGGACTTAGGTCCCCAAATACCTAATGACAATAACTTGCATATTAGCCTTTAAAATTAGCACTTCTGATTTTTCACGTTCGTGTCCCTTAGACTTTAACGGTGTTCACGTGTTCGCACAAAATTTTGCCTGTTCGCATGTTCTGCTGCAAACCGAACCGGGGTGTGTTCAGCTCATCCCTACTCAGCATAGGCAGTCTTCAAGGGATCCCACATCTATAGAAAATTCAATCAGTTACATCATGGCTTGGTAGCTGCTGATCCAAGACGGATTCATTTTTATGAATGTGAGCCTATCAACGGAGTCTGTGGACAGGCACACTCTGTGATCCGTTACAAACCCTCCAGCAGCACTGAATGTGCGTTCAGAAAGAACGCTGGATGCAGGACAGGCCAGTAGCTCAATTGCATATTGAGCAAGCTCTGGCCAGTGGTCCATCCTCAAGACCCAGTAACCCAGTGGATGCTCTGTTGGAAAGGTCTCCAGGTCTGCTCTTGCCCCTAGATATTCCTGCACCATGTAATGCAGACGCTGGCAAAGGTTGCTTGAACAAATCAGACCTTGGAGCTAAGGACTGGAAAATTGTCTGAAGGCATTGGTCAGCCGGCCACCTTCTCCACCGCCCTTTCTCTGACTGAACGAAGCCTCAGCAACACGATGTCCAGCACCAGGAAATTGTAACCTCCCAGGGTCTGGAATTGCATTGCACAAACTTTTCTTCAAGGCCTCCTGAAGATGTTTCATCCCCTGCTCCCTCTGCGAAGGCAGGATGAGTTCTGCAACCTTACCCTTGTAACGTGGATCAAGAAGGGTTGCCAGTCAGTAATGATCCCTCTCCTTGATACCACGAATCCTAGGGTCCTTTCGCAGGCTTTGCAGAATCAGAGAAGCCATGCAGCGTAATTTTGCAAAGGCATTCGATTCTGAGTCCTCTGGGTCACTAAGGATCACATGATCCACAACTACCTCTTCCCAGCCACGTACAACTCCTTGGGTTTCTGGGGACTGAAAATGATCCCTTGAAGACTGCTGCGGAGTGTTATCCTCCACGTCCATGCTGACACAATCCTCCTCCTCCTCCTCTTCTTCCTGTGTGTTTGGTGGGCCTGCAGGTATACTATCTGGATAAAGGGGGCCTTGAGAGGTGAGGAAGTCCTCCTCTTTCTCCCGCTGTTCTGCCTCAAGTGTGTGCTTCAACAGGAAGACAAGAGGGACAGTATCACTGATGCATGCATTGTCACTGCTCACCATCCTCGTGGTGGCCTCCTCAAATGGAGGCCACGCAAATGTACAGGGCATGCATCCTTGATCAGTAGCCACTGGCGTGGCGAAAAAAAGCCAAGCTCCCCTGACCTTGTCCTGGTTCCATACTCACACAGGTACTCATTGTTGGCCCATCTGCTGCGTGTGCAGCCGCTGCAGCATTGACAACATTGGTGGGCATGTCACAAATGAGGCGGTTGGTGGGCAGGTTGCATTCCCTTTGAATGTCAGCCAGCCGAACACTGGCATTATATGACCGGGCGGAAATGACCACAGACTTTTCTGGCCTGCCTTTCCTGTAAGCCTGGGTACCTGCTCAAGTACCGCTGCACCACCAAATTCGGGACGTGAGCCAAACAACTTATGTTCGACCCGAACATCGAGCTCATCTCTACTTGTGACCATTTTCTGCTAACCAGTACAATAAATCTTTACCATCCTCTCTGCTGGCACCCTGGTTCGGTCTTCATAACAACAAATCATCAACATAGTTTAATAGCACTGAACCATGGTGTGGAGTCCAGGGCTGCAGGGTTGCCTGGAGTACAACTGAATAGACTACAGGGGAGTCTACGTACCCTTGGAGGCATTCTGCACCAGGTCATCTGGCGATTTCTAAAACAAAATGCAAGAATAGACTGTCTCTGTAAGGTACCTGTGATAGGTAGTGTCCGAAGTGGAACTTGTGTGCTGAGGATTCAGGCGAAAACGTAGTCAGGCAGATTAGGTTGGCAACAGATCAGGCAAAATGGTACACGATCGAAATCCAGAGAGTGGTCAGGCAGGCAAAGGTCATACACGAGCTGGCAGTGAAGTACAAAATCAGCAGGCTGGAGAGTAGTCAGGAATTCAGGCAGAAGTTCAACACGAAAATCAGGATCAAAAAGCAGTCACAACACCCAGGGAGCTATTCCACACAAACGGGCGCTGAGAGATAGCATCACTTCCTTTTTAAGGGCTGCTTTGATTGAAAATTGTCCACAGCTGGCAGCAGGTGGGGCTAGTGAGTCCAAGGTAATGTTTAACACTGAGAGGACATTTTCAAAAGTCCAGATCTGCTCAGTAGCGCAACAGGTAAGGCTGCAGCTTTGGGACCAGGAAGATCCCGGTTCAAATACACCCAGGTACATGACAGGGCCCCCTCCCCAGTGGACCCCTCCGGGGGCCTAGCGGGGCTTAGTGGGAAAGGAGGCATGGAAGTCTTGAATAAGAGAAGGGGCATGCAGATCTTTGGCTGGAAACCAGGAACGGTCTGTGACAGGATATCCCTTCCAATGAACCAGATACCGAAGGCCACGACCCTGTCTTCTAGAATCAAGAATCTTGGAGACTTCAAACTCATTTTGTCCATCAACAAGAACAGGAGGAGGTAGCTGTTGCGTTCTGGAGTAGCGATTGAAAATTGCTTTTTTGAGGAGGGAAACGTGGAACACAGGATGAATCCGGAGAGAGGAGGGTAATTTCAACCGATAGGAGACTGGCCCGACTCGAGCAATAATTCTGTAAGGACCAATGAATCGAGGGCCCAATTTGGTAGAAGGTTGTTTCAGTCTCACATATTTGGTTGATAGCCAAACTCTGTCCCCCACCACATATGGAGGTATATGGCGTCTTCGTTTGTTGGAAAAAAGTGCATACTTGCCTGCTGACTTCCGTAGTAATAAGCGAATCTTTTTCCAATGTAGCAGAATATTTTTAACCCGCTGATCTGCTGCTGGTACACCAGAAGAAGGCTGAAGTAGGGGAAAAGTCTGAGGGTGATAGCCTAGGGCTGCGTAGAATGGTGTGGTATGAAGAGCACTGTGCCAACGGGAATTAATGGCGAACTCAGCTAAAGGCAAATAAATACTCAGACCAGTTGGAGTGTAAGGCATTGACATAATGTCGAAGATAGGTTTCTAGGGTCTGGTTCATGCGTTCGGTTTGACCATCTGTTTGAGGGTGATGTGAGGTAGAGAGTGAAAGCGTTACTCCCAGTTTCTTGCAGAACGCTCTCCAGAATCGGGAAACAAACTGGGATCCGCGGTCTGAGACGACATTGGTAGGTATGCCATGATATCTCACAATATGGGAAAGGAAGAGAGTAGACAGTGCTTCCGCTGTAGGTAATCCCGGGAGCGGCACAAAATGAGACATTTTTGAAAAGCGATCCACTATGACCCATATAGCAGTCATACCCTCGGACTTGGGTAAGTCTGTAATGAAGTCCATAGTCAAATGGGTCCAAGGCTGACGAGGTGCTGAAAGTGGTTGTAACAGTCCAGTAGGCAATGTACGGGGTACTTTATTAGCAGCACAAGTTGGGCAGGCAGCCACATAGTCAGTAACATCCCTTTTCATATGAGGCCACCAGACATGACGCTGCAAGGTCTTAAGAGTGATGGTGACACCAGGATGACCAGATAAAACACCATCATGTGCTCAGAGGAGTACAGGTTTTCTGAGGCTAGGGGCTACGAACAGGCGACCTGGTGGTATCTTCAAGCCTTGGGGAACACAATTCTGGGTTTCTTGTAACTGTTGGGAAAGAGCCGTAGAGATCTGTGCGACAATTTTGTGAGGTGGGATTATATACTGCTCAGTAGGTTGGTCTTCTTCAGAGGTAGCAAACTGTCTGGAAAGAGCATCGGCTTTCTTGTTTTTATGCCCAGGAACATAAGACAGAACAAAATTAAAACGGGAGAAAAACAGAGCCCATCGAGCCTGACGTGAGTTCAAACGTCTTGCAGTCTGAAGGTACAGTAGGTTTTTATGGTCAGTGAGGATAGAAAAAGGTTTGGGAGCCCCTTCCAGAAGATGTCGCCATTCAGACAATGCCAATTTGATGGCCAGTAGTTCTCGATTCCAAACATCGTAATTAATCTCCGCTGGAGAAAACTTTCTAGAAAAAAATGCTACTGGATGGATTCTACCAGACTTAGGCTGTCTCTGGGAGAGCACGGCACATGCTCCTACCTCAGAGGCATCAACCTCAACTATGTACTGGAGATCGGGATTTGGATGCTGAAGAATTGGAGCTTTGCTGAACATGTCTTTTAATTGCTGGAAAGCTGATTCTGCTTCTGAGGACCATACCTTGCAATTTGTACCTTTCTTAGTCATAGCAGTAAGGGGGGCCGCAATGGAGGCAAAACCTTTGATGAAGCGTCTGTAGTAATTTGCGAACCCTAGAAAGCTTTGGAGCCCTCTTAAAGTGGTCGGTTGGGGCCATTGCAAGACAGCGGAAAGTTTTTGAGGGTCCATTTGGAAACCGGCAGCACTTATAATGTATCCAAGGAAAGGAATACGGCTTTGATGGAAACTGCATTTCTCAATCTTCGCGTAAAGATGGTTTTCTCTCAGTCGTTGCAATACCTGCTTTACATGCGAGATGTGCTCTAGATGAGTCTTGGAAAAGATTAAAATGTCGTCCAAGTAGATGATCACAAAACTGTTGCTGAAATCATGAAAAATTTCATTCATGAAACGTTGGAAGACAGCAGGGGCGTTACACAACCCAAATGGCATAACCAGATATTCAAAATGTCCATTACAAGTGTTGAATGCTGTCTTCCACTCGTCCCCGTCTTTAATTCGAATTCGATTATAAGCCCCTCGTAGGTCTAGCTTGGAGAAGATAACAGCCCCCTTAAGTACATCAAACAGTTCAAGAATGAGAGGCAAAGGGTAGGAGTCTTTTACAGTGATTTGATTTAACCCTCGATAGTCTATGCATGGTCGAAGACCCCCATCTTTTTTTTCAACAAAGAAAAAACCTGCCCCTACTGGAGAAGAAGAGGGTCGGATAAAACCTCTTTCCAAGTTGTCTTTTACGTATTCCTCCATGGATTTTTGTTCAGGCAAAGACAGGGGATAGGTCCTTCCTTTGGGAAGAGGTGCTCCAGGAATCAATTTAATTGCACAGTCAAAAGAACGATGTGGAGGTAAAACCTCTGCCTTTTGCTTGCAAAATACGTCTGCAAACGCATGGTATTCATGAGGCAAGGTAGGTGGGACGGCCACGGAAGCCAACATACAAGCAGGAAGTCTTTTGGGTTGAGACAAACAGTTTGAATGACAGAACGACCTCCAAGAGGTTAGTTCTCCATTTTCCCAATCAAAAGAAGGGTTATGTTGTTGTAACCATGGGTAACCAAGGATAACAGGCAGAAGTGGAGAATCAATAAGAGACAAGACAACTTCCTCTTTGTGGAGTACGCCTACCTGAAGGGTGATTGTTATAGTCTCAAATTTTACAATGCCATCTCCCAAGGGTTGTCCATTCACGGTGGTAATGTTCAGGGGTCTAGATTTTGGAACAAATGGGATATTATTTTTTTTAGCAAAAGTGTAGTCCAAGAATATGCCAGCAGCTCCAGAATCCACAAAAGCCTCACAGGAGACAAGTTTAGAGGGTAAATGGATAATTGCAGGAATGGTAATCTTGGTCTTGGAGGATATACCTGTAAGGTCTAAGCCAGCTCCTCCAACACTGGTTAGACCCTGCCTTTTACTGGACGGGAAGGGCAGACAGATAATAAATGTCCTTTAAGTCCACAGTATAGGCATAGGCCCAATGCACGCCTCCTTTGTTTCTCAGACTTAGTTAGGTGGAGACGGCTTACATCCATGGGTTTCACAGGTGTCTGGGGTTCAACTGAGATTTCAGGTTCTGGCTGAGGTGGTGCTTGGAAGTTAGGGGCCAAACCGTAGACTGGCCGAGGAAACTTGCGAGTTCTAAGTCTCTCTTGGCACCTTTCATGATACCGGACATCCAGACGAACACAGAGCTCTATGAATTTCTCTAGGTCTTCTGGGGAATCCTTATAGACTAATTCGTCTTTGATGCGATCTGCAAGACCTTTTCGGAAGGCTGCACGTAATGCCCTTGAGTCCCAAGTAGTCTCAGCAGCAAGGGTACGAAACTCAATAGCATATTGTGCCACAGACCTGGTGCCTTGTTGCATGTCCAAGAGTGAGTACTCAGCTGCAGAAGCTCTATCTGGCTTGTCAAATACAGTCTGGAGAGAAGCCAGAATTTTGTCAGCGTCTTGCAGCACAGGATCATTGCGTTCCAGATAAGGAGAGACCCAGGCCAGGGCCTTCCCCTTTAACAAGGAAATTACAAAAGTCACTTTGGCAGAAGAAGTGCTAAAGGTCCCAGGGTTGTTGCGGAAATGCAAACGGCAAACATTTAAAAAGCCTCTGCAGTCCTCAGTATCACCACCAAATTTGTCAGGCATAGGAAGTTTGGGTGGTACAGAAGAGGTGGGTTGGATCGTAGCAGGAGTAGGATCCAGAGTCTGGACCGTTGCAGAGGAAGCAGGCAAACAAGATTTAAGCATAGTACAAAGTTCATCTAACTTGGCGTCCAGGGAAGAAAGATGCTGTTCATGAGCTCCAATCAATTGTCCCTGACGTGAAATCGCCTTAACAATCTCAGCAGGGTCCACTGTCATTGTGGCCCGTTTGTAGTGTAAGGTACCTGTGATAGGTAGTGTCCGAAGTGGAACTTGTGTGCTGAGGATTCAGGCGAAAACGTAGTCAGGCAGATTAGGTTGGCAACAGATCAGGCAAAATGGTACACGATCGAAATCCAGAGAGTGGTCAGGCAGGCAAAGGTCATACACGAGCTGGCAGTGAAGTACAAAATCAGCAGGCTGGAGAGTAGTCAGGAATTCAGGCAGAAGTTCAACATGAAAATCAGGATCAAAAAGCAGTCACCACACCCAGGGAGCTATTCCACACAAACGGGCACTGAGAGATAGCATCACTTCCTTTTTAAGGGCTGCTTTGATTGAAAATTGTCCACAGCTGGCAGCAGGTGGGGCTAGTGAGTCCAAGGTAATGTTTAACACTGAGAGGACATTTTCAAAAGTCCAGATCTGCTCAGTAGCGCAACAGGTAAGGCTGCAGCTTTGGGACCAGGAAGATCCCGGTTCAAATACACCCAGGTACATGACAGTCTCTTCGTCCACCGGGATGCTAAAAAATGCATTTGCTAAATCAATTACTGTGAAATACTCTGCTTCGGTGGTAGGGAAGTCAGGAGTGATGGCACATCAGGTACTATAGGCACTACAAGATTATTTATGGCCCCAAGGTCTTGAACAAATTAATAACTGCCATCCGGATTTTTGACTGGATTGATAGGAGTGTTGTAAGTTGAAATTGTTTCCTTTAAAATTCCTTGTTTAAGGAAATGTTCCACCATGTGAGCAATTCCATCATCCTTTTCTTTTGACAAAGGGTATTGTTTGTTGTAGGTTCTGCCCAAGGTTTGAGGGTGGCTTTATATGAGGTACAAAAGACAAGACCTACATCCAGAGGTCCATCCGAGCAGGACGCTTGTAAGTCCTTTGAAAATTCCTCTTCCGGTACTTGGACATTTAAAGCTAGAATAGGTACTATAGGGACCTTTTTAGAATATACAGTTAGACCCCCACTTGGAGACATTACTATTTTCATGCCCAGCTTCCTCAACAAATCTCTTCCCAAGAGATTTACAGGACCATTTGGTATGATCCTAAAACTGTGATGGATTATTACGGACCCATGTTTATCATCTACAATCGGGAGGGGAGGGGTTTTGTAGGTTTTGGTGAGTATCCCATTAATTCCCATTGAAGGCTCAGCATTTGTTTTTTTTTATTTAAATATTCTTTGTTGCATTTTTTTAACCCAATTATAAAACATCCATATAAACACATTTCACCAGCATATTTTTTCAGTGGTATTTTCTCATTGCATTACATACATTCTTCCTTCTCCTTTTCCCTCTTCCCCTCCTCCCTCCCCTTCCCTTGCCACTCCAATTAATACCTCTTTAGTCCTTCCATCTTGTTCACCTATCAACTCTATAGCCACGTTGGTGTATACAGTATCTATATATCTTGTTTTACCCATTATTCGAATCCACCTTTAATATTCCACTATAAATATTTATTTCCTTATCTATACATTTTACTTCTAACCACTACTCTAATTCTTTTTACCTTTCCTTCCTTCTAAGAGGGGTGTAGCACTACCCCCAGTTAAGAGAGCTGCTGGTTTTGTTTTGGGCCTGTACCCTAGCTATCAACCCCACAAACTTGGCTCAAACCCTCCCTTGGCACAACTGGTCTGTCCTGTAAATGTGAACCCACTGATGGTTGGGAACACAATGATACCACACAACAGTATAATGGCACATAAAATTGTTACCTGGTATAACCACTCGTCCAGCAGGATAACAGAGAACTTCACACAGTGTTCTGCTTAATCAAAGATTACGTTTACTCAATCATAAGAAGGATAGCAGAGTTAAACAGTATTGCAGTTGACTAATGCAGGGCCCTGCAAGATCAATAATATATCTATGGCAATAGTAAAACACAGTGTTAATACACACTTTCTACATAAGTAACAGCCTTATGCTCGCGATCTCCCCCCTAATGGGCAATACTATACCCATGTCCCGTCACTAACAGTTCTAGTCAGGCCTGACTAAATTCAGTGTACAGTTCCTTTAGTAGGAGAAGTCTTCGCTAGCAAACGTTGGTGCACATAACATTTGTAATCCAAAGGGTTAAGAAAGCAAATAACTTCCACAATGTTCAGGAATGTGAAAACTCTCCGGCGGTGCAAATGCCAAACTTTTAAACCACGCGGCAACCGTGAGATGCTCTATGTCCTGGCGTATGGCGCACTACTCTAATGATGGTGAGCCTTAAACAGTCACAGGCCTACACAACAGTTAATGAGTTCCGGGCAGGTGCCCTCTCACCAAAGTAGGCCTCGTCCCTCAGGCACGTCTCGCTGTCAGTATCTTGACCCACAGTCTCTCCGCAACTCGCAATCTCCGGTTTCCTCACACAGCCGCGCTGGATGTAGGTAGGTGAACGATTCCGGTCTCTGAGAAGCGAGGGCTGAACACACGGGAGAGGATCCCTCTTTAAGCTGAGTGATCCCACCGGATGCTTGTAGGCCCAGGCTTCAGGCCTAGATGCTCTGGCAGCAGGCCCCAATGCAGGCTTCCTGCTTGATCGAGGTCCAGAGAGAGCGAGCGTAGCTCCTCCCTTGCTTTAAGTAACCTCCCCCAGAAAGCTATGCGAAGATGCAATGCACTTTATGGTACCCACAGTACAGCTGTACTCCCAGTCTATTTGATCCCATGGCAATGAAGTCCATTTCTTCCTGTACCATAAGTTCCACAATGCATTGTTCCATGTAGTTAAACCACAGTTACTGTAATATCATAAGTGGACTCTGGAGGGACCTGGGGTAAATTCTCAAGTTAACAACAGTCTTTAACACGCTATAAAGTGACACCCCGCTACACACTTCCCCCACTGAGAATCTTTAGTCCCCAAAGAAATTTACATTTTCATAAGGAAAGAAAAACTTAGTTAGCATATACAGATGAAATGCAGTTTACATGCACAAAAGAACCAGGCAGAGGAACCCCCCACCAAGCTTCAGAAAGGAGGTTATCCTGCCTACAGGCCTCGTTATCTAGTACGGCCTGACCAGCTGTGCCAGGAGGTGAGCTAGGGTTGCCCTCCACCAAATTTACAGTGGAAGAACAAGGCATATCAACGGTCCTTTTTGAGGCGAGGACGGCTTTTTCAGAGCATTCACCCATTTGATCATAAGTCAGTCTCTTTGGAGGGTGAATGACTCTTCTTTCTCTCTGCTCCTTGGGTGTTGGAGCATCAAGGGTAATAGATTTGGCTAAGTCTTCAGTTACTTCCCCTTCCTGTCCAGGCATGCTAGGCTCCATTAATTCAGAGACATCTAGTTCATCTGCAGGAAACAATGAAGTCTCATCAGGGTCTTATATTTGCATAGGATCCAGAACATCTTCCACTTCCTTGGTGAGCATGCTGTGTGGCACAAACTCAGGAGCCTCTGGATGAAGAACTCCCCTGTCAGTTATTTCAGCTGGGGATAGGGGTGTGGTTATGGGTTCTAGCACTTGAGATGCCCACAATCAATCAAGTTCCATTTCCTCATCCTCAGGATCCCTCTCCTCCAGGTCTGTATCTTCCACATCTAGAAGTGTTGATTGGGATATGGTAACTGGCTTGGATCTTTGAGAGGTTGAAACGAGCTCCTATGAAATCAAAAGCGGGAGGTAGGCGAACTGCTTCGGAAAGGGGTAACAGATGGTTCCTATGCCAAGTCTTTAATGGACCTACACTCCCCTCTGGCCTAACTTGATATACTGGAAGGCCTGGCAGCTGTTTACAGATGATGTATGGCTGGGATCTCCATCGGTCAGCTAACTTATGTTTTCCAGGGATACCCAGATTCCTCAATAGAACTCTATCCCCTTGCTGCAAGTCCTGTATTCTGACTTTGAGGTCGAATTTTCATTTGTTCCTGAATCCCCTTTGGTCAGATGTAGCTTGCGCCTTTTCATAGGCCATTTCCAGACTTTTCCGTAGCCGATCCACATATCCCTTGTGGGAGGTTGCTGAAGCGTGGTCCAGTGATGTGCCAAAGGCCAGGTCCACTGGTAGCCGAGCCTCTCGCCCAAACATCAATCAGTATGGGGAGTATCCAGTGACATCACTGTTGGTGCTGTTGTGGGCATGTACAATGGCAGCCACATGCTTGCTCCATTGTTGTTTATTTTCTGAGCTCAGAGTCGCCAGCATATCTAAGAGAGTCCGGTTAAACCGTTCAGGCTGAGCATCCCCTTGTGGGTGGTACGGGGTTGTCCAGTCTTTTTAATGCCTAATAGATCCAACAGCTTCCTTATCAGCCTGCTTTCAAAGTCTCTCCCTTGATCTGAATGAAGGCGTTGGGGCAGACCATAGTGCACAAAGAACTTCTCCACAAGTACTTTGGCTACTGTCGAGGCCTTCTTTGTTGGGAATGCTTGAGCATATCTGGTGAAATGGTCTGTGACCATTAACACATTCCCTTGTCCACTCAGATCAGGCTCTAGGCAGAGGAAATCAATGCACACCAGTTCCATGGGTCCCTGACTTTGCAGATGGCCCATTGGGGCAGCTTGACAGGGCAGGGTCTTCCTCTGAATGCATCTGGCACAAGAATGACAGTACCCTTCAACTTCGGCCCACATACAAGGCCAATAGAACCTGTCTCTCACAAGATGAAAAGTTCTTTCAGATCCCAGATGACCATGATTATCATGGAGAGCAGTTAGGACTGCCTTTCTGTGTTTAGCGGGCAGGAACAGTTGCCACTTTTCTTCCAGATCATCAGAGGTGCCCCTTCGGTAGACCACTCCTTGATCTATCTGCAGCCGGTCACACACTCTGTGCATCAGCTGGACTTCCTTAGTAGAATTTGTTAATAGCATCTCAGGGCACTGGTTCTCCAAGGCCTTAAATACCAGCCCTCCCAGAGGGTCCTCCAATTGATCCCTTCTTAGTCTTTCTTGGACAGCTTAGGTAACCCCTCTTCTCCGACTTGGGTCACATTACAATAGCATCCAGGTACTCTGACAGCCAAAACTCCAATCTCTTCAGCCCTGGATCCTCCTCTGGCCTGGAGTTCCGCTCCCTGGTATAGGGCTCTCACTCTTTCTGGGGTCAACTGAGTCAACTCTTCAGTAGGGTCACTGGGGGCATGGGACCTTCTCGAGAGGGCATCTGCATCCCTATTTCCAACCCCAGGTCTGTATTTTAAGCTGAATGTGAAAGCCGAAAAGGGCAGCCAACCATCTGTGTCCTGTCGCATCCAGTTTGCTGGTGGTCAGGAGATAAGTGAGGGGATTATTATCCGTCTTGACCACGAACTCAGCCCCATACAAATAGTCTTTCAGTTTGTCCACTACAGCCCACTTTAAGGCCAAGAATTTCTGCTTGTATGTGGGGTAGTTCTTCTCAGCAGGGGCCAGACTTCGGCTCATGTATGCAACAGGTCTCAAGTGACCATCGTGTTCTTGGTATAGTACCCCGCCTAATCCATCTCTACTGGCATCAACATGCAACTCATAGGGTTTAGTAGTATCTACGTAGGCTAAGACGGGGCCGTGGTTAGTCTTTTCTTCAACTGGATGAAGGCCTCCTCACACTGGGTGGTCCATTCTTCCTGGATAGACTCTTTGGGTTTTCTGTGCCCTGTGTTGGGTTTCATTGAGTCGACCGGTTCTTGGACATCACCTTCCCCTTCATTCTTTAGTAGTTCATTGAGGGGCCGGGCAATCTTGGCAAATCCCTTCACAAACCTTCTATAATAGGAGCAGAATCCCAGAAACGACCTGAGCTCAGTCACGTTGGTGGGCCTTGGCCAAGAGGCGACAGCATCCAGCTTCTCAGGGTCTGTGGCTACCCCTTCAGCCGACACGATACGGCCCAGGTAATGGACTAAAGACTGGTAGAATTGGCACTTCTCTAAAGAAATCTTCAGGCCTTCTTCATGGAGCCTCTTTAAGACCTTCTCCAACCACTCTTCGTGTTCTTCGAGAGAACTACCGACCACAATAATGTCGTCTAGGTACACCAGCACTTCAATGAGGTTCATGTCTCCCACTGTCTTTTCCATCAGCCTTTGAAAAGTGGCTGGGGCTCCCGACAAGCCCTGGGGCATGCGGTTGAACTCAAAGAAACCCACTGGGGTGATGAACGCTGTTTTCTCCTGGTCTACCACGTGCATGGGAATTTTATAGTACCCACTCTTCAAATCCATCACACTGAACCACTTAGCCCCGGACAAACTCTGTAAAGCATCTTCTATCCGGGGGGTGGTGTACTGATCAGGTATAGTCCTTCTATTCAGTGTTCGGTAGTCGATACACAGCCTCAAGGACCCGTTCTTCCGGACTACCACTATTGGAGAGGTGTAGGGGCTTCGGGACTCTCGAATAATGCCCGTTCTCTTCAGTTCTGCTAGTTGCTCACGCAGATCTTCTAGGTCAGCCAGAGGGACCCGTCGGACTCTTTCCCTAAACGGCTTATCTTCCTGTAGGCGAATCTTGTGGGTGGCACTCTTCGCACATCCCACATCAAATTAATTCTTGGAGAAGATCTTCTGCCATCGAGCAAGTTGGGCCTTGGCCCTCTCTTTCCATACTGGTGGGAGAGTTGTGCCTTTGGAGCAGAGCTTTGCCATAGTGACTTCACCCATTTCCTCCTTCTCCAAGTCAGATAGGGTGACTGGTAGACTTGTGCACAACGGAAAAATTTGTTTAGTTACGGTTCGTATCTTTTCGGTCCTATTGATTCGTAATCGTTCGTAATTTTGATAGACGGAATTTTTCGTGTTCGGACTAATTCGTATTTTCGCAAGCGACATTTTTCGTTGAATCAAAATGATTCGTATTAATGCAAGCCTTATTTTTTGTTGATTTATAATTTGTACTTTCGGTAGAATACATTGTTTTTCATTGATTCTGGACACAACTCCTACTTTCGTAACTTTTTTTGGGTTCGTTGATTCGTAATTTTCCGTGTCTCTCTCACAACGGCGCTGCCTATTATGCCTAATGTGCTTCGAATGGATTTATACTTTTCTAAATACATAGCGGTTATTTGTAACGATTCGAAATCTCGTATTTTACATGCGGCTATAGTCTCCACCCCTGTACACCATTTTGAGAGGGAGTTCAGCACGGTGAGGGAGAAGCAGAGAGCAGAGCGTTATTGTGCTTCGAATGGATTCAAAATCTCATATTTTACTTTCGTTTTATACATGCGGCTATAGCCTCCGTCCCTGTTCACCATTTTGAGAGGGAGTTCAGCACGGTGAGGGAGAAGCAGAGAGCAGAGCGTTATTGTGCTTCGAATGGATTCGTACATTCGTAACTTTTTTCATAACGAATTATGCCGAAGACATTCGGGCATTCGCTATTTGCGATATAATTTATTTCGGATTCGGTTTTATTCGTAATTGCTTTGTTCGGAAATTCGAATGCTTCCGAATTTCGATTCGTTACGAAACGAATTGCACAAGCCTAGTGACTGGGGTAGTTGGGTTTACTTGGCCCAACAGCATTCCGGCTGGTACACTTACCAGGGTGGTGGTGGTATTCCGAATGCTCACTGAGATCTTCCCGTGGCTCTTAAGGGCCTTCAGTGGGACCACTTCGGGATTTACTTCTAGCCCCCTTTGATTTTCATGTGGATCTGTTTCGAGAATGACAAAGGGACCGGGTTGTTCACAGGTAAGTTTGATAGCGGCTCTCAAACAAGTTAACTCTCCTGGTTGTAGAACTTTTTCCATCCTATCCAACTTCTAGATCTTCCCCACCCCCTCTGCCGGGGCATTCTGCTCCAACACCAAGCGCTGGTAGGCCCGGTGTAGCATGGGGTGTACTCTTGGGATGGAGGTATCCTGTTCTTGTGCCACAGGTGTTAACAGCCTCCTGACCAGGTCAGTGTTGGTTCCTATGATGAGGGAACTCTTGCTGGGCCCTGGCGGTCGAGGACAAACTACAGCCAGGGTGTCGAAGGTCTTGGCTTCTCCCGCCACTAAGGGGTCAAAGGTCAGCTTGATTGGAAGGTATCCATCATAAGGGAAACTCTGTGTCCCAATGCCCCATATCTCCAGGTCTTCAAGCTTTTGGAGCGGTAGATGCCTGAGGTGTTTGTTAAAGTCTCTATATAGAAGAGTTACTTAAGCTCCAGTATCCAGGAGGGCCTTTGTATAGATTCCTTCTACCTGGATAGAGACAACTGGGGAGGGGGAGAAAAGAGAGTGGGTCCTCTGCTCACTAATTATAGGGACACTGTGCTGATTAGGGATCAGACGCACAGTGTAGCATTAATGGCGGACTCACCAATACTCAGGGTGCGGTCTCTGTGGCCAAACAGTAAATATATAGGAGCCCACCAGGGAGAGATAAAGAAAATAACACTCCCCCAGGATAAAAAAAGCCACAGGTGGACCATGCCACTTAAAAAAATGCTTTTAATGGTACAAAATCTGAAAAAATATACAAAATAGAATGATGCTCAAAAAATATATCTTTCACCAACACCCACAGTAAATAAAAAATTATAACGTTATCATTAAAACACAGTCAGCTGAAGAGGAATGCATGCATGCAATTAATGCTGGCAGGGTGGCCACCTGAAAAATATTTCAGAAAGCTACCCTGTATGTAGTAATGTCAGCCAGTAGGGCTAAACCAGTTCCAAGGGAACATTAGAAAATACAATAATAATATGGCTATGCGACCTGACATTGGACTATAAAGGGTGGTGACAACCTGCAGTGTATTGAAAGGAAAACACTTCAACCAATTAAGGAGTGTATAAGGCAGCCATTGGGGCAGGTATAGCACAGGTAATGAATCACATGAAAAACAGCAAAGGAAAAAAGCAGGCAAAAAAAGCGCAGCATGTATAAAGCAACAGGGTGGCAGCAAATGGAGCAGGTCCGTGCAGTATAGCAAGCAGCCGAGTTTCACTGAAGACACAGCATTCAATCAGCACAAGCAGGTAGCATAAGCTTAATATTGTTATTGCTTGGACCAGAGGTCCGCTCACCCAGCCTGGTAGTTGAAGGGAATAGATCCTATGTTTCAGAAGCTCTCCTCTCCATGATGGTAGGAAGTGTGCAGGGCAGGCAGTATACCCATAAGTACCGTGTGAACCCTGTACAGGGATTACAGCTCCTGTTTTCCTTCTCAAGGAGGGGTATAGGTACTGTGACAGCAGGAAGGTAAAGTCACCTGGTTGCATCCAGGGGGGTAGATATATTTCTCCCAGATTCAGGCTTTATGCCGACTTATACAACTAGGGAGTTGATGAAGCCCAGCTGAGGCTAGTGGGCTCATGGATGACTCATACCTCTAGGGAGAGGGCTGGGCGTCGTGCAGGCAGGGAGTTGATGAGACCAGCTGAAGCCTGTCAGTTCGTTTAAGGCCTCTATAAAAACTCCCAGCTTCATTAGATGTTAGCTCATGCCTGGACCCAGACCTGTGTGGACTGTCTAGGGAGAGTGAACCCCTGTGCGGTGAGGCAAAGCCTGTGTGGCTATTTGTTTGGACTTTTACTAAACCAGGGACTTAGGGACTAGGACAGCACCAGGCTGATCCCAGTTGTTAGTTTAGGAAACCTGCATGTTTAGTCAGAGGTCAAACTGACCAGGATTTATTTTGTTTATGTTTCTTTTTGGCTTTGCTGTGTTTTTGTCACTGTACATAGAGAAATAAACCGCACCTTTTGATTTTGAAAACCACAACCTCCGTCTGCTGGCCCTGTTTTTGTGTGGGGAGCCCAACCAGGGGGTCACACACACCCGCTACCGAGTTAACCCCCTCACAGTTGGTGGAGAACCAGTGGCAGTTTTTTTAAGCCAGCATGGAGGAGATACTGAAACAGCTGGCTCTAGCAAATGCCAATCAACAGCAGACAAATGCAGGTTTGCAAAGGAGCCTTGCAGCCCAGCAGCAAGCTCATCAACAAGCCCAGCAGCAATCTGAGGCCCGCTTCATAGACCTGTTACAGAAGCAAGAGCAGAGACTACAACAAATGGAAGCAGTAATGCAGCAACGTCCGCAGACCAGTGAGGAAAGCCGTCCCACTAATACCGCGTCCTTTGGGGTGAGTCGTTTATTGACAAAAATGACTGGAGAGGATGATCCAGAGGTATTTTTGACCACATTTGAAAGGACTGCTGAAAGAGAAAAGTGGCCTGAGGAGCAGTGGGCTGGACTGGTGGCTCCTCTGTTAACTGGTGAATCGCAGAAGGCTTACTATGACCTAGAGCCTGACCAAGCAAAAGACTATGTGATGCTAAAAGCTGAAATATTGGCAAGGCTGGGTGTCACCCTGGCTGTCCGGGCTCAGCGTGTGCATAACTGGACTTTCCAGCTTGGAAAACCCCCCAGGTCTCAAATGTATGATCTCATTCACCTGAGCAGGAAGTGGCTACAGCCAGAGACTTTGTCCGCACCAGAGATTGTGGAACGTGTTGTAATGGATCGGTTTTTGAGAGCTCTTCCTACTGCCATCCAAAAGTGGGTAAGCCATGGAGACCCAGAGACGGCCGGTGGTCTTGTGGATCGTGTAGAGAAATACTTGGCTACAGAGAACCTGACGGCCTCTTCCAGAGACTCTCGGACTTTCCACCCTAAGACCAGACCATCCCCAGGGGCGGATAAGAGGATTCCAAGGGGTGAGGGTGGAGAGAGTGAGAGGTTGGGAGCTCTACCCAAAGTTTGGCGAGAACAGCCTGGGAAGTCAGGGGCTCAAGAGGCAGCCAAATGGATTGTTTGCTACCGCTGCCGGCAAGCGGGACATATTGCAGCAAATTGCCCGGTTGTGGAGGAACCCATGCAATGTGACTTTCTGATGGACAGACGTCAGTCGCTGTGTGCGACAGTCGCATGCACTGCCATTCGGGGAACTGAGAAACATTTATGCAAAATGTGTATTAATGGTAGAAATGTTGTGGTATTACTGGATTCAGGTAGCCTTGTGACCCTGATAAAGGCTGAATTAGTTAAAACAGAGGTCTCTGGGAATAGCAAGGTAGCTGTTATTTGTGTGCATGGGGACACCCGAGAGTATCCAGTGACTACAGTGTGTTTCGAGACCCCCAAAGGTACCCTCTCTCATCCAGTGGGGTTAGTATCTCAATTACCGCATGATGCCATTGTGGGAAGGGATTTTCCGAAGTTCTGGGAACTGTGGGATGATCCTGAGCCCCCCACTGGTGCCCCTATGTACCAGGAATGTGATAGCCAGAACTCCTCTGAGAGTGGTGAGGACTCTCCAGAATTTCCCTTGTCAGTATTGGCAGGGGAGACTCAAGAAACTGGAGAGGAGCCCACCTCCTCAGACGAAAACCTACCGTCTGTGGAGTTTTCTGATCTGGAGGTTCACAGGGAAAATTTTGCCACAGAACAGTTAAAAGACCCCGCCCTAATAAAGGCACGGGAAAACGTAGTGGAAATAGATGGCGAGTTAGTGAACCCAGATAATACCTGCACTTACCCATACTTCAGCGTAGAGAAGGACCTACTGTATCGGGTGGCAAAAAGGGCAGAAGAAACCGTTGAGCAGCTTGTGGTGCCCAAACCTTACAGGAAGTTGGTGTTGGAGTTGGCCCATGGGCACATTCTTGGAGGTCATCTGGGGACAGAGAAAACCCGAGAGAGGGTATTACAGAGATTCTATTGGCCTGGGGTGATGAAGGACATAGAAAATTATTGTTCCTCCTGCCCTGTGTGTCAGAGGTCGGCCCCGATGCCACATTTCCGTAGCCCGCTGGTCCCTCTACCCATCATTGAGGTCCCGTTTGAGAGAATCGCAATGGATTTGGTAGGTCCTATAATCAAGTCCGCTAGGGGGCACCAGTACATATTGGTTATAATGGACTATGCCACCCGTTATCCAGAAGCGATCCCTCTCAGAAATACCTCGGCCAAAACCATAGCCAAAGAGCTATCTCTTGTTTTTAGCCGGGTGGGTATTTGTAAAGAACTGCTTACGGACCAAGGTACACCCTTTATGTCCCGGGTTATGAAAGAGCTGTGTAAATTGTTCAAAGTGACGCAATTGCGTACATCTGTGTATCACCCCCAAACCGATGGGCTGGTTGAAAGATTCAACAAAACCCTAAAACAAATGTTGAAGAAAGTGGTGGATAGAGATGGAAAGGATTGGGACTGTCTACTTCCTTATTTGATGTTTGCTATTAGGGAGGTGCCCCAATCCTCTACGGGATTCTCCCCCTTTGAGTTACTGTATGGGAGACACCCAAGAGGGCTGTTGGATATTGCCAAGGAAACTTGGGAAAGTGAGAGTTCTCCCCACAGGAGTGTGATTGAGCATGTCGCCCTGATGCAAGATCGAATTGCACAGGTAATGCCCATCGTGAAGGAATATTTGGCCCAAGCGCAGTTGGCACAGCAGAGAGTGTACAACCGTGGAGCAAAGACCCGTACCTTTTCCCCGGGGGATAGGATATTGGTACTTGTCCCTACGGTTGAAAGTAAATTCCTTGCCAAATGGCAAGGCCCCTACGAGATAATGGAAAAAGTGAGCGAAGTGAATTACAAGGTCAGACAACCAGGAAGGCGAAAACCCGAACAGATATATCACGTTAATCTGTTGAAAGCCTGGAGGGATAGAGAGTCCCTAGTCGCAGAAACTTGGTCACCAGCTCAAACTGGTTGCGTGATTCCGGAGGTTGGAATAGCAGCCACCTTGTCACAACCCCAACAACAGGAGGTTAAGGAGTTTGTGCTTCGCAACAAGGAGGTGTTCTCTGAGCTGCCGGGACAAACATCTGGGGTAGAGCATGATATTATTACCCCGCCTGGTGAAAGGGTGAAGTTAAAACCCTATCGGATCCCAGAGGCCCGACGGGAGGCAATACGGGAGGAAGTACAGAAAATGCTGAACTTAGGGGTGATAGAGGAGTCCCAAAGTGATTGGTCTAGTCCCATTGTGTTGGTGCCTAAACCGGATGGGAGCTGGCGATTTTGTAACGATTTTCGTCAGTTGAACAAAGTTACAAAATTTGACACCTACCCCATGCCACGTATAGATGAGTTGATCGACCGGCTGGGAACAGCCCGATACATGACGACTCTTGACCTCACAAAAGGGTATTGGCAAATTCCCCTGGCCAAGTCGGCCAAAGAGAAAACCGCATTTGTAACCCCAGACGGGGCGTTCCAATATAAGAGAATGCCGTTCGGGTTACAGAATGCGCCGGCCACATTCCAGCGGAAAATGGACCAGATACTGAGGCCCCATCGGAAGTATGCTGCGGCTTACCTGGATGACGTAATTGTCCATAGCACAGATTGGGCCTCACATCTGCCAAAAGTGCAAGCAGTCCTAGACTCTATCCGGGAAGCGGGGTTTACGGCTAACCCCAAGAAGTGTACCATTGGGCAGGAGGAGGCCAAATATCTTGGGTACACCATTGGCAGGGGAGTGATAAAACCCCAACGCAACAAAGTCGAGGCCATCCAGAGTTGGCCACGTCCCAACAGCAAGAAGCAGGTACGGGCCTTTCTGGGAATCGCGGGTTATTATCGGCGCTTCATTCCCCACTTTGCTTCTAAGGCTGTGCCCCTAACCAACCTGACGAAAGGGAAAGGGTCGGTCATGATTAAATGGACCCCTGAGGCTGAGGCAGCATTCCAATTCTTGAAACAAGCCTTATGTAGCCAGCCAGTGTTGTACTCACCCGACTTCTCTAAAGACTTTGTCGTACAAAGTGATGCGTCAGATGTGGGGTTAGGAGCAGTATTGTCCCAGGTCTGGAACGGGGAAGAGCACCCAGTCATTTACCTCAGCAGGAAGTTGAAGTCCCATGAGGTAAATTACGCCACGGTTGAAAAGGAGTGTTTAGCGGTGAAGTGGGCTCTAGATTCCCTTCGGTACTATCTGCTAGGTAGGCACTTTGACATGGTTACGGATCACGCTCCGTTAAAGTGGATGGCTCAAAACAAGGAGACAAATAGAAGAGTGAATAGGTGGTTCCTGGCCCTACAGGAATTCAACTTCACAGTAAAGCATCGCCCTGGCGTTCAAATGGGGAATGTGGATGCTTTGTCTCGAGTACATGAATGCCTGATTGCTGGTGTTCCAACCCCAAGGTTAAAACAAGAGGGGGGGGGTATGTGACAGCAGGAAGGTAAAGTCACCTGGTTGCATCCAGGGGGGTAGATATATTTCTCCCAGATTCAGGCTTTATGCCGACTTATACAACTAGGGAGTTGATGAAGCCCAGCTGAGGCTAGTGGGCTCATGGATGACTCATACCTCTAGGGAGAGGGCTGGGCGTCGTGCAGGCAGGGAGTTGATGAGACCAGCTGAAGCCTGTCAGTTCGTTTAAGGCCTCTATAAAAACTCCCAGCTTCATTAGATGTTAGCTCATGCCTGGACCCAGACCTGTGTGGACTGTCTAGGGAGAGTGAACCCCTGTGCGGTGAGGCAAAGCCTGTGTGGCTATTTGTTTGGACTTTTACTAAACCAGGGACTTAGGGACTAGGACAGCACCAGGCTGATCCCAGTTGTTAGTTTAGGAAACCTGCATGTTTAGTCAGAGGTCAAACTGACCAGGATTTATTTTGTTTATGCTTCTTTTTGGCTTTGCTGTGTTTTTGTCACTGTACATAGAGAAATAAACCGCACCTTTTGATTTTGAAAACCACAACCTCCGTCTGCTGGCCCTGTTTTTGTGTGGGGATCCCAACCAGGGGGTCACACACACCCGCTACCGAGTTAACCCCCTCACAGTACCCTTAGGAAGTTCTCCAGGCCGGGGATAGTTAGCGTATTGATCCGAGATGAGGACCAGGTGTAGGGCTGAAGTACCCGCTGATGTTCCCGCTGCTGCAGCCGTACGAATCGGCGTATCAGAGAGCTGTTTGTGAGGACAGTGATTCAATTCAGTCCGTCAGGAGCGCAGAGCGCATGCGTCCGTTCAGCATGGCTATGAGTGACGATCGGACGTCACTACAACATGTGACCCGACATGTTTCAGCCAATGGAAGTGGCTTTCATCAAGGGATGGGGAGGGACATAGAACAGGCGCTTAAATACAAGTTCAAATCATCCTATAGGTGGTGGCAGCGTTACACTGCAGAGAAACACCACTAGATGTCACTCCCAAATAAATTGTAGTGAGAAACCCCATTCACAGGCAATGGCCGCAAACAGAGACTTGAAAAATAATAATAATTATAATAGAAAATAAATGCTGAGTACAGCAGTAAGTGAATGTCACCAACATTGGTCAAAGTCTCCTATGGGCATATATCACAGTATACTATCAACAATGGTCACAGACCATTTGCTGTGATCCAGTAGGCAAGTTAAATGTCTCAATGTTATTCATTTATTAGTAAACAGATGAAGCTGGTTAGCACATTGCATATAGAAACGCCAGTGTGGACTAATCAGGGCAATAGTGAAGTATATCACACACAGATAGATGGAAACAGGTGTGTAAGAAAATGTATAGAGACTAACAGGATATCCCAAATATCATGATGCATGAGATATAGACATAGGTTTAGTATGGGTTACAGTTAGACAGCCCTCAGATAAGGGTTTGTATGTACGTATGTACATATGTGATTGAGTACATGGTCCCCCATTTTCACACATACACATGTAAATATATATATGTGCACCTCCACATAGCGCATGCATGTTAGGGCATACGAAAGTTTATAGATCTCCTGCTGGGATATTAGGAGCCAAAACCAGGCCCGAACCCAAAGATAAACAAAATTAAGTAAATAAATAATTATAGTGATGGTAAAAGATAGGGAAACAGATGCAATAGGGTTCACAGGGATGTGGATTATCTAGTTAGAAAAGGCTGGAAACTACGGGGCCATAGTACCGAGTCGGAAGATCCACATTTTTTCTCTCTGAAGGAGGACTGTGTCAAAGTCCCCTCTCCTGGCTGACCAGAGTGTATATTCCTTTCACCCTCAGGCCTGACACCTTGCTTTCATGAAAGTCAGCAAAGTGCAGGGCTATTGGGGACATATCTTCTCTGGACTTACTTTTTAAAGTTTGAGATTGGCCTACACCTTTTTCACATTTTGCTGAGCTTTTTATGCTGCGAAGTTGTTCACCAATGCGGATACGCAACTGTCTTTTGGTCTTACCAATGTAGTACTTATGGCAGGGACATTCCAACATATAAATTACCCTGCTAGTGGCACAGTTGATAAATTTATTGATGGAGAACCGAGTATTGCCATCCGCACTGGTAAACTCTTCTGTTTTCTCAACATGGCTACAAATCTGACAGTGGCCATAGGCATACATTCCTTTTAAAAGGGGGAAGATCGGTCAGCCAGCTAGTGGACAGTTCCCTGGTATGTTCTGAATGGACCAGTGCGTCTCTCAAATTACAGGCTCCTTTTGCCACCATCTGTGGTGAAGGTCCCACGATCTCATGGATTAAAGGGGACCGAGTAAGTATCCCCCAATGTTTTACCAGAACAGACCTGACATCATTCCATTGTGTCCCATAAGTAGTAATCAAACGTGGAGAGTTGTTTTTATTTTTATTTATTTTTTAATGATAACGTTATCATTTTTTATTTACTGTGGGTGTTGGTGAAAGATATTTTTTGAGCATCATTCTATTTTGTATATTTTTCAGATTTTGTACCATTAAAAGCATTTTTTAAGCCACCTGGACAACTGGGGAGGGCCCCACTAATTTGACAGGGAGTTCCTTGGAGAAGCCTTCTTGCTCGACCCTGAAACCTGTACTTTTTTTTCTCTCTCTTTCTTCTTGAGCCTTTTCCTGGATCTCAACCCTTGTTGGGCCTGGTATGCACTGATCTCCCGCTGTCGAGCATTGTTAGACATGAAAAAACAAAGGGGAGGTGGGGGCAAGAGGATAGTTGCTGAGGCTAAACCTTGAACAACCCACCCAAATGATTTGTGGACTATCTTGGTACTGATACACATGATAAACATTGTTGAATTAAAAAGTTTTATTACAGATAAAAATTGTACAGAAATGAACAGTGATGCACATCGAAGATTGGTCGGAGTCTCTACTAGTTTCGTGGGGATACTGCTTCTTTAGGAGAGCCAATCTATGCAATGAATAATATAATAAAAGATATATGATACAATTCAGCAATAGTGTAAATGATGCATAAGGAAAAGTGAAGGCTTACCCGATGAGTAATAGAACAGGCGCGGAAATGGGCCGCCCATATAGAACCCCCGCGGCAGACAAGGGGATAGTGCGTCGATCTCTAGATATAAGACGTATAATTAGTTTAAGGACCCAATAAGTAACCCATACTAGGGTGGGAGGGAGGGGGTGTGGGAAGGAAGGATACAGGCAGAAGAGGGGAGGGGGAGGGGAGGAGGAGGAGGGTGAAGAGGGAAAGAAAAAAGGACGAGGAGGGGGATAGAAAAGTAGGGGGGGAAGGGGGGGCAGGAAGGGGAGAATCTTTATCTGCATATAACACGCACCCTAACTTTAAGAGGGAAGTTTCAGGAAAACAACTTTCCACAGCCCCCTGCGTATAACACGCAGGCACAGTTTACCCTCTATTTTCAGGGTAAAAAAGTGAGTGTTAAACACCAATAAATACAGTATTTGTTTATTTTATTTTTTACATTATTAATCACTTCTTATCCCCACTTTTACCCCATACTGGTGATGCCTCAATTCATCACCAGCTTATGCTTCATTGATGCCCAGCTTGTTAGTCTGTCCTCTCCCGTAGGTCCTTTTGTGGTCCTTCAGCCATTTAGGGCACTGCTTTATGTCACATTAACACAGTAATCACCTTTGGGATTACACTCCCATTATTCCTATTACTGTTATCATTATGTTTTATTGTATGTTTTCTTCTACCTGTGTATATAGTACCCCCTGAGTATGTGGTGCGGCACTTGGCTGCCTGTCCCTCCCATATGCGGCAGACTTGTGTTTCCCCTGGTGGGGATGTCCCTCTGGTCCATCCCCTCTTGCTCCTCTCTGGCTCGGGGCTTCCCGTCCCCTGGCTTGGCCTCAGCGCATATGCGCAGTATCGCACTTCGCGCACCTGCGAAGTGCGGGGAAGCAGACCCGGTGACGCTGGACGTGGCCGCTCTTGCGGCATCTGGACGTGTCCTGGTTGGGGAGCTAATTTAATGATGGATGAGCAGCGTGGATCTCGCCCTGGCCATGTACACCTAGAATCTCTCCTGTGGTGAGGCTGTTATCAATTGGACGCAAGTTGCTGTGCATTGGGGATCGCCACAGGTGCCTCCTTTTCTATCCATGCATTACCCTGCATTCTTGGTCACAGATATGGATACCTTCATGGATGACCATACACTGTTTTTTTACCAGCACCACTGGACCTTGCACCTCTTGTGGCCCCCTGTGTACCTGCACCCATTGTTTTTGTCAAGAAAGGCTTCACCCGCTGGTGGTGCTGTTGGTCCTATGGATTGCAGTACTAGTGTCCGCCAGCAGTCTGCCAGCCTGAGGTTCCTGTGCCAGTCCGCCGGCCTGAGGTTCCTGTGCTAGTCTGCTAGCCTGAGGTTCCTGTGCCAGCCTGAAGTTCCTGTGTCAGCCTGCCAGCCTGAAGTTCCTGTACCAGCCTGCCAGCCTGAAGTTCCTGTGCCAGCCTGAAGTTCCTGTGCCAATCTGCCGGCCTAAGGTTCCTGTGCCAGTTTGCCAGCCTGAAGTTCCTGAGTCAGTCTTCCAGCCTGAAGTGCCAGAGCCAGTGTTCCAGCCTGATGTTCCGGTGCCTGCCTTCCAACCAGAAGTCCTGATGCCGGTGTCCCAGTCTGATGATCCGTTGTCCCCGCCGGAAGATTCAGTGCCTGTGTCCTCGTCTGAAGATCCGGTGCCCATTTCCCGGCCTGAGATTGTGGTGCCCGTTTCCCGGCCTGAGGTTGTGGTGCCCGTTTCCCGGCCTGAGGCTGTGGTGCCCGTTTCCCGGCCTGAGGTTGTGGTACCCGTTTCCCGGCCTGAGGAGCCTGCTGCCAAGCCTGAGATGTTCCTGACTGCTGCCCTGCTTGGTGTGCCCCTGTCTGCTGCCCAGCTTGATGTGACTGTCTCCTGCCCGGATGTGCCCGCTGTCTGCCCGGATGTGACCTTGCCTGTTGCCCAGCTTGTTGCCATGAACTTTCCCCAGCAACAGTTAGTTGGAGCGTCCGGAGGCCGCTCCTTTGAGGGGGGTACTGTCAGGAAAGGCTTCACCCGCTGGTGGTGCTGTTGGTCCTATAAACTGCAGTACTAGTGTCCGACAGCAGGTGTCCTCTTGCAGCCAATATCTTTGTTGGAGGATCTCACCTGCTGGTGGTAATGCATGATCCATGGACTGTAGTACCGGCGTCCACCAGCAGGTGTATTCCAGCAGTGTGGGACAGGCAGCACTTCCAGCGCTCAGCTGTGACCTGAAGCCTGATTACAGAGTTCCTATAAATACCCGGCAAATACAAACACTCCTTGCCCTGGTATCTCTCTCCCTGATCTAGGACCTGCTTGATCCCCTTGTGTATGTCCTCGGCCAGGCTTTCACTAGGATTCCGGTATTCCCCTTTATTGTATATATTTTCTATAAGTTCTTACCAGGGAGTTCAATTGCCATGCTCACGTCCGAGCGTGCGCCTACCGATTCGCACCACTGGTCCACAATGAAAGGGTCCATGCTGGTACTAACTCGAGCCCCCACGTGTAGCACTACCCCCAGTTAAGAGAGCTGCTGGTTTTGTTTTGGGCCTGTACCCTAGCTATCAACCCCACAAACTTGGCTCAAACCCTCCCTTGGCACAACTGGTCTGTACTGTAATTGTGAACCCACTGATGGTTGGGAACACAATAATACCACACAACAGTATAATGGCACATAAAATTGTTACCTGGTATAACCACTCGTCCAGCAGGATAACAGAGAACTTCACACAGTGTTCTGCTTAATCAAAGATCAAGTTTACTCAATCATAAGAAGGATAGCAGAGTTAAACAGTATTGCAGTTAACTAATGCAGGGCCCTGCAAGGTCAATAATATATCTATGGCAATAGTAAAACACAGTGTTAATACACACTTTTTACATAAGTAACAGCCTTATGCTCGCGATATCCCCCTAATGGGCAATACTATACCCGTGTCCCGTCACTAGTCACTAACAGTTCTAGTCAGGCCTGACTAAATTCAGTGTACAGTTCCTTTAGTAGAAGAAGTCTTCGGTAGCAAACGTTGGTGCACATAACATTTGTAATCCAAAAGGGTTAAGAAAGCAAATAACTTCCACAATGTTCAGGAATGTGAAAACTCTCCGGCGGTGTAAACGCCAAACTTTTAGAGCATCTCGCGGTTGCCGCATGGTTTATGTTCTGGCGTATGGCGCACTATTCTAATGATGGTGAGCTTTAAACAGTCACAGGCCTACATAACAGTTAATGAGTTCCGGGCAGGTGCCCTCTCGCCAAAGAAGGCCTTGTCCCTCAGGCACGTCTCGCTGTCAGTATCTTGACCCGCAGTCTCTTCGCAACTCACAATCTCCAGTTTCCTCACACAGCCGCACTGGATGTAGGTAGGTGAATGATTCCGGTCTCTGAGAAGCGAGGGCTGAACACACGGGAGAGGATCCCTCTTTAAGCTGAGTGATCCCACCGGATGGTTGTAGGCCCAGGCTTCAGGCCTAGACGCTCTGGCATCAGGCCCCAATGCAGGCTTCCTGCTTGATCGAGGTCCAGAGAGAGCGAGCGTAGCTCCTCCTTTGCTTTAAGTAACCTCCCTCAGAAAGCTATGCAAACATGCAATGCACTTTGGGAGTACAGCTGCACTGTAGGTACCGTAGTCTTTTTGATCCCATGGCAATGAAGTACATTTCTTCCTGTACCATAAGTTCCACAATGCATTGTTCCATGTAGTTAAACCACAGTTACTGTAATATCATAAGTGGACTCCGGAGGGAGCTGGGGTCAATTCTCAAGTTAACAACAGTCATTAACACGCTATAAAGTGACTCCCTGCTACAGGGGTATCCCATCTTTTCCAACCATGGCTTCCACATTCTTTCAAATTCCTTAATATTCCCTTGTTTGGTGTAAACTACTTTTTCCCTCCGTCCTCATCAAACTTGTGCAGAGCCAGCACCTGTTAGCTCCTAGTAGGGCGGGACACTTTCCTGTGAAGGTTCGGAAGCTTTGAGAGCGGCAATCGTTTGTACTTTGGACCCATTCTCTCACTGATGGTGGCCTCACCGATTGCCATTTCTGCACAATCAGTTTTCATGCCTGGAATAGACACCTTAATAATCCTACTGTAGTACATGCCAATTCCTTGTTTTTTTTCCCTATTACCAGCACACAGAGTTTGGCATCCATATCCAACGTGGTACCATAGGTTATATTTATGGTATCAAGGACTTCTGCCCAGTATCGAAATAGCTTTGGGCATCTCCATACCATATGTATAAGGTCCCCTGTCTCCTGGCACCTGGGACAATTGGCATCCGATCTTCGGCCAAATGAAAACAGTCCCTTAGGGGTGTAATAAACTAAGAATAATGGGAGTGTAATCCCAAAGGTGATTAATGTGCCTAGGGGCAAGATCAGACTTGGAGACCTTTCCAACCGAAAATCCACTGGGTTACTGGATTTTGAGTAGGGATGAGCTTCGAGTTTGAGGCAAACTCATGTTCTTACCAAAATCCTTATATGTTTTCTGTTTTAAATATTTTTGTTCAGTTCACGTGCTAAGCTCCTGAAGAAGCGTGACTGCACGTGGAACTTGTTGAGCGAGAGCGAATTTTACATCTTAGTCAACAACCTCTACCGCTCCTACCATACCTCATCTATCTGTTGGAATAATGCTGTAATTCCTATACCATTCCCACAAGAGCTATGGTGTTGTACTATAACGGTATTGGTGTATCGACTCTCTAAGTATTTGTGAATTTTTTAACAAAATTGTTTATATATCAGAATTTATGTGCAATAAATGTATACTTTTTATAACCCTTTTGTGTACTGTGCCTAAAAAGTCCAAGTCCCTGTATATTTTTTATTATATCATGTTCTACTCAAACATTGCCTGTTCGCCCGTTCGGCGAACAGCGAACAATTTGGGGTGTTTGCGGCAAATTCGAAAAGCCGCGGAATACCCTTTAAAAGTCTATGGGAGAAATCTAAAGTGCTAATTTTAAAGGCTTATATGCAAGTTATTGTCATAAAAAGTGTTTGGGGACCCGGGTCCTGCCCCAGGGGACATGTATCAATGCAAAAAAAAAGTTTTAAAAACTGCCATTTTTTCCAGGAGCCAACGATTTTAATAATGCTTAAAGTGAAACAATAAAAGTGAAATATTCCTTTAAATTTCATACCTGGGGGGTGTATAGAGTATGCCTGTAAAGCAGCGCTTGTTTCCCGTGCTTAGAACAGTCTCTGCACAAAATGTCATTTCTGAAGGAAAAAAAGTCATTTAAAAGTACTTGCAGCTGTAATGAATTGCTGGTCCCGGCAATACAGAGAAAAGTAATTGAAAGTCATTGATTAAAAAAAAAAAAAAAAAAAATGCGTGGGGGTCCCTCCAAATTCAATTACCAGGCCCTTCAGGTCTGGTATGGATATTAAGGGGAACCCTGCGACAAATAAAAAAAATAAATGGCGTGTGGTTCCCCCCAAATATCCATACCAGACCTTTCAGGCCCTTGTCCCCATCAACATGGGGACATGGTGCTTTGGGGTCCAGACCCCAAAGCATCCTCCCTATGTTGAGGGCATGTGGTCTGTTACGGTTCAGGAGGGGGGGCGCTCTCTCGTCCCCCCTCTTTTCCTGCGGCCTGCCAGGTTGCGTGCTCGGATAAGGGTCTGGTATGGATTTTTGGGGGGAACCCCACACCATTTTTTTTTTATTTGACGTGGAGTTCCCCTTAAAATCCACACCAGACCTGAAAGGCCTGGTAATTGAATTTGGGGGGACCCCACGCATTTTTTTTTTATCAATGACTTTTCTCTGTATTGCCAGGACCTGCAATTCATTACAGCCGCGAGTACTTTTAAAATTACTTTTTTTCCTTCAGAAATGACATTTTGTGCAGAGACTGTTCTAAGCACGGGAAACAAGCGCTGCTTTACAGGCATACTACATACACCCCCCAGGTACGAAATTTAAAGGAATATTTAACTTTTATTTTTTCACTTTAAGCATTATTACTGCTCCCGAAAAAACTCACGTTTTTAAAACGTATTTTTGCATTGATACATGTCCCCTGGGACAGGAACCGGGTACCCAAACACTTTTTATGACAATAACTTGCATATAAGCCTTTAAAATTAGCACTTTTGATTTTTCATGTTCGTGTCCCATAGACTTTAACGGGGTTCGGATGTTCGAACAAATTTATTGCCTGTTCGCATGTTCTGGTGCGAACCGAACTGGGGGGTGTTCGGCTCATCCATAGTCTTGAGGATGGATCACTGGCCAGAGCTTGCACAGTATGCAATTGAGCTACTGGCCTGTCCTGCATCCAGCGTTCTTTCGGAACGCACATTCAGTGCTGCTGGAGGCTTTGTAACCGATCACAGAGTGCGCCTGTACACAGACTCGGTTGATCGGCTCACCTTCATAAAAATGAATCAGTCTTGGATCACCAGCTACCAAGCACCTGATGCTGATGTAACTGATTAATTTTTTTATGAATGTGAGATCCCTTGAAGACTGCACATGCTAATGTTGAGTGACTATCCTGTTATGCTGAGTGACTATCCTATTCCTCCTCAATGTTCATGTTGATAGCTTCCAAGAACATTTTTGGTTCTGGACACCACCACCAGTGGCTAAGGCCCAATTTTTCTGCCCCTGTTCAACAGGGGCATGTAATAAAAATTTTTGCTGTAATATTTTGCAGCAGGGCTCGTTCCTGCACTCAACTAGAGTATCTGTGAGGGGTTGCAGTGTTGTGGCACCAGCACCAGTGCCTAAAGCCCAATTTTCTGCCCCTGTTTAACAGTGGCGTGTAATTACAGTTTTTGCTGTAATATTTATCATGGTCACGCAGTAATGTTTGTCTCTCATCTTAACTCTCCATGTGCTCAGATTAAGAGGCCACCCACTCTCACATGGCTGCTTAAGTAATCTCTCCTCTAAGCGTGGCTCCACCCCAGGCCCTATCAGGGAACACTATATTAACCTGTGCACTGCAAGCCAGCCATGCTGATCAACGCTGTTTGTTAAGCTATTGTGTGTTTGGGTTCCTGCTTGCCATGTGCTATGTCTGTCTCTGTTTAACCGATCTTGGCTTGTTCTTGACTATCCCTGTCTGCTTGTGACCTTGACCTTTGGAGTGTCCTTTGTTTATCCATGTCTGCTAAATGCCCCGACCTTTGGCTTATCCCCTCACTATCTCTTGTATCCTGAGCTGCTGCTTCCCCTCTATCCTCTATAGCCCCCTGTGAGCATGAGCTGAGGGACTTTGGGGGCCGCGACCTGGATCCAGTTGCAGCCCAGTCCATCCTCACCACTAGAGGCTCTGATGAACACCTGCTGGATCTTAGACTCCGTGCCCTGGGGAATCTTAGGCTCTAGCTCCCTGTGGGATCCCTGTTAGTGCTTCAGTGGACCTGCCTTCCTTAACCACCCAGAGTTCCATCCGCAGCAGTCAGCTATAGGGTTCACTACCTTAGCGGTGCACTCCTGAACCCAACGGTGTGCATCTGTCACCTGGCTTCAGGTGACCTGATGAATATTTTGCAGCAGGGCTCATTCCTGCGCTCAACTAGAGTATCTGTGAGGGGTTGTCAAGTGTTGTGGCACCAGCACCAGTGTCCAAAGTCCAATTTTTCTGCCCCTGTTTAACAGGGGTGTGTAATTACAGTTTTTGCTGTAATATTTTGCAGCAGGGCTCGTTCCTGTGCTCAACTACAGTACTGTATCTGAGAGGGGTTGTAGTGTTGTGGCACCAGCACCAGTGCCTAAAGCCCAATTTTTCTGACCCCGTTTAACAGGGGCGTATAATTACATTTTTTGCTGTAATATTTTGCAGCAGGGCTCGTTCCTGCATTCAACTAGAGCATCTGTGAGGGGTTGTAATGTTGTGGCACCAGCACCAGTGCCTAAGGCCCAATTTTTCTGCCCCTGTTTAACAGGGGCTTGTAATTACAATTTTTGCTGTAATATTTTGCAGCAGGGCTCGTTCCTGCGCTCAACTAGGGGATGATGAGGTCACTGACTCTACGTGGGTGCCTGATAGGAGAGAGGAGGAGGAGGAGGCACATCTCCAATGAGGCAAGATGCCCTCCAGGGGCTAGCTTAAGGGCAGCCAGCCGTCTGCATCACACCGCAGAGCTCCGCATGTGCAACTCTGCTGACTCCGCACGTTTTTCCAAAAGTTCTTTGGTGTGGGCTTTTTTTGATACGTGTGCAGCAGATCGCACGTTTGGTGTTTGCAACATATGTCTGAAACGTATCAAGCGTGGCCAAAACAGCAGCTGCTTGGGCACCACATGCTTGACCTGACATATGTTGAGCTCCCATGCAGTCCGTTGGCAACAGCACTTAAAAGACCCACACCAAAGAACAAGGCATGCCTCTCCTTGCTCCTAATCAGCTGGGATCTCCAACCCCACTATACCTTCAGTCCTCTCAGAAACCTGCACTGAGAGGAATGAAGGTGTAGAATTAGGTATGCCAAGTACTTGCGGTCAATCTGCTATCGCTACGCTAACGTCCGATTGTACCAGGCAAATTTCCCTACCCCAGTTGCTAAGCCAGCGAAAGAAATTCGGTCCCAGCCATCCACATGCCCAGCGGCTGAATGCTAGCTTGGCTAAATTGCTAGCACTCCAACTGCTGCCTTTTCAGCTGGTAGACTCTGCCCCCTTTCGTGAATTTGTGGAATGTGCGGTTCCTCAGTGGCAGGTTCCCAAGCGCCACTTTTATCCAGGGAAGGCCATTCCGGCTCTCTACCGGCATGTGGGAGGCAATGCTTTGGCCTCGTTGGACAGGGCGTTCAGCGGTAAGGTGCATATTACCGCTGACTCATGGTCCAGCAGGCATGGACAGGGACATTACCTTTCTTTCATGGCGCACTGGGTAACTCTGCTGGCAGCTGGGAAGGATATAGGACAGGGTACAGTATTGTTGGAGCTTGTTCCGCCACCACGCCTCCAAAATGCTGGTAGTGGTGATTCTGCCACACCTCTCTCCTCCACCCCCTCTTCTTCTTCCTATATGGCCTCTTCCTGTGTAGGTTTGTCCTCGGAACCAGCGGTGCTCCGTAGGCGTTCAAGGGGCTACGCAAGCACTCAGGCAAAAAGATGCCATGCAGTGCTTGAGTTGGTCTGCTTAGGGGACAGAAGCCACACTGGGGCAGAGATTCTGTCAGCTCTGCAGGGGCAGGCTTAGAGGTGGTTGACGCCACGCCAGCTTCAGCCAGGAATGGTGGTTTGTGACAATAGCATTAACCTCCTCTCCGCCCTCCGACAGGGACACTTGACCCATGTGCCCTGTTTGTCTCACTTCCTTAATTTGGTGGTGCAGCGGTTCTTGTGCAGGTACCCGGGCTTACAGGATCTCCTAAGGCAGGCCAGGAAAGTCTGTGGGCATTTCCTCTACTCATATAATGCCAGTGTTCAGCTGGCTGACCTCCAAAAGGAATGCAACCTGCCCAAGAACCGCCTCATCTGTGACATGCCCACCAGGTGGAACTCAATGTTGGCAATGCTGCAACGGCTAAAACACGCAGCAGAGGGCCATCAATGAGTACCTGTGCGAGTATGGCACCAGGACAGGGTCAGGGGAGCTTGGCTTTTTTTCGCCATGCCAGTGGCTCATGATCAAGGATGCATGCACTGTCCTGTCATCATTTGAGGAGGCCACAAGGATGGTGAGCAGTGACAGTGCATGCATCAGTGATACTGTCCCTCTTGTCTACCTGTTTGAGCACACGCTGCGTGGAATAATGGACTTGAGTCAGAACAGAGGGAGGAATAGGAAGACTTCCTTACCTCTCAAGGCCCCCTTTATCCAGGCAGTGTACCTGCGGGCCCGCCGATCTCACAGGAAGAGGAGGAGGATGATGAGGATTGTGTCAGCATGGAGGTGGAGCCTAGCACTCAGCATCAGCAGCAGTCTTCAAGGAATCATTTTCAGTCCCCAGAAACCCATGGACTTGTACGTGGCTGGGAGGAGGTGGCTGTGGATCATGTCGTCCTTAGTGACCCAGAGGACTCCGGACTAAATGCCTCAGCAAACCTACACTGAATGGCCTCCCTGATCCTGCAAAAGGACCCTCAGATTAGTGGTATCAAGGAGAGGGATCATTACTGTCTGGCAACACTTCAAGAGCCACGTTACAAGGGAAAGGTTGCAGAACTTATCAAGCCATCGCAGAGGGAGCAGAGGATGAAACATTTTCGGAGGCCTTGCAGAAAGGTTTGTGCAATGCATTTCCAGAGCCTGGGAGGATACAAATTCCTGGTCCTGGACAATGTGTTGCTGAGGCTCTGGTCAGTCAAAGAAGGAGTGGTGGAGAAGGTGGCCATCAGACCGATGCGCTCAGACAATTTCTAAGTCCGCAGCCCCAAGGTCTGATCGACTCCAGCAACCATCGCCAGCGTCTGATTTACATGGTGCAGGAATACCTAGGGGCAAGATCAGACTTGGAGACCTTTCCAACCGAAAATCCACTGGGTTACTGTTATTTTTCTGCCCCTCTTTAACAGGGCGTGTAATTACAATTTTTGCTGTAATATTTTGCAGCAAGGCTCGTTCCTGCGCTCAACTAGAGTATCTGTGAGGGGTTGTAGTATTGTGGCATTAGCACCAGTGTCTAAGGCCCAATTTTTCTGACCCTGTTTAGCAGGGGCGTGCAATTAAAATTTTTGCTGTAATATTTCGCAGCAGGGCCCGTTCCTGCGCTCAACAAGAGTATCTGTGAGGCTTTACAGTGTTGTGTCACCACCACCACCACCGCCGCCTAAGTCCCAATTTTTCTGCCCCTGTTTAACAGGGGCGCGTAATTACAATTTTTGATCTAATATTTCACAGCAGTGCCCGTTCCTGCACCCACCAAGAGTAACTGTGAGGGCTTACAGTGTTGTGGCACCACCACCAAAGGCCCAATTTTTCTACCCCTGTTCAACAGGGGCATGTAATTACAATTCTTGATATAATATTTCACAGCAGGGGCCGTTCCAGCGCCCACCAAGAGTTATTGTGAGGGCTAACAGTGTTGTGACACCACCGCCACCACAAAATTCCCAATTTTTCTACCCCTGTTCAACAGGGGCATGTAATTACAATTCTTGATATAATATTTCAAGGCAGGGCCAGTTCCAGCACCCACCAAGAGTAACTGTGAGGGCTTACAGTGTTGTGGCACCACCACCAAAGGCCCAATTCTTCCACCCCTGTGTCAGGAAAGGGTTCACCCGCTGGTGGCGCTGTTGGTCCTATGGATTGCAGTACTAGTGTCCACCAGCAGGTGTCTTCTTGCAGCTAGTATCTATAGTAGGGGATCTCACCTGCTGGTGGTGCTGTCTGATCCATGGGCCATAGTACCGGCATCCACCAGCGGGTGTATTCCGGCAGTGTGGGGCAGGCAGAACTTCTTCCGCTCAGCGGTCACATGAGGACAATCACTTCAGTCCTATAAATACCCTTACATGCTCGCCTTGGTATCTCTCTCTCTCCTGAGCCCGTATTTAACCCTGAGCCCTCATCTGACCCTGAGCCTGCATCTGACCTGACCTGATCCTATCCTGAGCCCATCCTGGACCTGCCCCTTCTGTTACCTGTTGACCTTGTATCCCTTCCCCGCAGCCTGTCCATCCATCCTCTCCCTGCCCTGTTGTGTTGTGTTCCCGTCCTCACCCATCTGCTGATATCCCCTGGTGTATGATCTCGGCCTGGCTTTGATTACGGTATCTCCACTATTCGTTGTTGGTTGTGCACTGGTTGTTTTCACTTGTTTGTCACCTTGTAAATAAACACCTTTTATTTCACTTACATGCACACAGTTTGGTCTACTAGATTCGATGACACCCTGTTCAACAGGGGCATGTAATTACAGTTCTTGATATAATATTTCACAGCAGGGCCCGTTCCAGCGCCCACCAAGAGTAACTGTGAGGACTTACAGTGTTGTGGCACCACCATCACCACCAAAGGCCCAATTATTCTACCCCTGTTCAACAGGGGCATGTAATTACAATTCTTGATATAATATTTCACAGCAGGGCCCGTTCCAGCACCCACCAAGAGTAACTGTGAGGGCTTACAGTGTTCTGGTACCACCAATACCTAAGGCCCAATTTTCTGCAGAGTATATAGGGCAGGCCGTATAGTATATACAGGAGGTCCCCTACTTTCAAACATCCAACTTACAAACGACTCCTACTTACAAACAGAGGGAGACAACAGGAAGTGAGAGGAAATCTACCCCTAGAAAGGGAAATTCTCTCCTGTAAGAGTTAATATGGGAAAAAGGTGTCTCCTCCACTGATGCTTTATCACCAATCCTTGTTTCCCTAAAAACCCCAAATTGGTCTTCGGGACAGAAAGTGAGGTGAAATCTTCTGAACAGGGGCACAGACAGCAAAACAAATGTTACAGGGGTGATGATAACCCTTTCCTATTTTATCCAAAAAGCTTTAAAATAGATTTTTTGGCTAGAGCTACACTTACAAAATGTACCTGTTCCAAATAACAAACAGATTCAACTTAAGAACAAACCTACAGTCCCTGTCTTGTTTGGACCGCCTGTATACTGCTGTTCAGAGTATATAGGGCATGGGGGCCCCACGCCTATTCTTTTTTTAATTTGGGTGCGGGGTTCCCCTTAATATCAATACAAGACCCAAAGGGCCTGGTAATGGGCTGAGGGGTACCCATGCTGTTTTTCTCAATAATTTTCATCCATATTGCTGGGACCCGACATTACAGCCGCAAGCAGTTTTAAATGACTTTCCTGTCGCATCATGGCAGAATACACCTTTGGGTTGTGACTCCGCCCCCACAACCTGATAGGACCGTTTAGCTATTAAGCCCAGAGCGGGCCCCCGCCCAGGTATTCTCTTTTTTTCCCCTCACCTAAGACCTGACAAGGACATCAAAGATGAAGAACCCCCTTACCGCTTCGCCCCAGCCAGGTTCAGCCTCTCCTGGGTGGAAGTCCTATCCTGTACAGCCTCTAAACCAGCTCTATAGAAGGAACCCCACTCTGATGGTCTCAGGGGTATGTGCCAGTTTCTTTTTTTACAAACCTTAAATAGGTTTATTATGCAGCGACCTCCAGCTCTTCTATACACCTTTTTCACTAACCTGAGCCTTGTAGTCCCACAAGCATCCCGGTCCGATAAGTGCCAGCTCTTCACAGATCATTAATCAGGTCTCTATAGCGGCCTCCAGCTCTCCTGTGTGCCTGTACCAAAATCGGGCTTTCTGCGCCCTGTAGTCCCACAGCAGGCATGGCGCTGAGCATCCAGCTACTTCCACGCATGCGCGAACAAGAGAGAGGTATCCCACAGGCTCTCCAATGGTGAATCCTGTGTCTGCCAGTTTCCAAGATGGCGCCGGCTCGCTCACGACGCTACGGCGCATGCGCGGTCATGACGTCATCACTGGGCGACGGCGGCGGCAGTTTTAAAAACCAAAACCTTTCTGCTGTTTTTTCTCCTGAACACTGCACCTGTCAACAGTGCTTTTTCGGTGGGATAGATTGCACTGCTGTCTCTTCCTTAAGGTAAGCTTCTTGGATCTACTTTCCTTTACTGGGTTTCACCTTACCTACTGCCTGCATGCTCATTTCCTACTATCTGTTGTAGGGGGGGACTATATCACTCCTCATGGAGGTCGCTGCCCCGGTAGACCATCACCAGCCTAATAGGTAAGGGGGGGAAAGCTTGGTAAGTAGTGAAGATTGAAAAAGAGAGCCTGTCACTAATGCTGTCTAAATTGGACAGCCCTATCAGGTCGGCCAGATCGTCGGATTCAAGACGACAAGAGCCATCTAGAAGGAGCCCAAGCCATAGACAAAGCCGCTCAGATCGCGGTAGAAGTCGCTCACGCACAAGACGAAGTCGCTCAAGTCGCAGAAGGAGCCGTTCAAAATCCCATTCACGGCACAGACACTCCTACTACAGGAGGTCTCCTTCACGCAGAGGCTCTCCTCCCCCTCACCGTTCCCATCCATCAGGGAATTCATGCTGGGTTTGCAGTGCCATAGCACTTCCGGACAAGCTGGCCTGTCGCACATGCTTGGACGAAGCAACTAGAGAGAGAGAGCCTTAGCAGAGAGCCGGCTATATTTACATCCCTGCAAATCGCAGAATCTGAAACAAGCAGATCAGTGCAAGACACTTCACCTGCGACTCCCTCCACATCTAAAAAGTCAAAACCCCTATCTGACAATGAGGACTTGGGAGGTATCCACCGGGTTTGACTTCTCACTTATAGAACCCTTCATAAAGTCAGTGAAGGAAGCTATAGAATGGGAAGAGGAAAAAGAAACTCCGCAAAAAGCGAAGAAATATTTTCCGAATCTCAAAAAAAAGAACCAGAAACCTTCCCATTTAATCGAAGAACTGGAAGACTTAATTAAAGATAAATGGCAAAAACCTGAGAAGAAGACCAGTCTCAGCAATAGACTTACCAAACTGTATCCGCTATAGGAATCCAGTGTCAATCCATTAGTAACACCACCAGTGGTAGACTCCTCCCTGATGCGCCTAGCCCGGCACGTAACTCTTCCAAAGAAGATGCGGTCACATTTAAGGATGTATTAGACAGAAAGATCGATCTGGATCTTAAAAGAGCCTACCTATCTGCAGGTGGTGCCTGCAGACCAGCAATAATGCTAGCAGCAGTGGGAAGGGCTATCTCAAGTTGGTCCTCCAACGCTGAGAAGTTGGTAGTAGAAGGCGTGGAACAAGAGCGAGTAATCACAGCTCTCCAGGAACTCAGCCTTGCAGGCGATTTTGTCGCAGAAGCCTCTGTAGACATGATAAAGTCAACATCCAGAGCAATGTTAAGCTCAGTGATGAACAGGAGGGCACTCTGGCTAAAACCATGGTCAGCAGACCCCTCCTCAAAGTCCAACTGGTGTAGGATCCCATTTGACGGCACAAACCTCTTCGGGGAGAAGCTGGACTCGGCCATTTCAAAAGGTCACCGGCGGAAAGTCTGGACTCATTCCTTCAGACAGAAGGCTTAGACAACAAAGGCCACCTACATTCAGACGGAACCTCCCAGATAGATACAGGGAGGCAAATTCCTACAAGCCCGGCAGGGAGTACAGAAAGAATTGGAAGAATCCACAATCATCCTTCCTAAAACTCCAAAAGTCCAAGACCCCTACCCCGGGGGACCAGAAGTCTTTTTGAAGATGCGTCCGCTCAACCAGCTGTAGTAGGTGCCAGACTAAGGGACTTCAAGCAGGTTTGGGCAGAGATAATAAGAGACCCATGGACAGTGGCTACTGTCCAAGACGGACACAAATGGAGGTTCAAGAATCGACCGCCCAGAGACCAATTAGTCAAAACCAGAATTCCAATATCCCGGGAAAAGAAGCTCATATTGGCAGAATATGTCCAAGATCTAATCCAAAAACAGGCCATAGTGGAAGTCCCACCTCCACAAAGGGGAAAAGGTTTCTACTCCCCTCTGTTTTTGGTAAAGAAAAAGACCGGGGATCTGCGCCCCGTCCTAGACCTAAAAAGTCTCAATCGCTCAATCCTGGTGGAGACTTTCAAGATGGAAAGTTTACAGTCAATCCTCTATGCCATAAAATGTCGGCGACTTGATGCTCTCTGTGGATTTAAAGGATGCTTTCCTGCATGTTCCCATTCATGCCGCATTCCTAGAAGTTTCTCCGCTTCTCGGTAAACCACCAACACTTTCAGTTTCAAAGCCTTCCGTTTGGGATTTCTACCTCTCCCAGAACATTTAACAAGTCCTGCTACCAGTGATAGGATTGAGAGTCCACCATTATCTGGACGACATCCTATTGCTTGCAGACAACCAAGAGTCTCTTCTACTCCACCGGTACACTCTAACATCCACCTTGCAAGAATTTGGGTGGCTGATAAACTGGAAGAAAAGCAATCTCCAACCTACTCAGAGAATGGTCTTCCTGGGAGCAGAACTGGATACCAAACTCAACACCATAGAGCTCCCTCAAGAGAAAATTCCCATCATAATCCAGAGGGCAAATAGATTACTCTTATCCAAGACACTCTCTGGCAGGGGGTCGCTATCCTCCTAGGGAGGATAGCGGCATCATACGGACGGATCGTAAGACAGCAGGATAACAGTAAGATAGCGGTTACACGCCGAATATCTCCTACATGCTGATTATTTTCTAAATTGATGTAAGGAGTCCATTTTTTAAGTTAATAAAGCCTATATATTTTATTGGAATACTACACTATTGGAGGCTTTATTTTCTGTCCCTCTCCCGGCTGCATCGATTGGAGCTTGGTCTCCCCCTCTCTCTCTCCCCCTCTCCTTCCCTCCCACCCGCTTGTCTCTTTCATAGAGAGCGTGATTGGTAGAGGACACTATCCAAATATTATTTAAGAGTGGAGAAGAAATAAGAGGAATAGAGGAGATATAAGATCATAGTCCATGCCAGTGAAACTACATGCCAGTGATCCATGTTATTGAGGTGAGAACATTGGGAGACAGGTGTAGGATTCACCGCAGGTTCAATACTTCAATTCGTTTATCATTTGAACCATTTGATGACATCTACAATTTTGGAACATCTAGAATCTTGGAATTGACCATTGACTAAATACCCATTTGAATTATTCTGAACAGCAACCATTGCAATATTGAACTTTCTGCACTATTGTGTTTACATATACACTTTACTTTGATGATTGCACTATAGTATATATTATATATGCACATTATAGGAGTACTTATTCACTATTAGATTTATGTGATATAGAAGCGTGTTTTGTGTGTGATACTGGTTTTCTTTAACGCAAAATCCCCCCCCCCCCCCTTCTTTATATCAGCAACCATTCCTATGGTCCAATGGGCCCAGTGGAACACAAGACCTCTCCAGACGTCATTTTTGAGACAATGGAACGGGGTATCGATGTCTCAACGAATCAACATCCAAAATGGTGGTGGACCCGATTGTACAACCTAAAAAAGGTACAAACGCAGAATTACCCCTCCCCAGGAAGTGATTACTTTGGATGCCAACAGGAAAGGCTGGGGAGCACACTACCAGCATCTTGCAGTCCAAGGCCATTGGTCTTTCGAGACACAGGATGTGGTATCGAAAATCCTAGAGATGAAAGCAGCTTTCCAAGCTCTACTAACTTTCAGTCCTCTGCTGAAAGGGAAAGAAGTCCTGTTGAAGATGGACAACAGGGTAGCAGTTGCCTATATCAACAGGCAAGGGAGGTACCAAAAGCTGATCCATGATGCAGGAAGTCCGCCCAGTCCTCGAATGGGCGCAAGTGAATCTGTCTGGGTTAAGGGCGATGTATGTCCCAGGAACCCAGAACCAGCTGGCCGACAGCTAAGCAGAAACTTTGTTTCCAACAAAGAATGGGCTCTGAGTCACCAAGCCTTTTCCCTCATAGCAAGAACTTGGGGCATGCCGGATATAGACCTGGCAGCGACTCCAAACAATGCGAAGTTGCGGAGGTACCTGACAAGAACCCACTGCCCATTAGCGGAGGGGACAGATTACCTACAACATGAGTGGAACTTCCATCTGGGTTACATCTTCCCCCCGACACCTCTCATACCGAGATTTCTTCTCAGGCTCAAGAGATCATCTTCCACAGTGATAACAGTCCTTCCTTTTTGGCCGAGATGACCATGGTTTACCACTCTCCTTCAGCTGAATACATAGAGACCCTTACCGCTTCTACCAGCAGCGGATCGACTCTCCCAGGGTCAACTTCTTCATCCATCCCCGGAAAGGATGCATCTGACAGCCTGGAGATTGAAAGGGCTAGGTTCTTAAACCAAGGTTGCTCCCAAAAAGTGGTAGAAACTCTTCTTCAAGCCAGAAGATGCACCACCAACAGTACTTATAAGAGGATCTGGGGGAAGTTTCTCTCAGTTGCACAGCAACAAAACTGGAACCCATCATCTCCAACAGTTGCTCAAATCCTTGAGTTTCTCCAGTTAGGCCTAGAGAAAGGCCTTGGGTCAAGTACCTTAAAAGTTCACGTGTCAGCACTATCAGCTATGACAGGAGTCAAGTGGGCGCAAGATCCCCTAGTCATTCAGTTCCAGAGGGCCTGCCTAAAGATAAGGCCTCCCAGAAAGCCTTCCTTCCCGACCTGGGATCTTTCGGTTGTACCAAAAGTTCTATCACACGAACCATTCTTTCCGTTAGAAAACACCTCCTTGTGGGACTTAACACTCAAAGTCACCTTCTTAATTGCAATAACATCTGCCAAGAGAGTCTCAGAGATGCAAGCTCTACTGGCGAAAGAACCATACTTAATTGTAGACATGTGCATTCATTTTCATCCGAATGCATTTTCGTCCGAATTTCAGGTATTTTCGTTATCGTTTTAACAAACGAAAACGAAAATGCAGAATCCGAAAACCGAAAGATCCGACATAAACAAATGCTTAATTTTTGTTTTCGTTGCAACAACAGTTCGATATAGAATAGGAGATTCGACATGAGGCTGACAATAACAATCTGTGTCCATCGAACCTGTGGTCGAATGTGCCTAGCCTTAACTCTATTAGTCCAAGATTATTCTACATAGAGAGAAAAGAATCAACATTATAGAGAAAAGATTCGACATAGAGAGAAAAGATCGCTGCTGGAATTGGGTGGGGGAAGTAAAATAAAAAAAATGATGATGATGATGATGAATGTTATTGGCTGATTGTAACCAAAGAGGAGGAGCAGTAAAAAAGCTAGAACTAACTTGACAATTCAACGTGAACGACGAAGATTCGACAAAGCATCAAAAAACATACAAACGTCGAATCTGTAATTGAAGGATTATGGTGTCTGTTGAAAGTTCTAAGAAGATTCAACGGAGCAGATAAACTGTACGACGCTGCAATCGTACATTTCCGGTCAAATGCTCGGCCCATAGGCTATAGAAGAATTCTAATGTTGGTTGACTAGTAATAATAATTAATAAATATAATTATTACTAGTCATACAACATTATAATTCTACTATAGCTAGCTTGTAGGCGGAACATTCGACCGGAAATGTATGATTGCAGCGTCGTACAGTTTCGCTGCTCCGTTGAATCTTCTTTGAACATTCGACAGACACCATAAGCCTTCAATGACAGATTCGACCTTAATTAATTTAGATTTTCGGATGAATGCAATTTCTAATGAAAAACGAAATAAATAAAAACGAATTTCGGGAGTAACTAAATAAATTTATTTTTCTAACGAAAACTAAATTCCGAAACGAAATATTTCAGTGTGCACATGTCTACTTAATTGTCTACCCAGACAAAGTAGTCCTAAGACCATCCGATCGGTTTATTCCGAAGGAGTCATCCTCCTTCCACTTCAATCAGGAGATTAACCTTCCTGCTCTCTCCACAGAACAAGGGGATCCACATCCGCTGGATGTAAAAACTAACATTCTAACCTACCTGTCAACAACAAACGACCTTAAGAAGTCGGAAAACCTCCTGGTCATCCCACACGGCTTTAGAAGAGGTCAAGCAGCAACCTCTCGCACCATCGCAGCATGGCTGGTGAAGATCATCAAAAAGGCTTATTCACTGAGTCAAACACAAATACCAGAGGGCTTAAAGGCACATTCTACCAGAGCAATGGCGACTTCCTGGGCGGCCTACAGCAGAGTGTCCTTGGAAACTATTTGCCGAGCAGCAACCTGGTCCTCAAGGAATTCCTTTATTTCTCATTACAAGGTGCCAGATTGTCCACGGCAGAGTTTGGACAAGCAATTATTCAGTCCAACACCTCTATTCCATGTAAATAAAAAATTGTCTTTATGCTCAGACCCACCCAGTCTGTGAGTTATTCACCCAAAGGTGTATGCTGCCATGATGCAACAGGAAAATGGAAAATTGTATACTCACCTTTCCGTAATTTTCCTTTCCTGTCACATCTTCATGGCAGCATACAGATGTCCACCCGTCTGAGGTGAGGTATATATATTATACTAGAATACCTGGGCGGGGGCCCACTCTGGGCTTAATAGCTAAACGGTCCTATCAGGTTGTGGGGGCGGAGCCACAACCCAAAGGTGTATGATGCCATGAAGATGCGACAGGAAAGGAAAATTACGGAAAGGTGAGTATACAATTTTCAATTTTTATGCCTTTAGAAATGTCATTTTGTGCAGGGACTGTTCTAAACACAGGAAACACGTGCCACTTTACAGGCATACTATAGATACCCCCAGGTACGATATTTAAAGGAATATATCACTTTTATTTTTTCACTTTAAGCATCATTAACCACTTAAGCCCCGGACCAATATGCAGCTTAAAGACCAGAGTGTTTTTACAATTTGGCACTGCGCTGCTTTAACTGGTAACTCCGCGGTCATGCAATGTTGTACCCAAACAAAATTTGCATCCTTTTTTTCCCACAAATAGAGATTTATTTTGATGATATTTGATTGCCTCTGCGATTTAAATTTTTTGCAATATAAATGGAAAAAGACCGAAAATTTTGAAAAAAAAAAACCTATATTTTCTACTTTTTTGTTATAAGAAAAATCGAATAAACTAAATTTTAGGCCAAAATGTATTCAGCCACATGTCTTTAGTAAAAAAAAAAAAAAATGTCAATAAGTGTATATTTATTGGTTTGCGCAAAAGTTATAGCGTCTACAAACTAGGGTACATTTTCTGGAATTTACACAGCTTTTAATTTATGACTCATTTCTTGAGGTGCTAAAATGGCAGGGCAGTACAAACCCCCCCACCCCAAATGACCCCATTTTGGAAAGTAGACACCCCAAGGAAATTGCTGAGAGGCATGTTGAGTCCATTGAATATTTTTTTGTCCCAAGTGATTGAATAATGACAAAAAAATTATAATCACTAAATGATATATTGCTCACACATGCCATGGTTATATGTGGAA